>LPNX011132685.1:182739-266145 GCA_001517045.1 Pseudotsuga menziesii
AATAATATAATTTGTTTGCCTATATGTTCTTGTCTCTTGTCTCTGATTTGTAGATATATATGTTTTAGTATGTATTATTGGTAACCTTATGTGATCTTTGAGATTACAACATTCGTTCCGTTGCCGGTAGTACATGTTTGACATATATGCTCACATATGATACCAAAACAGGAGATTAAGGACTGGTGGGACCGTAAAATTGTGAACTACTTGCAAAATTACGCAAGAAGGAATAGATTAACAGTCACTGAAGCCAAAGCAATATTTTTCACAGATATGCATGAAAAATTTGTCGAATCAGTGCCACAACTCTTGAAGCAACTTCTGGATGAGAAATCCAGACGCGACTAAAGAACAGCAGTTGCTATAAAAACTGATCCGAGGAGGCCGAACAAATTTGTCGCAGTGGTTTAAGAAAATCGTCGACGACTTCTGTGAGGAGCAAGCAGTCGAAGACAAAAATTCTATGGAAACTGTCAAAGAAAATTTTACACGGATTTCACCGAACAATTTTTGTGTTCCCTACCAACCTTGTTGTTCAAATTCTTGATAGAGAACAGAGCATGCCACATCGTGGAACCTCATCCACCGCTGTGTGAACAGCCATCAAATACCAACTCGACAGAGAAACAGAGGAAGTGGGAATACTTCCTAAGCAAATAAATAGAACTACCCGAGCTCTCTAAAAGCGTCGGGTAGGATATGGGGGGGTACTTAGTCGTGTGTTGGAGGTAGAGTATAGTGGATGCTAGTCGTCCTAAATCAGATAACTGTCACCAGTAATGAAAAGTCGACCAAAGAGGACCTCAAGAAAATAGTATTTTATGAAAGTATGTCGGACATTCAGAAAAGAGAAAGGGACGAAATACAACAGAGAACGGAACCATGATGTGAAAGAGCCGTAGGGCTGCACAATGGACAAAACCCTAGGGAGAACGACCACGAAGAGAATCCGCCAGAGTCGGGTCATGACCGACAGGAAGAGGGAATAGAGTAAGAGGTATCCTCTAAGGAGGAATAAATGTGGATAGAGCAACCAGAAGCTCTCCAAATAACAGCTCCCAACGATGGGATAACCCTTTCCCCAACAAATCCGCGTACTAGAATACAGACTATTGTCGAAGATGACCTCAGACTACGAGATGGTGACTTCAGTATATGGAGCCGACTAGGCGATGAAACGTACACGGGTCGACAAGTTATTATATGTCGAACGATCGAAGGAAACTGGGTGACATTTTAGGGGGCACCCTCCCTCTGGAGTATCTACTTGCTCTTACCGACACATGAAGGAGCACCCCCCCCACCAAGTACAGCTTTAGAAGAAATCGAACAAGCAGACCTGCGAACACAAAGTTGCAGTGGACCATCAATAGCCAAATTTGACATCAACCGACTGCAAGTCGACGACGACTCGACGACCGACAGGAGCTCAAGATCCGTCAACCATAATTCCGCAGGCCCGACTACATCAATAACCCCACCACTTTCACCACCACCCACACCTCCACCTCCGCCAAATTCTGAGAGCAGTGAAAGTGATTCAGACATGGGTCACAGATCAGCTCGCATTCCTCTCTATGAGGGGGATGAAGACCCCAGATGACATTGGTTCTTCTGCGAGTCGACCTGGGAAGCAAACCAGGTAACAGATGAAGACCGACAAATGGCACAGTTCGCCAGAGCCTTAAGGAAAAGGGCCTTGACATGGTACATGACCTTTTCAAAAAGGAAACCCAAAGTGACGAAATCCAATATTAAGTCGTAGTTCTTATCATTCTTCAAAACCCCAGATGCTAAGCACCTAGCCGCCAAAAAGCTTAAAATGATGTCACAAAAGCTAGGGGAGACAGTCCACGACTACGACAAACATTGGAAGGACCTACTAAGCCAGCTAGATTATGTTATTGATGAACAGTTACTAATTCAATGGTTCCTTGCAGGATTATCGTAGAAAGTACACCGACATATCAGTCTGGAGACGTTCAAAACATATGAAGACGCTCTAAAAAAATATCTGTAGGTCGAGATGGATGAAGACATACCTGCTTACCCTACAGACCACAAATTAGAGGAATAGCTTGAGAACGTCCAGAAGTATTTGAAGGAACTAACCCTCAAGAATCAGGAAATCTGGTGTACCAACTACTCGACGGCCGGTCATTCAAAAGATAATTGTCGACACGAATATAGCCGATAATACGTCTGCTTTGTACAAACCAAATCATTTTGCGACATTTTCCAGGAACACAGAGATCATTCTACGAAATATTGTTCGTTTAACATGAAGAACGAAAAGGATTACTGGTGCGCCATCTGTGAGACCAAAAGTCACAACACGGATGACTTTCAGTTAAACCTGAAGAACCGACAGAACTATTAGGTGGTCTACCAAACGAATGCAGTAGCACAAAAGAATTAGCAAAACAATACAAACAACTAGAACAGACAAAGATATGACGGCCAATGAGACAACCGCCGGTACGACAACCGACATCAGGGTTATGGAGGAAGAGGTTGATTCCCTGGGAATCGTGACATACGAACGCGTCGAACCACCCAGTGCTTCACATGCTACAAAGAAGGTCACCGGTATGCATATTTTCCGTACAAGGACAGAACTGATCTTAAATTATGTACACATTGTGGAGTAGGTGATCACTCCCTTGAGTATTGTCCTACTATGTTAGAGAAAATCAATACGAAGAAAAATGTTAATGTCTTGTCTTGTGTACAAAACCATGATGTACTAACTACTAAGAATTTACATATTGTTACTTGACAAGGCACAAAAATAGGGCCTGATAAACCCCAAATTAGCAAGATTAAAGACACAAATGTTTATCCCAACCCCATAAAGAAAAAACACACATATCAAGAGGCAACCCACATATTTCATGACATTGCACAACAAGAATACCTCGTTAGCAGTCTACCTAACACAATACAGCAATTAATCTATCTCACTCAAACAGACAAATTCGTAGCCCAGTTCATTGATTTATTGCATCAAATAAAAAGTATTAACCTCGAAAAACAAACTAAGAACATCTGCAGCCTAAACCAAAAAGACAAAAACGATGTTGACCTGGAAATCGAAGGTTATCACGTCCGAAAAGTAGTGCTTGACTTCGGGTCTTAGGTAAATATCATGACCCAGGATACATGGGAAAAGATGGGAAGACCTCGACTCTACGAGTCAGGTATTTACCTAAAACTCGCCGACCAAGGCCTCATTGAACCCATTGGGGTTTGGAAAAATGTCTACACGACCATTAAAGGAATTTCCACCAAGGTTAATTTTGAAAATGTTATCCCAAAAGAGGGATCTAGTTCATTCCCCGCGCTAGTCGGTCGACCTTGGGGATGGAATATGAAAGCCCCCATATCCTTAGACAAGGAACAAATCAAGCTAAAAGGAAATGGTCAAAAAGTCATTGTACCCATTCATCCATCCCAAGGAGAACCTTGGATAGAACCTATTGATGAGGAATTCGATGTCATACAACTTTACCAGATCCACAATAATATAGACTACACAGAGCCGAAAATCCATGGAGAACTTTACTTAGGTAACCAAGACTCAATTGGTTATAACTCATATGCTGAACTATATGACTGGGAGATGGAAAATTATGAAACACAAGCAAGAGGGTGCTGGACTATACAAAAAGTACAGAAAAAACCAACTCGACAATGCTTCATAGTATCCATTATTCCCAAAATATTTGAAAATAAAGTAAGGGAACACCCTACCTTACAACCAACCAACTTAAACACTACACAACTACCCAGGTATAAGGAATGGGAATCCCCAGTCATGCACATTGAACAAGTATCTAAACATATTGGAGAACATGGTCGACTTCAAAGCTTAGTGGAAACGTTTATAGGTCAAGCAGCTAGATGGTGGGATACCCATCAGACAAAACTACAGACCTGGACAACTGCTTCGACTTTCTTTGTCGAACGGTTTGGTGGAAAAAAGTTAACCTAGGAAGCCCAAATCCCTATCTTTACCCA
Source organism: Pseudotsuga menziesii (assembly GCA_001517045.1). Taxonomy (NCBI): domain Eukaryota; kingdom Viridiplantae; phylum Streptophyta; class Pinopsida; order Pinales; family Pinaceae; genus Pseudotsuga; species Pseudotsuga menziesii. Next base: position 186,763 of record LPNX011132685.1, read on the forward strand.
AGGTCAAAACCCAGAAGAACGCATTAAAACTTATGAAATGGAGTGGAGAAGACTTGGCTACAAAGATGAGCGAGCCTGGCCCCATTTGTTCCCTTGAACCCTAGACGAATTACCCAATAAATGGTATAAGATGGAGGAAGCTAGAGGAGAAACATTCTTTTGTCATGAACTCAAGGAAATTTTTATCAAAGACTTCCAGTTCATACCTCAAAATAAAAAACTGACCGAGATAGCACAGTAAATCAAACAATTTCTCCAACCGACTGAAAAACAACCCTCCCAGAACCACCGACAAATCAAGGACTGTAACAATATACAAACGGAATCTAGACCACAGGCGACCTGTTTACACTTAGAAAATGAACACACAAAAGGAAAGAGCTTCAGATGGAAAACCGACCATATTGAAACAGCAAAACCTATCCATTCAATCCTGGAAGTCGAGACCACTGACAAACCAGATCTTGACAGAATGACTGCAACCGACTTTCCTGCTACATTCTCATAGTTCAAAGAAGGAAGTCAACCGATCAACGAAGCTAAAGCACCAGAGTGGCTAGATGCCAAAGTGAAAACTAAAGAGGTCAACATTTCAAATGACAACCGACCAAAAATAACCAAGATTGGTGAGTACTAGAATGAACAACAGACCACCGAAATAGGGAACTTACTTAGAGAATTCCAAGATGTCTTTGCAAGGGACTATAAAGACTTAAAAGGGTTGGTACAGGAAATGGGAGAAATGAAAATTGATACAAAACCTGATGTCCGACCTGTCAATAAAAGACCTTATAAACTAGCTCATAAGTACAAGGAAATAGTTAAAAAAGAAAATCGACAACATGTTAGCAGCAGGGATCATTTACCCTGTCGACCAGTCTGAATGGGCAAGTCCCATGGTCGTACAGCCCAAGAAACATGACCTGACAAGGTTAATAATTTGTGTCGACTTTAGGGAGCTCAAAAAAGTAACATTAACAGATCCATTCCCCACCCCCTATGCTAATGAAATCTTAAATGAAGTTGCAGGCCATGAATGTTATTCATTTACAGATGGATTCTCAAGATATAACCAAGTACCCATAGAAAAAGAAGATCAAAAGAAGACAACATTTGTCTGTGAATTTGGTTCCTTTGCTTACCGACTTATGCCTTTTGGGTTAAAGAATGCACCTGCAGTGTTTTCCCAAATTGTTGTCAAGGATTTCCAAGAATACATATATAAGACCATGGCAGTATACTTCGACGACTGGACTATATACTCCACCTTAAAAGATCACTGCAAATGGCTCCGACTTATGCTGGAGAGATGTCGACAGATTCAAATCTCCCTCAACATTAAGAAGTTTATCTTTATGACTCCCATAGGCATACTCTTAGGGAATATTGTCTGTAAAGATGTTATCAAGTTCGAATTTGAAAAAATTAAAATTATCCTTGACCTGAAACCACCAATAAACCCCAAAAAAGCCAGGGTGTTACTTGGCCATACAGGCTATTATAGAAAATTCATAAGACACTATTCAGATATGACCTACCCTCTGGAAGAACTACTAAAAGAAGATCAACAGTTCAAGTGGACAGAGGAATGCCAAATATCCTTCGACAAACTAAAAAGAAAACTGGTCGAAGCCCCCATATTCAAATTTCCAAATTGGTCGACCAAATTTCACGTGCATATCGATGCATCAGGAATAGCAATTGGAGAAATCCTAACTCAACCAGGGAATGATGGGATGGATTACCCTATAGTTTACAGCAGTAAAAAATTAAATAAGGCTAAAAGGAACTATTCGACCACCGAAAGGGAAGCTCTAGGTATGGTCTTTTCCATCCAAAAGTATCGACATTACCTTTTAGAAAATCCCTTCACATTTTATACCGACCATCAAGACTTGAAGTACCTTGTCAATAAACCACTTCATCATGGGAGAATTTGTCGCTGGCTACTTCTCTTTCAAGAATTTGAGTTTGAAGTCATTGTTCGACTAGGAAAACTAAATGTCGGGCCCGACCATCTATCCCGCACAGACACAGGAGAGGAACTGACCAGAGTCGACAATGACTTGCCGGATGCACATTTATTTTGCATAGAAGCAATGCCAGCAGAACTCGAAGAAATAGCTCAATTCTTAGAGACAGGTCAGGCACCAGAAGGTCTGAACACCAAGAAAAAACAAATCTTAGCTATGAAGGTTGCACCTTACAGCCTCATCAATGGATTTCTATACAAAATGGGGTTAGACGACATTCTCAGAAGGTGTGTACTCGACCATGAGCGAGACCAAATCATGCATGAATCACACTATGGACCTGCAGGAGGACATTTCCAAGCAGCCACAACTGCAAAGAAAATCCAACAGTTGGGATTATGGTGGCCGACGATCCATAGAGATTGCAAAAACTTTATTAGTCGATGTGACCGATGTCAATGACCTGGTTGACCTCTGCCAAGCACAGAAATTCCCTTGATATATGTAAACCCTAGTCTCACATTTGAAATCTGGGCTATAGACTTCATAGGACCATTTCCTATCCTATCCAAACGATCAGGTGCAAGATATATTATCACGGCAGTAGAATATGTCACTAAATGGCCTGAAGTTGAACCCGTCAAAACATGTTCAATTGAAGTAGCTACTAAGTTTATCTATGAAAACATCATCACTAGATTCAAATGCCCACTCACATTGATCAATGACCAAGGATCACACTTTATCAACAAAACCATCAAAAATTTGACCAACCAATTCCACATCGACCATCGACGGAGTACAACGTATCACCCTCAGTCCAATGGCACAATTGAAGCTTTCAATAAAAAATTGAGAAAAGGGTTAACCAAAATATGCAGTATCGACAAAGACGACTGGGACGAGAAAATCCCTGTGGTCCTCTAGGCATATAGGACAACCTATAAATGGTCGACCGACCAAACCCCCTTTCGACTAGTCTACGGGCAAGGAGCAGTCATCCCCGTACATTTTCGACAGCAGACACCTATTATTGCACAACTATTACATGTCGATGTCGAACATGCAAGAAAGGACCGACTATTTCAACTTAGCAAGTTGGAAGAACACAAACTCATGGCTATACAACACCAATAAATTCACAAGCAACAACAGAAAGCGTGGCACAACCACAACATCAAAAACAAAAACTTGTCGGTTGGTGACCTTGCCTTACTCTATAATAGTCGAGTCAAAGGAAAACCCAAGAAACTCCACACAAAATGGATGGGACCTTACATTGTCGAAGAGATACACCCCAATGGTTCAGTCCGACTAAAAACATTGCAGGGCCTAGTATTTCGGAAGCTCGTTAATGGAGCTCGACTCAAACGTTACAAAAACTAATAAAAAAAAATCATATAACAACCTTAACCGTCAATCAAAACCCATAAAAAGCTCCAAAAAAAAAGCAATCCCCAAAATAAATACACCCCACACAAACAGCATGATAGGAAATCCCTACTTCAACCACCGACATCATCATCTTTGACCATCTTCATCGACTAGTTGGGTCGACCATTCTCAGCACCGACACCGGCCAATGACCTCGAAAGTTCCATCGCGCATTTATGACCTCAAGCACCGAAAGAAATTCACCATTACTCCACACTCACGTATTGCAGCTGAAACGTCAAGTCCGCCATTAATACATCCATTCCCACACGCAGTCACACCATCGCCTATAAATACGGGACCGTCGAAGGTTCATTCACCACACCCTTTACATACAGAGCACTCGCACATTCAGTCGACTAAAAACCCAAGTAACCCCGACCAAAAAGACATAATGGCCGCCAAGCAAACCAGAGCAGCGACCAAGGCGAAAGAGCTACCAGATGAGGATACACCCTCGATTCACAGACTAAAGCATATAAAAAATGCCAGAGTACAAGAGGGACAATGGCAGAAACTCTGGGCCGAGATGCAAGAGTGGGCCTTCATCGACAAGAATACGACCCAGGCAGCCAAAAAATTCCAACGGAGCACCATCTTCAACTATCCCAACACACCACTGATGGCAAGATTTGGTGGGACAAAAGAAGCTGCCGTAAAATTTATCATCAGTCGATACCACAACGGTCGGTTCTACTTCAACCGACCGGTCGACATTACCGGAGATATCATCTCCAAGCTAACTGGCCTATCTAACCAAGGGAACCCTGTACCAATCAGAATCAAGGAAGGATTGGTCCAAGAGCTTACGGGATCACCGTCCGAGAAAAATTCCAAAGGATTGATGATTGGGTAGATTGCAACTCGAACGCCACAGATTGTGGCCAAAATCATCGCCATCACACTTACCTTAGCAGGTCGAAGTAGCGACCTCAAATTGGAAATGCTAGAGGCTGTCGACACAATTGCCACCGACGGTCGAATCTACAGTTGGGGAGATTATGTCACCGACATAATCAAAACTGTCTGCGAACGATGCCAAGAGACGGGAGGAATCATCAAGTTCCCCTCCCTAATCCTTTGGATCGTTATGTACCACATCTGTCCGGAAGGAAGTCCAGTCTTCTAGGAACCGACAAATTTCCACATGAACAGGTTCAAACCCTTCTCCCAGAAAGGAACCTCGCATGAGCTGGCGCAAGGGAAAATCTTTCTGGAAAACTAGTTCGAACAGTTAAAACTTCGCACCACTAGATGGTGGGTGCCTCAGAACATCCGATGCAATCTACCACCGAAGTCTCACATACAGTTGGAGATCGACCGTATAGCGGTCTGGTATATGCAGGGCGAAGACCCCAAGGCCACCGCCCTCGATTAATACCCGACTGCCGATCAAATATTCTGAGAGTTGACTCGACAGGTGATGACCAAATACCAGTGCCCGAGGTAGCCAAACAGGTCGAATTTTCAATAAAGGAGCCACTCACCAACCAAGAGAAAGAGGAAGACTACGAGCTCAACCTCTACATAAGTACATTTGTGTCGGAGGACACCCTGGTCGAGCCCACTGGTCGGGTACAAATAACCATCAATCCTCCAACCAGAGTCGACCCATAGCCAACAGAACAACAGCCGACAGAACCACAGCCACAACAACAAGCAACCCCTCCGGCTCTAGCAAGAATTGCCCCAATTTAGGTACCAATGAATGGATTCGAGCACGACAACCCTGAGTATGCTTTATCAAAAGGCATTATTCAAAAATTAGCTAAGGAGATAGCCGCCGCCAAAAGGAAACTTAGAGCTCAAAAAGTACAACAAGGCAAAGGTAAGCGCAAGATTCTTATTGAGTCATCTGATGATGAAGAAGAACTAGTAGCTACCGCCCTGGACATTATAGAAGATGCGGCTGCCAACAAAGTCCCAGTTGAAACTTAGTTTCAACGATTCCTTGAAGCAGGGGCTCCAAAAGGACGACCAAAGAAGGAAAAAACAAAATGACACCTGAAGACATTGTCGATCTTGTGTCGACCCCTCCACCTCCATCACCGACACCAATAGTCGAGGAGAAAGAATCGGCACAACAGTCGGTCAACCCCCTCGACTTGTAAAAAAACAAGATACCGGAGTCAGTGAAAGAAAAGTTCGACAAGGACACCGAGCTCAAAGATTTATTTGAGATGCTTCCTGAGTTATTTCAGTCAGCTCAGAAAATTCAAACGAAGGCTCCCCTTTATACCGGCAGCAGGATTTTTGGACACCTTACATCGAGTATCACCTAAACCGACCAAGAAGGAGATGTGATCGGCCATGTCTGCTCTACCATTGAACACATCAACCCCGAAACCAAGGATGACTTCCTCAACCCGCCAAAAATAGATCCACTATCTGAGGTAAGTTTACAACCCACTTCCGGCAAACCCATCACCCCCAACTATTACCCCACTCCATCACCACCGCCACCATCATCTCCACCCTCGCCATAATCATCCCCACCACCTCCGCCACCCCCTGATTCCCAGCCAGATCTATCCCAACCAACTACATCCTCACAACCAGAAGCAACCATACCAACCACCCAGCCAGAAAAACCAGCGACTACCATTCCGCAAACCACAGGCACCCCCTCAACTGTTGCAGGTACCCAGGAAAAAGAAACAGAAAAACAAAGGAAGAAGAAAGAGCATCATACAAAAACTTCTAGCCTATGAATCGGTTTAAAGGATGCAACTTCGTTGACCGACATAGAAGTCGGCCAACTTCTCAAGACTTTGGCCAAGGAATCAAAGACAAGACTGCACGAAAAACCAAAGAGCTCACCGACAAAAATACAGAACAGGTCGAGTTTCTCGACAAGTACAGGACCCTAGATCAGTCCACCATTCCAGGACCTGTCGAAGTTGACATAGATAGACCGCTTGAACGAGCATATCAGCTTTTTCGAGAGCATCGTGTTGACCATCCAGGAACATCTCCAAGAGACAAAAGAAGAACAGAAGGAAGAGACTACCCGACTGCTACTGGCACAGCACACTGCCTTTTCAGAGTCATACAAAGTGCTCCAAGACCATATGGAGGAGTATGTCGTCACTGAAGAAGTATTAAGAGATTGGCTTACTCACTATGGGCAGGTCTATCAGCAGACACGACAGAATCATCAAGGCATTCAGGCTTTGGAGGGCAGGAAGATGACAGAGGAAGCACTCAGGCAGACAATAGAAGAACAAATAGTGCTGGAGACCAACAAGCTGCAGAAGCTGGAACGGGAAGCACATCAGTGGGTGCAATAGGCTCTTCCAAACTTAGAGAAAGTTGACATCATCTACCCACAGATGAAAATACTCATCGACACAACCGAAGAATAGAACCAAATCTTGGGCCCCAACATGGAGAAGATCGCGGAAGTCCCACTCTCCAAAAGATGTCGGTCCTGTCAAGCTTAACTACATTAACGATCGACATCCATAAATATTTGCAGAGTTGGAAGGATTTTCAGCATCACCTTGCCATCACAGCTCTATCCATTGTCATGATCTACATCCAGAAAAGACCAACCATCAGTCTACACAGTCCACCACAATAGCATTCGACAAACATCATTTTGTACATCCCTGTTTCTTCGGGACGAAGAAACGTTTTGTCCATGGGGGAGATGTAGAAAGGAGCAAGTCGACAAATTTGACTTGAACGAAGACCGACTTATTCGATCGACTGACTAAGTCGATAGGCCGACTTAGTCGATCAGCCGACTAAGTAGGTCGGCCGACTAAACTAGAAGATTAAGTCGGCTAACTAAAAGTCGTGTCGGTTCACCGAAGCGACATGTAGTTATTTTGTAACTGTTTGTAAATTATATATATTAGGCTGTTGAGCCAAACGATAACTCAGTTCAGTTCTCATCCTTGTATGAACTCATTGCAATAATATAATCTATTTTCCTATCTCGTCTTGTCTCCTATCTCTGATTTGTAGATATATATGTTTTAGTATGTATTATTGGTAACCTTATGTGATCTGTGAGATTACAACAAACTGCATGCTTGGATGTCATCTAGGTGAGATGATGAAAACATGCCCTTGGGGAAAATGTTGGCTATTGAAATGGAAATGTAAATGGAGTGAAAAGCATGTCATGGGATTAAGAAACATTGTAGAACCCCCTCCATATGTGGATATTTTCGTAGTAATGTTAAACCTAGTAAGAACATGGGTACTGAGGATGCTTGCATGGGTATTATTAACCTTTCCATGGCCACATTGAAGAGCATTGGATGGATGGGTATGCCTGAGGGACTATGTAGCAGAGAATGGGTACAATCCTTGTGTTTTGTGAGTGGGATTTGTGGTGCCATACTAGGTTGTAGTCAAGTGAGCCACCTATGGAGTTCTTGGAGGGAACCACTCATTTTCATAGGACAAGGGGCCATGCAGTTGTATTTCTATGTATTTCCTGATAAACAAAATAGATTTGTTGGATTGGAAATGGTTGATAAATTCCTGGTGAACCTGGTCGGCATACTACCTTGGCACTGGATTATTTGGATGTGGTGGTGCAACTAGCATGTTGGATTAACATATTTTTCATATGTATTCATAGGTGATTTGAGGCTTGTAGAAACTTGGTTACCTTTCAATGCACACAATAGAAATAATGTGAATGGGTGGGTACACTCGAGCGAATTTGAGTACCATCCTTGTGTGGGGTGGGGCAGGTCTTTTAGGTTCCATAGTTGTATGAAATCAAACCCGGATACCTATGGAGATAAAAGAAGATGCTTATGAAAATAAGTATTCAGTTTTTTTAGCATCTTCTTGTTGATTTTATGTGATTATACATGTATTGTATTGCATATTTAAAATTGTTAATTTTAAATGAGATGCACAAACCTCCTTATGCCCGACACCTCGGTTACCAAAAGATGGTAACAACCCTCAGGATGCAATTATTTTGGCCCAGATTAAAGGTATATTTAGTTGATTATCTATCTAAATGTTTGGGGTGTCAACAGGTGAAGGTTAAACATCAACGTCTAGTATGTTTGTTACAAACTTTTCCCATTCTTGAATGGAAATAGGAGGTAATATCATCAGATTTCATCACAAAGATATTTCCTAAAAGAAGTGTTCCAAATTTGTGGAGCACCAAAAATGGTAATTTTTGTCTGGGATTTTAAGTTTACATCAAACTCCTTGAAATATTTGTTTTGCAGGGTTAGAAATCAAGATGAAATTTGGCACTAGCTATTGTTGGAGGAGCTAGTCGATGAGCTGACTAGTTGAATAGCGGACTAATTATAGATTAGGTCGGCCACGTAAGGTCGTGTCGGTTGACCGAACCAACAGGTAGTTATATGTAACTGTTTGTAAATCATATATATTAGGCTGTTGAGCTAGTTGATAACTTGGTTTAGTTATGTGTATGCATGGACCCTCATGATATAATATAATCTGTTATTCTATATTTATGTTCTTGTCTCTTGTGTCTGTTATGTCTGTATGATTCAATGTGTATTATTGGTAAACCTATGTGATCAGTGAGATTACCACATTGGTTTCGTTGTCAGTAGTAAATATCTAAGATGACTATAATAAGATGATATCAGAACAAGAGATTAAGAAATGGTGGAAGCATAAGATAGAAAATTATTTGCAGAATTACATGAGGAGAAACCGATTAACCACTACTCAAGCGAAGGAGAGATTCTTCACTGAAAATCATGAGAAGTTTGTAGAATCAGTACCCCAGCTTTTGAAAAAAATTCTGGATGAAAAAACCAGAAGCAACTAATGACCAAGAGCTGCTAGAGAAACTGATTTGAGGGGCACTAACAAACCTGTCTGATTGGTTTGAAAAGATCACAGATGAATTCTGTAAGGAGAAAGCCATAAATGAAAGAAATTCGGTAGAAACCATTCAGAAAGAATTATATACAGACCTTACCGAGCAGTTCCTGTGCTCCCTACTGACCCTACTATTCAAATTCCTAATATAAAAAGGAGTGGGTCATATTGTAGAACCTCGTCTCTCACTGCATGAACAGCCACCAAATTATAACTGGGTGGAGAAACAGAAAAAGTGGGAAAAATTCATTGTTGAAAGGGAGTGGGAATATTTCCTAAGCAAGTAAATAGAACTATACAAGCTTTCTATAGCGTCACGTAGGCTATGGTGGGGTAGCTGGTCATATGTCGGGGTAAAGGGAAGAGGATTCTAGTCGACTAAAAGGAGATACTATCACTAGAAATGAAAATTCAACCTAAAAAGGAAATCAAACGAACACTAACAAACAAAGGTATGGTGGATTTATGGAAAATAGAGAGAGAGAAGAGGCCGAAAAGAAGGGAAGAAAGAAGAGAATGGGATATATCACTGCAAAGAGGAATGAATACTAGGGTCATAGACCAGGAAAGAAATCCACCAGAGTTGGGTCATGATCGACAAGAAGAAGGCGTGGATGAAGAAGCATCACCCATGGAAGAAGACTTGTGGATAGAGCAGCGTGAAGCTCTCCAAATAGAAGTTCCCCAAGAGCTAAGACGTATGTCCCTAATGAATTTGAGTACCAAGATACAAGCAATTGTCAAAGAAGACCTAAGACTAAGAGCTGGTTATTTTGGTGTATGGAGCCGACTAAACGACGAGGTAAATGATGATAATCATCTATTGATCCGTCAACCAGAGGAAGGAAACTGGGTCATGCTTCAATCATACCCTTCCAATCGAAGTATCCACTTATTTTACCTAACACATGAAGGAGAACCCCCTATGGAAAACATAGCTTTGGAAAATATAGAATAGTCAGACCTATAGACAAATCGATGCAATTGGACATCGACAGGAGAAGTCGACCTGAACCGACTGCTTGTCGAAGAAGAAACAAAAAAAAATGACCGATGGGAATGAAAGTTCCATTAACAACAACTCTGCACAATGAGATAAGAAAAACATCCCACCACCCCCACCACCGCCACCTCTTGGAGAAGATAGAGGCAATGATCCTATATCCCTCTATACGAGGGTGAAGGAGATCCTATATGACATTGGTTCATCTGTGAGTCAACATGGGAGGAAAATGAGCTCACAACTAAAGATCGACATATGGCACAGTTCGTCGGTGCCTTGAGGAAAAGAGAATGAATGTGGTACATGAACTATATCGAGAGAAATTTCCAAGCATCTAAAGCATAAATTAAAGCACAATTCTTGTCTTTCTTTGAAAGTCCAGATGCAAAACATATGGAAGCCAAAAATTTGAAAAAAACATCTCAAAATCTAGCATATTCTATCCAAGAATATGAAAAACGATGGAAATACCTCCTTAACCACCTGGATTACATAATTAATGAAAAACTATTAATTCATTGGTTCCTTGTAGGTCTATCACAAAAAATTCAGTGGCACATAATCTTGGAGAAGTTTAAAACATACAAATATGCACTTACCAAAGCTCTGAAAGTGGATATGGACAAATATTTCCCAACATGTCCCACGGATACTAGACTGGAAGAACAACTAGAAATCATGCAGAAATCATTGAAAGAAATGAACCTTAAGAATCAGGATTTCTGGTGCACAAAATGTTCAATGGCTAGACACGCTAAAGATAACTATCGACAAGACATAAGTCGACAGGATGTTCAATTTGTTCAGACAAAATGCTTCTGCGACATCTACCAAGAACATGGACAACACACAATGAAAGATTGCATGTATAACATGAAAAACGACAAAGCATCTTGGTGTGCCATCTGTGAATTAAAAGTCACACCATGGCCAACTACCACTTAAACTTAAAGAACTGAAAAAACTACCAAGCAGTCTACCAGACAAACGCAGTTACGTAGAACACCGATAACAATGAGCGAAGCGATGATGAAAATGAACTAAATAATAAAAGATATGAAGGTTGTCGATATGAGTCGTCAGTTCGACAACCATCATGGAGGATATGGAGGTCTAGGTCGATTCTTTGGGAATCATGACAATCGACCACATTGACCCATCCAGTGTTTTACATGCTATAAAAAAGGTCATCGATATGCAGACTGTCCATACAAGGCCATAACCAGTTTAAAATTTTGTACTAGCTGTGGAGTTAGTGATCACTCATTAGAGGATTTCCATGCTATGCTTGATAAAATAAATAAAAATAAAAATGTTAATGTCTTGTCGTGCGTTCAAAAACATGATATAATCATCATGAAGAACCTGGATATAATAACCCGACAAGAGACAAAAATTGGGAGTGATAATCCACGCATAAGTAAAATAAAATAAAAGAATGATTATCCTAACCTAGTGAAACAAAAAAATTTATATAATGATGCAATGAGTATATTTAAAGAATTTGCTAGACAAGAAGAAGCGGATGATAGTCGAGAAAGCACAATTAAAGAATTAATATGTTTAGTACAAGATGATAAAGCGGTATCTAAATTCATTGAATTATTGTATAATATGAAGCATAATAATACAGAAAAACAAACAAAAAACATATGCAGTCTAAACCAAAAGGACAAAAGTGATGCCAACCCACTTATCGACCTAGAAATCTAAGGATACCATGTTCAACAAGTGGTGCTCGACTTCGGCCCATAAGTAAATATTATGACTCACAACATTTGGGAACAATTAGGTAGACCTTGACTATATTATTCAGGAATATACCTCAAATTAGACGCCCAAGGTCTGATCAAACCAATCGAAGTTTGGAGAAATGTCAATACAACAATAAAATGAATATCGACCAAAGTCAACTTTGAAATTATTGACCCTAAGGAAGGATCCAGTTCCTTCCTAGCTTTAGTAGGTCGACCTTGGGGAAGAAACATGAAAGCATCAATATCTTGAGATAAAAAAAAGGATAAAACTAAAAGGAAATGGACAGAAATTTATAGTACCTATCCATCCATCCCAAGGAGAACCTTGGATAGAACTTATTGATGAAAAAATCGAAATCCGACAATTATATCAAATACAGAATAACGAATACTACACAGAACCTACTGTCTATGGTGAACTTCACTTAGGAAATCAAGATTCAGTAGGATACGAATCAGACATAGAATTATATGATTGGGAAGTTGAGAAATACGAGACACAAGCAAGAGGTTGCTGGACCATTCAAATAGTGCATAAGAAATCAGTCCAACAATGTTTCTTAGTTTCCATCATCCCAAGAATAATAAAAAAGAAAAGCAGGGTATACCCTACCTTAAAACCAAAAAATGTAAGTATCAAACAAATCCCAAGATACAAAGAAATAGAATCACTAGTTATGCATATAGAGCAAGTATCTAAAAGCATTGGTGAACATGACCGACTACAAAGCTTCATAGAAACTTTCACAAGACAAGCTGCTAGATGGTGGGATACCCATCTATCAAGATTGTAGACATGGAAAACAGATTCGACTTACTTTGTAGAAATATTTGGAGGAAATAGGCTAACCAAACAAGCCCAAATACCTATAATCATCCATGGGAAGGACCCTAAAGAACACATAAGAACATGCACATAAGAGTGGAAAAGACTTGGGTATAAAGACGAACGTACATGGCCACACCTGTTTCCATCGACACTATCCGACTTACTAAACAAATGAGACAAGATGGAAGAAGAATGGGGTGAAACATTTCAATGGAATTAACTTAGAGAGAACTTCATCAAAGACTTCATCTTTATACCACAAAATGAAAAGTTAGTCGAAACTACAAAACAAATTAAAGCGCTTATAGCACCGACCGGGAACAACACCCTAACACAAAATTATGACCGATCGACAATAAGATGTAATAACATACAAACAAATACAATACCACAGTCGACAAGACTACATATGGAAAACAAAAATATGGAAGTTAAAATATTTCGATGGAAATCATGCCATTCAGAAACAACAAAACCAATTTGCACAGTACTTAAAGTTGAGACAGCCGACAAAGAAGATACTGACCAAATGACTACAGCAGACTTTCCTACCACATTTTTACAGTTTAAAGAAGGGAGTTTACCTATCAATGAAAACAAAGCACCGGAATGGTTAGGTGACAAAGTTAAAACTAAAGAATTTGACATATCAAACGATGATCGACCAAAAATGGAAAAAATTGGAGATTACTGGAGTGAAGAACAAACAACCATAATAGTAAACTTACTAAAATAATTCCAGGATGTATTCGCTAGATACTAAAAATATCTCAAAGGTCTAGTCCATGAAATGGGTGAAATGAAGATCGACATTAAACGTGATTCCTGATCTGTAAAGAAGACGCCATATAAATTAGCTCATAAATACAAAGAGATAGTCAAGAAAGAGATTGATAATATGCTTGCAGTAGGAATTATCTACCCTCTTGACCAATAAAAATGGGAAATTCCAATGGTTGTACAACCGAATAAACATGACCCGACAAAGCTAAGGATCTGTGTCGACTTCAAAGAATTAAACAAAGTCACCTTAACAGACCCACTCCCAAGACCCTATGTAGATGAAATCCTAAATGAAGTTGCGGGACATGAATGTTACTCATTTACAGATGGATTCTCGGGTTACAACCAAGTACCAATAGCCAAAGAAGACCAGAAAAAGACAACATTCGTATGTGAATTTGACTCATTTTCCTACAGAGTTATGCCTTTTGGTCTAAAAAAATGCACCTGCAATATTTTCGAGAATTGTGGTCAAAACATTTCAAGAATATATCTACAAAATAATGGTAGTATACTTTGATGATTGGACAATATAATCTATACTGAAAGATCACTGCAAATGGCTAAGGCTCATGTTGGAACAATGCGGAAAAATCTAGCTATCTCTGAACATAAGGAAATGCATATTCCTAACTCCTATAGGGATACTATTAGGGCACATTGTATGCAAAGAAATCATCAACGTCGACATTGCAAAAATAAAAATTATCCTCGACTTAAAACCACCAGTGAACCCAAAACAAGTTAGGGTACTACTTGGCCATATAGTATATTATAGGAAATTTATGAGATACTATTCAGATATGACCTATCCATTGGAAGAACTATTAAGAGAAGATCATGAGTTAGACTGGACAGAGGAATGTAACATATCATTTAAAACACTAAAAAGGAATCTAGTAGAGGCACCCATTCTAAGGTTCACGAATTGGTTGATCAAATTTCACGTACACATCAACGCATCAGGCCTAGCAATAGGAGCGATCTTAACACAACCAGGGGACGACGGAATGGATTACCCCATAGTTTATAGCAGCATGAAACTAAATAAGGTAGAAAGAAACTATTCAACAACAGAGAGAGAAGCATTAGGAATTCTTTTTGCACTACAAAAGTATCAACATTACCTACTAGCCAACCCTTTAGTCTTTTATACTGACCACCAAGCATTAAAATACCTTGTAAAAAAACCCTTACACCATGGGAGAATTTTTTGATGGCTACTACTATTCCACGAATTCGAATTTGAAGTCATGGTTAGACCAGGAAAATTAAATGTCGAACCTTATAGGAGAGGAGCCGACATGAGTCTAAAATGACCTACCAGATGCACACTTATTTTGAATAGAAGGAGTCCCAATAGAATTAGAGGAAATAGCTCAATTCTTAGAAAGTGGTCAAGCAATAGAGGGAATGAGCATGAAAAAGAAACAAATCTTAGCTATGAAAGCTTCACCATATACCCTCATAAATGGATTTTTATATAAAATGGGATTGGACGACATCCTCAGAAGATGCATATTAGAACATGAAAGAGATAATATCATGGATGAAGCACACTATGGACTGACGGGAGGACATTTTCAAGAAGATACAACTTCTAATAAAATCCAACAGTCAGGGCTATGGTGGTCGACACTATACAAATATTGTAAAATGTTTGTGAGCCAATGTGATAGATGTCAATGACTGGGTCGACCTCTTCCTAGTACAGAAATGCCCTTGATATCAGTAAACACAAGTTTGACATTTTAAATTTTGGCCATCGACTTCATCAGAGCATTCAAAATACTAGTAAAAAGAACACGTGCAAGGTACATAATAACCACAATAGAATATGTAACAAGGTGGGAAGAAGTAGAACCAGTCGACACATGTTCCAGTGAGATAGCTACTAAATCTAACTACAAAAATATAATTACTAGATTTGGATGCCCAATAACCCTAATTAGTGACCAAGGTTCACACTTTATTAACAAACCCATCAAAGCACTAACAGACCAATTCAAAATCGACAAGGGACCTAACAAAAATATGCAATACCGACCACGATGATTGGGACAAAAAGATACCTACAATACTATGGGCTTATAAAGAAACATACAAGTGTTCAACTGACCAAACACCATTTCGACTAGTCTATGGCCAAGAAGTAGTTGTTCCACTACATTTTTTTACAGCAAACACCTATCATAGCAGATATTTTACATGTCGATGAAAAGAAGGAAGGAAGGACGAAATGATGCAATTAATCAAGCTAGAGGAACACCAACTGATCGCTCTACAACATCAAGAAATCCAAAAACAATAGTAAAAGGCTTGGCATGATTGCAATATAAAAGACCAAAATCTGTCAGTAGGAAACCTCGCCTTACTATACAATATCTAAGTAAAAGGAAAACCGAAAAAGTTACATACATAATGGATGGGACCTTACATTGTTGAAAAGATTCATACCAATGGATTAGTCTGACTAAGGAAATTGCAAGGAATAATATTTCAGAAACTTGTTAGTGGTGCCCAACTAAAATTGTACAAACATTAAAACAAGTTCAGAAAAAGAACGAAAGAGGGAGACACACATATAATGTCCATAACTATCAGAAAAAAACTATAAAAATCTAAAAATCCTAAAAACAACAAAACAAAACCAACACCCATAAACCAAGATGATAGGAAAGTTTGAAAGATATAATAACTAGTGCTTCAACAACAGACATCAAACCCATCGACATACTGCCATCAACCATTTGCATGATCGACATCGACCGACGAACCTGAAGGTCAAATCATGCCTTCATGACTACGGATAGAAGGAGCACCAAAATCAAATCGCAATAAATGCAAACTACAGAGACCATGCTGGACCATCACTTCCACCATTAATACATCCATCGATAGAAACGTCACCTTCTCCACCTATAAATATCGGGCGAGAAAAATATCATTCACCATATTTTGAAGAGATAGAACAATTTAGCAGTTAGAAATTTGAGAGATGAGAAATAGTAAGAAGATTCGACCAAGATACCGATGATATGGCCACGAAGAAAACTAGAGCTACAGCTGCAAAAACAAAAGAACTGCAATATTCTGAAACCTCATTGATGAGAAGGTTAAGAAACATCAAGAACATGAAGGTATAAGAAACCTCATGGGTGAAAACTTGCGCTGAAATCAAGGAATGGGCCTATGTCGACAAGAAACTGACACGAGAAGTAGAAAAGATAAACCACATCTCTATTATGAACTACATGAACACACTGTTCATGGTGAGTTTTAGAGAAACGAAAGAAACAATGAGAAAATTCATTATCGGTCGATACCACAATGGAAATTTTTACTTCGATAAACTAGTGGAAATATCTGGCAAAGTCATATACAAGATGACTGGTCTCTCAAACCAAGGCAATTCAGTCCCTATTGGTATAAAAGAAGGATTAGTAGAATGATTAACAGGAACACCATCAGGAAAAAATTCAAAAGGGATAATGATCAATCAAATACAAGCCCAGATGCCACAAATCATGGCCAAAATGATAGCAACAAGGCTCACCCCTACAGGATGAGGGAGTGACCTGAAGAAAGATGTGTTAGAAGTGGTATACACAATAGAAGAAATAGGAAAAGTGTACAGATGGGCTCAGTATGTCGTTGACATGCTCAAATCTATATGTGAGAAGTGTCAAGAGTCAGAATTATAAGGTTCCCATCTTTAATACTTTCGATAGTGATGTACCACTTGCACCCAGTCAAGGATAAAAATTTCCAAGAACCAACAAAATTCCACATGTGGAGGTTCAATCCATTTGTGCAGAATGGAACATTGAAAGAATTAGCAAATGGTAAAGTATTGTTGGAAAAATGGTTCCAAAACTTGAAAAACCAGACGACCAGATGGAGGGTGGCTCAGAACATCTGAAGAAGTCTACCAAAAATAGCTCATATTCAACTCAAGATAGACCACACAGCATTCTGGTATATGCAAGGAGAAAAAGAAAAAGCAAAACCTCTCGACTATTACCCAATAGTCGAAGAAATTTTCCAAGAGCTACCTTGACAATCAAATAAAAAATTATCAATACCAGCAAAGGATAAAGAAGTGAACCTAACAATTGAAGAACCATTGACTGATCAGGAGAAGGAAGAGGACTATGAAATCTAACTACATATCACCACCTTCGTGTCAGAAGAGACACCAGCAGAGGACACCAACAGACTATAATTAAAAATAGTACCACCAACGACCCAAAGGGGAAGTACACCGATGGAGCATCAGGTGGTAAAACCAGTGGAGAAAAACATAAGTCTGGTTCACCAACAGGAGAGAGGAGAAGGACTAGAGGAAGACATTGAATCTGACAACCTGGAATATGCTATAACCAAAGACAAAATAAAAAAACTAGTAAGGGAAATAGGAGCCGCAAGAAAAAAGGAAACTCAGGCAAAAGGGAAGGGGAAGTGCAAGCTTATCCTCTCAGAATCAGAATATGAGGCTGAACTAGTAGCTATGGCTGTCAAAATCATAGAAGACACTGTAGCGAACAAATTTTTGATCGAGATGTAGTTCAGACACTTCATCGAGTCAGGAGCAAAGCAAGGTCGACCGAAAAAGGTAAAAAGTACAAACACTTCAATAGCTGAAAACATTGTTGATTTAGTTTCTACACCTCCACCCCCATCTCCAACCCAAATTACACATGAAGAAAATCCACAGATACCTACAATAAGCCTAGTCTCCATTTGTAAGAATGCTATGTCGGAGACACTGAAAGAACAGTTCAACCAGGATGGTGATTTCCAGGCATACATTGAAGAATTATTTGAACTAATCACCTTTGTCTAGAGGATTACCACCAAATGTCCACTAATTTAAGCTAGTGCATGAAGGCAGATATTTCATCAACAAATTGGACAAATACCCCAGAAGCCAATATCTGTGGGAATTATCAAGTCGACATTCTTGAGGAACCCCGACAAGACATCTCAATTTGTCGCAAGTCGCACTTCATCTTTTATCCCTGTCGACATCCCATACCCTCCATTAGCCAATGAGCCAACAAGAGATGTGGAGGAAGATAACATGGAAGATATCAACTGGGTGATTGAAAACCTATTCTCTGACGAACCATATGATTCACCACCAAAATTCAAGGACCCAACATTGACTAACAATATCCCTACTACACCGATTACACCCGACCATTCAACATCTCCACCACCACTTCCCAATCTAGAACCTCTAAGAAATCCTAAACCATCCATACCAAATCCTCTAGATACACATCAAGCTACAGATCCCACCCAATAAAGTCAACCAGAAGTTACACCGACTGTTACAGATCAGCAAACAGAAAACCAACCATAGGAGAATCCACCACTTATAGATGCACAAGCACAATAGCAGATAGAACAATATAAACACAAGAGAAAAAGAGACAGAAATAAGAAGGAACACCATAAAGAATCACAGTCGACAATGGTCCACATTATCCAACTTGGATCGACTACTGGAGTCGACACAACAAAACTAAGAGATGAAGAGTTGGGACAACTCTTAGAAACTCTGTCCACCGAGGAAAAAAAAAGAAGCTAGATCAGACGATAGCAGGTCGATGACATTAAGAATGAACAAGTCAAATTCCTGTCAAAATTCCAAAACTTATCTCAAACTATAATACCAGGGACTATGGAAGCCGGAATTGAGAAGCCACTACAAAAAGAATATCAACTATTTGAGAGTGTGGTGGCGACCCTACAAGTACACATACAAAATACAAAAGAAGACCAAAAACAAGAGACATCCATATTATTAATGCAACAGTACACATCATTCTCAGAATCTTACAAAGTGTTGTAAGACCACTTGGAAGAATTTGTCATTACAGAGGAAGTACTACATGACTGGCCTACTTATTACGGACAAGTATTTCAACAGACCCAATAGACTTGCGAACAGATTGAAGTGTTGGAAAAGAGAAAAATCACTGAAGAAGCAATGAGAAATACAATACAAGATCAAATCATATTGGAGATAGACAAACTATAGAGACAAGAAAGACAAGCACACCGGTGGGTACAGCAAGCACTCCAAAGATTGGATAAACTAGATACCATCTTCCTGCAGATGAAAAGATTACTAGAAGCAACAGAAGAAAAAGATAAATTCTTGGGACATGACATGGAAAGTATAGCAGACATGGCCATCCAAGAGAAGATATCAAACTTATCAAGAATCACAACATTGACAATTGACATCCAAAAAGTACTACACAGTTGGACATAATTTCAACATCAACTAGTCATTACTGCATAAGCAATATTTGAAGTATGCATGCAAAAATGACCAACCATCCGACTGCATAGCCCATGAAAACAAACAATAAAGTAACTATCTTAGACAGTAAAAATTTTGAGTACCTCTATTGTTTCTTCAGGACAAAGAAATATTTTGTTCATGGGGAAGATGTTGGAGGAGCTATTCGGTGAGCCGGCTAGTTGAATAGCCAACTAAATAGATATTAGGTCGTCCGCATAAGTTCATGTTGGTTGACCGAAACGACAGGTAGTTATATGTAATTGTTTGTAAATCATATATATTAGGCTATTGAGCCAGTTGAGAACTCAATTCAGTTCTATGTATGTATGGACCCTCATTATATAATATAATCTATTATTCTAAATCTATGTTTTTCTCTCCTTTGTCTGTTATGTCTGTATGATTCAATATGTATTATTGGTAACCCTCTGTGATGAGTGAGACTACAATAGCTCTCACCCTAAAAAATATGAAAAAATAGAGGGAACAACAGTTAAGTCATCGAATACATGCTAATATATACAAGCAATATGCAATTCTGGATAGGAAATAAACAGTAGTTCAGAACTGGGTCATCGCTCAGGTTAAGGTGCAATATAAGCACTTATCTCGGAGGAGGTGACTTGGGAATTAGAGGAAATTTTGAGAAAGAAGTGCTTGATTTATTTCCAGAAGCTATGGAAGAAGACTAAGAACACCATGGACAGTTTTACAATAAGGGGGTGAGGATGTAATATCCTCCAGTAGATAAACATTTTCATGTAATATTTTAATTTACCATTTTATTTTCTAAGACTGACTTGTTCTGGAAACCGCTAACAGGTCCTTAAAAGAAAGATGTAATCGAAACATTTTTTAATGAAACGATGAATGATGGGGACAATCATGTTCAATTAGGAAACTATGCATGCGAGAGTGGGGGGGGAGGTAGAGGAATTAACCTCATGAAGTACACCAGGTGCTAGAACTCCATGATGGCGCAAGGAACGCTCTAGAAAAAATAAAATGCAATGGGAAGTGGACATTCCCTAAAGGATGGATCATAGATGAAAAACACTTAGAATAAAAAAACTATAAATAGAGGAATACACAAGGAGGAAATGACACACTTCTCAGTATATGGGAAATAAGGCACTCTTGCGAGTGAATACTTTGTGTTAGGAAGTGGTTTCACAATGAGAAGTTGGACCTTAGGTTGTCCATGTTTGCTCTCGGCACACATAGTTTAGCTCGGGGGTGATTGAGGACAAAGAAAATATGTGCCCAATATGCAGTTGGGTGGAATGTGGTTGTTTCATCTTCATTTGACTCGATGTACCCCAAGTTCCTTATATGTTTAAATTGTTGCACAATGTTGAGCTTAGAGCATACCTAGAACATGCATTTGTTGCCCGTGTTTGAATATCTGGTAATTTTTTTTGTTTCTTGTGTTTTAAGCCTTTGGAGCATTTATTTATTCTTGGAATTTTTTGTTGGCTCATTCTTGTTTGCATTATGGCCTGAATCCTAGTAATTTTATTTGTCAATTCCTTACTAGTTATCTTAAGGTATGGAGCCTAGAAAATGCATTTTCTATTTTATTGTTGGTTGTGTTAAGGCCTATATCCTAGAAAGTGTATTTGATAGTTTATTGCTTCATCCATTAATACCTAAAGCATGAAGAGTGTGTTTGGTGATTTATTGGTTTCTACAATAGTATATTTGGACGGCTTGTAACTTCATGGTTAATATAGAGATGAAATGGTTTCCCTGTAGGGAATTTTAAATCCGTGTTCTGTATTTTAACCACTCTATAGTTTAGTAAATATCGTGTGTATTAATTAACCTTGAAGTGAATGGGGTAACTATGGAATGAGTGTATTGTTGCTAAAGTTTCTTAAATAACCAATTACTGAAAATCCCATAGAATCTCTAGTTCTTAACTTTGTCTTGAGTATCGAACTCTACCTAAGACAATGAGACCATCAAAGGATGGCATCCCTTGGTTTTACCCAAGAAAAATAAATAAAACTACGTGTAAACCTTGGGCCAAAAGGCCTATGGAAGCCTATTTTTTTTTTGAATAACCTCAGTGCTTCCGCAACCCACAGTATACATTATGAAAGCAGAGTTGTAGACAGGTAAAGGATAATGTGTTTTCTGCAATCCACAATATGCATTGCAGAAGCGGAATTGAGAAAAGGTATAATTGTAAAGAATTATGTGTGTTCTGCAATATGCAATCCATATTACAAAAGAGGATAATAAGAAGGATTTATATAATGAATTTAAGAGTTTCTTCAATCTGCAATCCACATGCAGAAGTGGAAAAGAGGAAGGAAAAATTATAAATAATTTAGGGGTTTTCACAATATACAATTCACATTGTAGAAGTGGAAAGTGGAAGGTAATGTGAAAATAAATGTTGTGTTTCCGCAATCCACATTGCAGAAAAAGAAAAGAGGAAGGTAAATTTACAAGAAATTATGTGTTTCCACAATCCACACCGTGAAAGGGAAATTTTTATAGCATTTAAGCACTTCCTCCAATCTGCAATCCCCATTGTGAAAGAAATATTGTAGAAGGTGTTGATGTATTTATAACTTCAGGATGTATTCACTTGTATATCTTATGTATTGTACCCCGATGTTTATTCTGGGAAGTATCTATAATGTAATTGAGTCATGTCTTTCCCTGATGTTCCAATCAGGAGATTCAATAAAGTAAACAAGTCATGTAAATTCATTGAGGTTAACCCTCCATTGTAATTCAGGGCAACATTCCCCACATTTGTGTCAAGGTTAAACCTACTTGTTGATTGGAGAGAAAAGTCCCCACATTTGTGGGGCACTAGAGTTATTAGACTCTCCTAGAGATGTAGGCTCTAGTAAGTAATTGTTAAGTGGGGATAACATGTTAAAGTGTACATTAAGTGAATGAAAGAATATAAATAGAGAGTTATACTCTCTATTTATCACACACACACACACACTCACTGGGGCTCATGAGTGAGAGAGGAGAATCTCTCTCAAGTGTGAGAGAGAAAACAAGCTGTGGAGACCATCTTTTCTATTTTCAGGTTTTACTCCTACTATTGGTGCTCATTCTATCTCTGAGGAAGTTGTAGGGTTTTATCCTTTATGGTTTCCCCAAGGAAAATTCTTTTTGTCTCTTGTCTCTTGTGTTTATTGTTGTCCATGTTATTCTCTCAGTTAAAGATCCTAAGATAATACCAGCTTGAATGATAAAAATATAACATGGTATCAGAGCTAACCTGAGAAGAAGACATTGTGCAGCTATAGAAGCTAGGGCTTCTTAATTTTTGGGTCTCTCTCCACAATCAATCAGCTAAAGAATGTTAGGCTGACTCTCCATTGAAGGGCGCATCTTTCTGTCGAAGCAAAATTCGATTCCATACATTTTCATTTTTTGGTGCAGGAAATTAGGGCTTCTTACAGAAAAGGAATTTTCAAGTGAGCCCAGTATAGGATTTATTTCCTCATCAAAACAAAATTTTAGAGACTTAGTGCAATATTTTTGGTTAGGTGAAACTACGGGAAAGTCAAACCCTAGTTTGACCCCGGGCCGTAAAAACCCTAAAATATGAAAATTGATACATTTTGGTACATTTTCTATATCTTTGTATTGGATAAGGATCCGGAGCTGAAACTTTCACAGGTCGAATATAAAATCCTGATTTATATTGTGTCCAAATTGCAGCCTTAGTTTCTCCATATTCCAGTAGATATGATCCCTCCAAATTAGGGTTCCAGCCTCTTCCAGGATTCATCACCAAACAGGACAGCTAGAGAGAATTGCTATATATCAGCATACAAAGGTCCAAATAAAATTTATGAATATTTTATAGAAGAGGAACATACTTTAATTTCCATGGTCCAAGTTTTAGACCCTAAAGATGAAAGAGTGACACGTGGAAGTCCATACAACTTCTGTATGTTGAACAGTCCTGAAACAGGTCACCATGGGAAAACGCTCATAAGTCCCAATTGGTGAAAAAAATTCTGATGAAACCTATGGTATTGGAATAGGGATAGGTGAGGCCACCTCAGTAAAAAATTTCACACATAGAGGAGTATTAATTTCATAGATACCACAGAAACAGTACTATGCATTTCTGCAAAAGAAATTGGTAAACTAGGGCTTCCTATTCTGAGGGATTCCCTCCACTGTTTTCAGAAAATGAGTACATTGGAAAGCTCACCTTGAAGAGATATATATTTCTATCAAATCATATCTAAAATATTCAAAGTTTTTAAAATTATTTTTTCTCTAACAAACCCTAGATCATCCAGCTTCAGAACCACGACGGACACCTCAAATCGCTAAGATCTAATCTTTTGCTATTTTGATTTGAGATTCTCATTTCAAAGTGATATATCACATAAGATTGATGACAATATTTGTGAATTTTACAACCTCCAAGCATGGAAGTATATGATCTCTCTGAATAAAATGAATTAAACACCTACATAAGTAGAGAGGTTCTAGTTCCATAGGGAGATGGGGCTAAAAGCCTTACACAAGAAAAACTTGGTCCAGGCCAAGAAGATCATTGTTGATTCAATCACGGATCAACTTGTACCACAAGTGTCTTCCCTAAAGACATCAAAAGAGATATTTGATTCCTTGATCAAGCTATTTCAAGGGAAAAACATAAATTAGAATATGGCTTTGAGAAAACAGTTGAATAATGTGAAGATCCAGAATGCAGAAAAACTTGAAGCAGTAGAAGAAGAAGTGGAGAATGCAGAAGGGGTGATAGCCACCTTGAATTGCCTCCCAGGATCATGGGATTCATTCATTTGAGAATTAATTTCAGTAGATTCATGGAATAAGAAGAAGCTCGACTCATAAGAAGAGAAGAGAAGATGGGAGCAACTGAAGATCAAGCTCTCACCATCCAAAGAAGATCCCTCAAGTGATGAGGAATATGAATGACTCAATTCTTGAAGAACCTCTTATCCATCTTGAGCATTTGGATAAGAAATGATGAAGTCATGAACGAAGAATATGATGAAGCTGAAGGATCAAGAAGGAGACTACCCATGAAACAAATAAAGATAAGTATTCAATTGCCATTTCATGATATTGTTTTGGTTATGCAATTTGTTTATATTCAGTTGATGTATTATGCATGATAGAATGTTTGCATTAATGACAGTATCCTATGAATATGCATGTGATCGGAAAGATCGCGTATAATAACCTACAAGCAAAGAAGGATGAGACTTGTTCCTAAGAACAAGTGACAATAGTTCAATAAAGAATCCAAGATGAAGAATAATATGAAGATACTTTCAAAGAAGAGATCTCGGACACAGTGCAGCTACGTAACAATGTTGAGCAACATCATTGATGCAGAACCTTCCAGCCATGAAAAAGTAACCAAGAAGAAAGGGAATACCATTTTAAGAAGAATGACGTCTATGATGGAATATCGATACATGAAGGGAAGTTCATAGTATATGGAAACATCATGGGATACAAGGAAAGATTTGTAGGATGAGGCTTCTCATGAAAACAAGGCATAGACTACGAAGAGACATTTGCAGCTAGTGGGAGTTGAGACACATGACAAGTAGAATCATGTGTGCAAATGAAAGAAGGCCTTGTACGAGCTCAGAATACACCCATGAGATAAAACATACATGATGAGCTTGATGAAGACCTGAACCTTTGCTACAAGGTTGAAGATGAAAGTCTATAGAGGATGACAAGCTCATAGATGGGTGTGAGAAGAACTTTTGAAAAATTTCAAGATAGATGATCCTGGTATCCAATGATCCTAGATGGATACATAGAATATTAGTAGTAGAGGAAGCTACTTGTCACTTCTGTACATAATGTTTTAGTGCATAGAGTATGAAAGACATAGAGAGAATGATGCTCTACTTCAGAGGGAGTGACTGTAGAAGATCCTGAGGTTTGACATGGTAGGACAGGATGGATAGATTACTGATGACTCTAGGATTTACTGAGAGTAAAGAATATTCCAAACTTTGCATGAAGGTTGAAGGCGGAATACTAGTGATGCTCATGTTATATGTCAATGACTTGTTCCTGACAGAAAAGATGAACTCATTAAATTTGCAAGAAGAAGACTTGTTTCCAAGTTCGAGATAAAGGACTTGGGGATGATGCACTACGATCTAGGAATGGAGGTGTGGATAAGGGAAGTATGCAGTAGAGATCCTGAAGAGGTTCAAGATGATGAATTGTAATGCCATGACCATACCTATGGAATTGAAACTAAAGATATTGAGTGTTGCTTCATCAAAGTCGATTGATGCCACAATGTATCGTCAGATGATTTATTCGTTGATGTACTTGACAAATACGAGACTAGATATTTGCTTTGTTGTGAACACATTGAGACATGTTTTCCTGATGGTTGTAAATTAGCATGTAGTGAGGTACCTAAAGGATACAGTTTATTATGGGCTCAAGTATGAGGTGAATTAGAAGATTAACTTGGAGGGTTATGAGGATTCGTATCGGGCAAGAAGTTCCATTGATAGGAAGAGCAATTCAAGGTGCTACTTCAGTATGGGATCAAATGTGATCTCTTGGTTTTACAGGATGGAGTCTTGCATGGTGCTCATTACAGCTGAGGAAAAAGATGTTGCCACTTGCTATTTGGGAGGTAGTATGTTTCTTTTGAAAACTACTATTTGATTTACTTGATCTGACTTGCATTTTTGTATGATTCAGAGAGGAGCAATGAAGCTTCATTATGTGATCCAGATCAAGATCTCTCGAAAGAGGGATTTCTAGCATAGTCAGTGAGACAAGTTTTTTGAGAATAAATCTTGGCAAAGCTCGGAGGTTTCTCAGATGTAAATAGACCAGTAGGTTATCCTCAGATGTAATCAGTCCTGGAAAAGATCACAGGTTATCCTTGAATGTAATCATCCTTGATGTGATTCTATAATAGAAATGGCCAAACTGAAGTTTGAGTACTTCATGGAGAAGCTTGGTGTTCTCCAGATCGAGGTTCCCTTCAAGGGGAAATGATGAGTCCTAGATCCATTATAACATGGTGAGAGGATTAGGTTCCTTCCATGGTTAGATGTAAGGGCTAAGCCACTCTGTCATGGTGAGAGGATTTGGTTCCTTCCATGTCAGATGTGAGTGCTGAGTCATTTGGATGTGACTGTAGGATTGGTTCCTACATGATTAGATATAATTATTGAATTCCATTCTTGGAATGGAGGCACCTGGTTAGATACTAGGAATACTCAATTTGGTGCTGAGATGCCATTATCTAGGAGAATGGAGGCACCCAGTCAGTTACCAGGAATCCTTACTTTGGGACCGAGATCCCTTCCGATGCGGTGTGTTTGCACATGGTCGGATGTAAGCGGAAAAGCCCTTCCGATGTGGTGTCTTTACACATGGTCGGATGTAAGTGTAGATCACTTATGATGTAGTGTGTTCACACATGGTTGGATGTAAGTGTAGAGACCTTCCGATGCAGTGTGTTTTCCCATGGTCGGATATAAGTGCTGAGCCACTCTGGCATGATGTGTTTACAGATGGTCATATGTGAGTGCTGGGCCTTTTTGACAAGATGAGGTCAGATGTGAATGCTAGGCATGCCTTTCTGACAATATGAGGTTAGATGTAAGTGTTGGGTAGGCCATTTTAACTTAGGGTCAGATATAAGTGCTGAAGAAGACCTACATGGAGGCTAGGCCTATAACCAGCATGAAAAAGGGCTGGCTCTATAGAACTTCCTGTGACGAGAAGAATGAAGAGATAGAACCATTTGATTGAGATAGCAGAAGCAATAATGATGATGATGATTCAGTGATGATCTAGCTTTGATGATGATCTAGATCAAGTGATGATCCAGCAGTGACAATCTAGATCAATTGATGATACAAACTTGATGATTATCCAGCAGTGATGATCTAGATCAAGTGATGATCTAGATCAAGTGATGATCCAAACTTGATGATGATCCAACAATGATGATCCAAATCAAGTAATGATCCAGACTTGATGATGATCTAGTAGTGATGATCCAGCAGTGACGATCTAGACTTGATGATGATCCAATAGTGACGATCCATATCAAGTGATGATCCATACTCGATGATGATCTAGTGATGATCCATATCCAGTGATGATCTAGACTTGATGAAGATGACTTGAAAATGAATATGAATTGACAGTAAATATGACTTGAAGATGAAGATGAATTGAATACAAACATGACTTGATGATGATCCAAATGATACAGAGAACAAGACTTGTGCTGATAAATTGTGTTGAGAGAATAAATTCCTATTTAAGAGGGAGTGTTGATGTATTTGTATCTTCGAGAAGTATTCACTTGTATATCTTATGTATTGTACCCCGATGTTTATTCCAGGAAGTATCCATTATGTAATTGAGTCATGTCAAGCCCCAATGTTCCGATTCGGAGATTCAATAAAGTAAACAAGTCATGTAAAGTCATTGAGGTCAACCCTCCATTGTAAGTCAGGGAAATAGTCCCCACATTTGTTTCAAGGTTAAACCTCCTTGTTGATCGAAGGGAAAAGTCCCCACAGTTGTAGGGAAATAGGGTTATTAGACTCTCCTAGAGATGTCGGCTCTAGTAAGTAATTGTTAAGTGGAGCTGACATGTTAAAGTGGAAATTAAGTGAACGGAAGAATATAAATAGAGAGTGAGACTCTCTATTTATCACACACACTCTCACTCACTGGGGCACATGAGTGAGAGAGGAGAATATCTCTCAAATGTGAGAGAGAAAACAAGCTGTGGAGATCATCTTTTTTGTTTTCGGGTTTTACTGCTGCTATTGGTTCTCATTCTATCTCTGAGGAAGTTGCGTGGTTTTCTCCTTTATGGTTTCCCCAAGGAAAATTATTTGTGTCTCTTGTCTCTTGTGTTTATTGTTGTGCACGTTATTCTGTCAGTTAAATATCCTAAGATAATGCTAGCTTGAATGATAAAAATCTAACATAAGGGAGAGTTGTAAAGAAACTTAAGTGATTCCCACAACCCATAATCCATACTAGTAGTAGTGGTGTTGTAGAAGGAACAACCCATTGCGTAAGGTTTGTTGCGAAAGACTTTTTAAGCTTAAGGTTGTGGTTTTAGATTTCATAAAGGTTTAGGATAAATATTTAAGGTTTGTTTTCAAAGTATTCCTTTGTATTTTTGTGGGGTTTAAGGTATGATATTTAACTTGAAGAACCATAAAACGAGTTGGGTGAGAACCATGAAGTCCTTGGTTAATATACGATAGAGAATGGTTTATGACTTATGACTTATATCTTTGTGTGACGTTAAAAAATTTTGTTTTATGCTTGTTTTTTTAGATGGTTGTATGGGTATGTTACATATGGTATCAGATCTACACATTTAACCTTGTCTCCTTTTTGGGAACATCTAGTTTCCGCTGAAGCACATTGAAATGATAATGGTCTTTTGATTGATGAATCCTGATTAATTTATTCTTGGGTGTGTATTCTAATTGATGGATTCTGATTAATGTGTTCTAATGGATGTATTATGGCTGATGAATTTGAATGATGCAATATGAGTGATGCTCATATGGTTAGTTGATGCATGTCTGTGATTGACATTACACGGTCAACATATGATTGATATAGGTAGAGTATCATCTTAACGTTGGAAGAGCTAACCCCTTTTCAAGGAAGGGGATGTGGGCTTTATTCTAAAACCTTGATCCGGAAGACATGTCTGGGTTTTATTTTTTATTAGGTCTTTGATGTAGTCCGAATGGGGTTTTTGATCCACAACATATCTTATATGATTTTCTTGACTAGGTTGGATCGCATGCGATCTACACACTGGGTAGACCATTTCATGATACGCACTAATATGCAATGTAGATCCATGATCATATATGTAATCTGATAAGAAGTTTTATCAGTTATGCGATGAATAGATACAATATTTGTGTGATGGTATGTTTTGTATACATGCAAATTGTTCTGGTCCAAGGTACAGTGATGGTTTCATGAAATGAAAATGAGGATCCACCTGAAGAAAAGTTTCAACGCTAGACATGCAGGATGCCCCAAAGGGAGATCTTCCACCCCACATATAATTCCAAAGGATCAGAGTTTTTGTGATGCATATGACACTCTAATAGTGTTGATCTATTTGTAACTTTATAATGTATTCACTTGTATAGCTTATGGCTTATACCCCGATGTTTATTCCAGAAATTTGTTTGTAATGTATTTGATTCATGTCATGCCCCGATGTTCCTATCGGGAGATTCAATAATGTAAACAAGTCATGTCAATTCATTGTGGGTAACCCTCCTATTGTTCAAGGGTTAAATTCCTCGTAGTTCCAGGGCCCTAGGGTTATTAGACTCTCCTAGAGAATTCAACCCTAGTGAGTTATTTTCAAGTCAGGAATTAGTATAAATAGAGAGTGAGCCTCTCTATTTAACACACACTCAGTCACACTCAGTTGTACCGCATAGCTGAGAGAGAAGAAGTTGTTGGGGCTAGGAAGAAAGAGGCTACTACTGTCAGGAGATCATCTTACTATTTTGGGGTTTTACTTTTAGTGCTGATTCTATCTCTGAGGAAGTTGCAGGGTTTTTTCCATTTATGGTTTTCCTGAGTAAAAACAATGTGTTCATTGTCTCTTGTGTTTGATTGGTGTGCTTGTTATTCTCTCAGTTAAAGATCTTAATATAATGCTAGGTAAATGATAAAAATCTAACTTGGTATCAGAGCTAATATGAGAATAAGAAACTGTGTAGTTGCAGGAACTAGAGCTTCCTACTTTATGGATATCTCTCCATAGATTTTCAGAAAAATAAGGTTGGACTAACTCTCCTTCCTAGGGTGCATCTTTCAGTCGAAGAAGAATATAATTCTAAGCTTTTTCAGTTTTGGACCCAACACTACTACCGAAAATTAGGGCTTTCCACAGAAGTGGAATTTTTCAGTGATACCAGGATTGGATTGATCTCCTCTTAAAAATCAAAGTTTAGAGATCAAGATCAAAGCATTTGGATGGACAAAACTACAGAAAATCCAAACCCTAATCTTCTCCTGAACAAACACTATAGAATTTCAGCTCCAAATCCAGATCTGACATCTTGACTTGGTAAGATCTAAATCTTTTGTATTTCCATTTGAGGTTATCAGTTAAGATGTCTCATCATACCAAGCTTGGTGAAAATATTGAGGAAGATGATAACTTCTAATCCTCGAAGTATAGGATCTCCCTGGTCCTGGAAGAAAATGAGTTGGACTTCTATATCAATGAGGAGGTTCTAGTTTTAGAAGGAGATGAGGCTAAGGCCTTACACAAGAAGAATTTGGTTATGGCTAAGAGGATTATTGCTGATTCAATAAAGGATCACCTCATACCATAGGTTTCCTCCCTAAAGACACCTAAATCTATGTTGGATGCCCTAACCAAATTGTTTGAAGGGAAGAACATAAATAGGAAGATGACTCTGAGAAACCAACTGAAGAATGTAAATATCCAGAATGCAGAGACCATCCAATCTTACTTTACAAGGGTATCTCAGATCAAGGAATAGCTGGAAGCACTAGATGAATAAGTAGAGAATGTAGAGATTGTGATGACCACCCTGAATGGTCTACCTAGTGCATGGGACTCTTTCATTCAAGGAATCTATGCTAGAAAGTAGTTAGTCAAGTTCAAAATACTATGGGAATAATGCTCTCAAGATGAAGCTCAGATAGCAGCTCAAGAAGAAAAGATGGGAATTGAATATCAATCTCTCATCACTCCAAAGGTAAGATCTCACAATCTAGAAGAGATCTGTCTACTATTAGATGTTACACATGTGATGAGAAAGGTCACATATCCAAATAATGCCCTAACAAAGGGAACTGAAATAATAAAAAGGAAAACAAGAGAATACATCATGCTCGTGCTGTAGAGGATGTTGAACCTTCCACAAAGAGAATAATACAAGAAAGTGATGATTCTTCAAGATTTGAAGAATATGTGCTGATCTCCACTCTCATGGGAACTATCTCACATGGAAGAAATGATTGGATTATAGATAGTGGTGCTTCCAAGGATATTATGGGATTCAAATAATCATTTGTGAAACTATCTGAACATCAGTCACCTCACAAGGTGAAACTTGGGGATGACTACCAGTATCCAATAAAAGGTAGTGGTGAATCCTCCTATAAGCTAGACTCTGGAAATTCTATGTAGATGAAAAATGTATTGTTTGTTCCAGGACTAAAGAAGAATCTCCTTTCCATATCTTCATTGGATGCAAAAGGAATGAGGGTTTCTTTTGTGGTTCTTATGTGTGTAGAGGGAAAGAATTTTGATGATGCAATACTGATTGGGGAACAAGAAGGAGGTCTATACAAATTAAATGGCCAACCAGAACAAGCTTTGGTTCATGACTCTGTAGAACCAAATGAACTTTGGCATAGAAGGATTGCACATGTGCATTACAGACCACTACCGCTTGCAAGCAAAGCTGTCGAATGTCTTCCAAAAATGCAAACAAAACATGATGATGTTTGCAAAGAATTTGCAAAGGGAAATAACACAAAGAAGACATTTCCAAGTAGTGAGAGCAAGGAAAAAGGAATCTTGGAAATCAACCACTCTGATGTATGCGATCCAATGTCATCCAATTCATTAAGCGGGTATGTATACTATGTTTATTTCATTGATTATTTTTCTAGGAAGACATGGATATACTTTATGAAGAACAAAGATGAAGCATTCAGCAAGTTCAAGGAAATCAAAGCGTTGATTGAGAACCACATAGAAAAGAAGATCAAGATTTTCCGATCAGATAATGGTGAAGAATTCACATCGAATGAATTCAAATACTTATGCAAATATTCAGGGATTAAGAGGGAGTTAACCACTCCATATAATCCACAACAAAATGGAGTTGCAGAAAGGAATAATAGAACGATCATGGAAGTTGCAAGGGACATGCTTCATGATCAATATCTTCCCATGCATCTATGAGTAGAAGCTGCAAGAACATCGGTGTATGTACAGAACCATACTCCACACAGAGTACTCAAGAATAAGACACCTGAAGAAGTCTTTTTCGGCAAGAAACCAGAAGTCAACCATCTCAGAATATTCAGTTGTCTAGTGTACATACACATTCTGAAAGAAAAGAGGACAGAGTTGGATGCTTAAGGAAGGAAGGTTATATTTGTGGGATACTCTGAAAGCTCGAAGGCTTATAGAATATACTTCCCAAGATTCAAGAAGATCGACATCAGCAAGGATGTGACATTTGATGAATACACAACTTACAACAAATGTAGAAAGAGACCCACTGAAGAACCTAAAGAAATAGAATCACCCAGAATTCATGACACAACCATGAACAAAGAACATCAAGAAGAAGATCAATAAATATAAGAACCTCAAGAACCTATAGATACACCTCAGGAGAAGAATCCTCACAAGAGGAAACCTGCTTGGGTATAAGAAGTTATCCAAGGTGCAGAAAGATATTGGGCTCCAGAAGAATCACACAGAGAAAGGAAAAGAACCAGGTTCTACTCCAGTTATGTAGCCTTACTATGTGATTTCGTTGATAAAGAACCTTCCAAATATGAAGAAGCAACAAAAAATAAGAAATGGAAGGATGCTATGATCGAATAATACCAATCGATCATGAAGAATGATGGTTGGGATGTTGTCCCAAGACCTGAGGGGAAGTGTGTGGTGACTTCCAAATGGATCTACAAGATCAAGAATGCTGCAAATGGTAGCATAGAAAAATATAAAGCAAGATTCGTGGCTGATGGCTTCTCCCGGAAAGAAGGAATAGATTATGAATAAAATTTTGCACCTGTAGCCAGATACACTTCCATCAGATCACCACTTGCTCTGGCTGCAGTGATGAAATGGAAGATACACTAGATGGATGTCAAGACTGCTTTCCTAAATGGTGTAGTAGAAGAGGAAGTGTATGTGGAGAAGCCACTCAGTTTTGAGACACATGACAAGGAATATCATGTGTGTATATTGAATAAATCCCTGTATGGCTTGAAACAGGAACCCAGGACATGGTACGGCAGAATTGACAGCTTTCTATCCATTTTGGGCTTTAACTGTTGGTTGTGGAGCTTAATATTCCAGATCTAGAGATATTATTCAGTTGTGATTGTGACCCAGGAGTATTGTACACTCGTTCCCCCTGCCTTGGGGTTTGGGGCCAACACCCCTAAGTCACGGGGGTTTGGGGGAAGCGCCCCTGAGAAAACGGGGGTTTGGGGGCTCCGCCCCCGAAAATTGTTTTGGGATGTGTGTTGGCCAACAGTATTGCGGACCCATGGTATTGGGTTAACCCTAGAATTTTTCCCATGGTATTTCCCCTATAAAAGAGAGCATTGTAAATCGATTGTATATGGTATTGTATTGTATTGGAAGAGAGACTGTGAGAGCGTGAAGAGGAAGTGCAGCTGTTTTGATGCAGGGTGTATCCCTTCATCTTTTTGGACTGTAATAAAAGGATTGGCAAATTTCTTTGTGGACATAGCCCATCGGTTGGGTGAACCACATTATATCTGTGTCTCTCTGTAATGTTTTAATGTGTTTTGCATCTTGTTTATTGATTTAACTGTATATCTGTTATTTCTCTGATGTCCTGTTTTCTAACAATTGGTATCAGAGCCAAAAGGTCTATTTGGTTGGTAAACTCACAGGAAAGAAGGGTTCCTAGTTCAAGTTGGAACAATGGCAGAAGAAGGAAAGTTTAGGGTTGAGAAATTTAACGGCCAAAACTATCAGTTATGGAAGATGCAAATGGAGGACTATCTGTACCAGAAAGATATGTACCTGCCATTGGGTGGAAAAGAAAAACAGCCAACGGCTATGAAGAATGAAGAATGGGAGGTTCTTGACAGAAAGGGCACTAGGAACAATACGGCTGTTCTTGGCTTTGTCGGTGGCCTTCAATATTTCAAAAGAAAAAACAACAGAGGGTGTGATGAGCGCATTGAGTAAGCTCTACGAAAAAACCTTAGCTTCTAACAAGGTATTTTTAATGAAGTATTTATTTAATATGAATATGTCGGAAGGTGGATCTATTGCTAACCATTTAAATGAGTTTAATACACTTACCAGTTAGTTAAGTTCTGTAAAAGTGAACTTTGATGATGAGGTTAGGGCTCTTCTAATCTTGTGCTCATTGCCAGAAAGCTGGAATAGCTTCGTCATGGCTGTAAGTAACTCTGTCCCTAGTTAAAACACTCTTGATTTTGACGATGTTGTTAGTGTTATTCTTAGCGAGGAAATGCGAAGGAAAAACACAGGTGAGACATCAGGTAATGAGTTGACCATGGAGAGAAGAGGGAGACAAAATGAGAAAGGAAGGAGCGTAGGAAGGAGCGTAGGAAATCACAGAAACTCTAAAAAGGGAAGATCCAAGTCCAGATTCGGAAAAATAGAGTGCTGGAACTATGGTAAGAAAGGACATCTAAAGAAAGACTACAGAGAACCAAAGAAGAAAGGTGAGAGGCAGCAAGAGACTACCCAGGAAGCTAATGTAGCAGGTGATGTGTTACAAGATGCTTTGATTCTTTCATTAGATAATACTAGTGATTAATGGGTAGTAGATTCAGGGGCTTCATGTCATGCTACACCCCATAGGAAATTCTTTTATGATTATGTTCAACGTGATTTTGGGCATGTGTTATTGGGGGATGATGAACCATGTAAAATTGTTGGAAAGGGTAAGGTACGAATTAAGCTAAATAATGGAAATGACTGGTTGCTAAAGGATGTAAGGCACATTCCTGCTATGAAAAGAAATTTGATCTCAACAAAGAAGTTGGGAGATGGAGGCTGTTTGTCTACGCTTGGAAAAACGTGGTCAAAGGTCAGGAAAGGATCAATGGTAATTGCAAAAAAAGATACGATAGGTACGTTATATTTATGTCCTCATAATACTGATTATTCTATTTCTGTAGCTTCCACAGAAACAGGTGCAGCTTTGTGGCATCATAGGCTTGGCCACATGAGTGAGAAGGGGATGCAGATTCTCCACTCAAGGAAACTGCTTCCAGATCTGAAGCAGGTAAGTTTGGAATTTTGTGAGAACTGTGTTTATGGAAAACATAAGAGAGTTAGATTTCTCAGGGTTGGGAAACAAAAGAAGAGTGAAAAGTTAGAGCTTTTCCATATAGATGTATGGGGACCAGCTCAGGTACAATCTCTTAGTGGCTCTCGTTATTATGTTACTTTTATTGATAATGCAACTAGAAAAACTTTGGTTTATTGCATTAGACAGAAATTTGATGTGTTTGATACTTTTAAGTGGAAAGCTTTGGCTGAGAATGAGACAGGAAAAAGGTTGAAATGTCTTAGATCTGATAATGGAGGCGAGTACTGCAGCAAGGAGTTTGACAGTTACTGTTCACACAATGGGATTCACAGAGAGAAGACAGTCCCTAGAACACCCCAAGAAAATGGTGTGTCAGAAAGGATGAACAGAAAGATCATGGAGCATGCAAGGTGTATGAGATTGCATGCAGTGTTTCCCTTACAGTTTTCTGCTGAAGCTGTAAACACTGCTATTTATTTAATAAACAGAGGGCCTTCAAGCGCTTTGGATGGTGGCATTCCAGAGGAGGCATGGACAGGTAAACAGGTAAAATACTCATTTTTGACAAATTTTGGTTGTGAAGCATTTTTCAATATTGAAAAAGATGATAGAACAAAGCTTGAGGCTAAATCCAAGAAATGTACCTTTATTGGATACAGGGCTGATGATTTTGGTTATCACTTATGGGATCTTAAGAATCGCAAAATCATTAGGAGTAGAGATGTAGTATTCAATGAAAAGGTCATGTACAAAGATCAGTTGCAAGGAAATAATGAAGAAAAGGAAAACACAGAGTACACAGTGCTTGATGAAATAAAAGAAAATGAAGTTCCAAAAGCAACAGAAAATCAAGAGCAGCAGCAGGTACCTAAAACTCCTGCAACTGTAAGAAAGTATACCAGGTTAAGTAGACCCCCTGAACGATTCTCTCCTTCACTGTATTATTTATTGATGACTGATTCTGGTGAGCCAGAATGTTTTGAAGAAGCAATGCAGGTAGAAACTAGAAAGAAGTGGGAGCAAGGCATGAATGAGGAGATGGACTCATTGGTAAGAAACCAGACTTGCGATCTGGTTAAGTTTCTTGCAGAAAAAAAGGGTATTGCAAAATAAATGGGTTTACAGGTTGAAGGAAGAAGATGGAGGAAAGAAGTGGTACAAGGCTAGACTTGTTGTAAAGGGGTTTGCATAAAAGAAAGGTATAGATTGATGAAATATTTTCTCTTGTTGTTAATATGACTTCAATTAGAACTATTTTAAGTCTAGTGGCGGTAGAAGATTTGCATCTTGAACAATTAGATGTAAAAACGGCCTTTCTCCATGGGGATTTGGAAGAACAGATTTATATGCAGTAGCCACAAGGGTATGAGGTCAAAGGGAAGGAGAATTTGGTTCATAGGTTGAAGAAGAGCTTGTATGGCCTGAAGCAAGCTCCAAGGCAGCGGTATTTAAAATTTGATAAGTTTATGACAGAACAAGGTTATGATAGATGTCATTCTGACCACTATGTTTATTTCAAGAGGCTAGATAACGAAAGATATATTATCTTGTTATTGTATGTGGATGACATGCTTATTGCAGGGTCTAACATGTAGGATATAAATGTGCTCAAAATAAAACTAGCTAAATCATTTGCGATGAAGGATTTGGTTGCTGCAAAGAAAATCCTTGGTATGAGAATAACAAGAGATAGGAAAAATCGCAAATTGACATTGTCTCAAGGTGAGTACATAGAAAAGGTGTTTCAAAGGTTTAGAATGCAGAATGCAAAATCAGTCAGCACACATTTGGCAAGCCATTTCAAACTAAGAAAGCATATGTGTCCAGAGACACAGGAAGAGATAGATTACATGTCCAAGATTCCCTATTCATCAGCAGTTGAGAGCTTGATGTATGCCATGGTGTGCACAAGACCAGATATTGCACATGGAGTGGGAGTTGTGAGCAGGTATATGAATAATCCAGGTAAAGAGCATTGGAAAGCAGTACAGTGGATTCTCAGGTATTTGAGAGGTACCACTTCTCATGCATTATGTTTTGGAGGTTCAGACACTGTTCTACAGGGATATGTTGATGCAGATATGGTTGGTAATAAAGACAGTAGGAGGAGCACCACAGGGTATGTGTTCACTGTAGGTGGAACAACAGTAAGTTGGATTTCAAAACTGCAACAGGTTGTTGCACTTTCAACAACAGAAGCAGAGTATGTTGCTGCTACAGAGGCTAGTAAGGAGATGATTTGGTTGCAGAGGTTCATGGAAGAATTGGGTAAGAAACAGGAGAATAGTAGGCTATACAGTGACAGCCAGAGTGCCATTCATCTTGCAAAGAACTCAGCTTTTCATTCAAGGACTAAACATATAGAACTCAAGTACCACTTCATAAGATCTGTTCTAGATGAAGAACTGTTAAAATTGGAAAAGATTCACACTAGCTAGAATCCTGCAAACATGTTGACAAAGGGAGTAACCAGAGAGAAACTGAGTTCCTGCTCGGTTTCTATTGGCCTTAAAGCATGAAGGTGAAAAGAATAAATTTTCCAAGTCCAAGGTCCAGCAAGTGCAGTAGCGGTGGAGTTGTTGTGATTAGTCTCCAAGTGGGAGATTGTTGGTTGTGGAGCCCAATATTCCAGATATAGAGATATTATTCAGTTGTGATTGTAACCCAGGAGTACTGTACACTCATTCCCCTTGCCTTGCGGTTCAGGGGCAGCGCCCTTGAGAAAATGGGGGTTCGGGGGTGGAGCCCCGAAATTTTTTTGGGGAAGTGTGTTGGCCAATAGTATTGTGGACCCATGGTATTGAGTTGATCCTAGAATTTTTCCCATGTTATTTCCCCTATAAAAGAGAGCATTGTAAATCGACTGTATATGGTATTGTATTGTACTAGAAGAGAGACTGTCAGAGCGTGAAGAGGAAGTGTAGCGGTTTTGCTGCAGGGTGTATCCCTTCATCTTTCTGGACTGTAATAAAAGGACTGGCAAATTTCTTTATGGACATAGCCCATCGTTTGGGTGAACCACGTTATATCTGTGTCTCTCTGTAATGTTTTAATGTGTTTTGCATATTGTTTATTGATTTAACTGTATATTTTTTATTGCTCTGCGGTCATGCTTTCTAACATTACCAAGAGTAAAGTAGATTCCAACCTTTACTACAAGGTCGAAGATGGAATCCCAGTGATGCTCCTACTGTATGTAGATGATCTCTTTGTTATAGGTATGGATGGGTTGATTGATGATATGAAGAGAAAGATTGCTGCTGAGTCTGAAATGAAGGACTTGGGTATGATGAATTATTTTTTAGGCATGGAGGTGTTGAAAAATGAGGATGAAATCTTCCTCAGACAAGGGAAGTATGCAGTAGAGATCCTGAAGAGATTTGGGATGATGGACTACAATGAATTAACCACACCTATGGCATCGAACCTGGAGCTATTGAGTGATGCTTCATCTGAGTCGGTTGATTCCACGATGTATCGTGAGATGATTGGGTCCTTGATGTACCTGGAGAATATGAGACCAGATGTTCCTGATAGATCCAAGACATGTTCACTTGATTGCTGCAAAGCATATTCTAAGGTACCTGAAGGGTACACTTGATTATGGGCTCAAGTATAAGACTGTTCAAAATATTAACCTGGAGGGTTATCTCGATTCAGATTGGGCAGTAAATGCCATCGATAGGAAGAGCACTTCAAGGTTCTGCTTCAGTATAGGATCAGGTGTGATCTCTTGGTTTAGCAGGAAGCAATCCTGTGTGGCACCGAGTACAGCTAAAGCATAGTATGCCACATCTTGTTCAGCTAGTTGTGAGGTAGTGTACCTGAGGAAGCTACTCTTTGATTTATTTGATCTCCAGTTAGATGCTACTTGTATTTATTGTGACAACCAGAGTTGTGTGAAGTTGTTGAAGAACCTAGTGTTCCATGACAAGTCAAAGCATATCGAGATCAAGTATCACTATATCAGGGATATGGTGCAGAGAGGAGCAGTGAAGCTCTAGTATGTTGCGATGAACGAACAGATAATTGATGTGTTGACTAAGCCATTGGCTAGGGTGAAGTTTGAGTACTTCAGGGAGAAGCTTGGTGTTCTCTTGATTGATATTCCTCCCAAGAGGAAGTGATGTGTTTGTTTTGTTCCCTTCTAACATGGTGAGAGGATTGGTTCCTTCCATGGTCAGATGTAAGTGTTGTGCCCTTCCCACATGGTGAGAGGATTGGTTCCTTCCATGGTCGGATATAAGAGTTGTGACATGGTGAGAGGATTGGTTTCTTCCATGTTCAGATGTAAGTGTTGTGCCCTTCTGACATGGTGAGAAGATTGGTTCCTTCCATGGTCAGATATAAGAGCTGTAACATGGTGAGAGGATTGGTTCCTTCCATTATCATATGTATGTGATGATCCCAAATATAGCATGAAAAAGGGTTGGCTCTATGAAGACACTTATAGTATGAAAAAGGACTAGCTCTGTGTAGATCCCACATCCAGCATGAAAAAGGGTTGGATCTATGAAGAGACATTTAATATGAAAAAGGACTAGATCTGTGTAGATCCCACATCCAACATGAAAAAGGGTTGGCTCTGTGAAGACACATCTAGTATGAAAAAGGACTAGCTCTGTGTAGATACCACATGTAGTATGAAAAAGGACTAGCTCTGTGAAGACTCATCCAGTATGAAAATGACTGGCTCTGTGTAGATCCCACATCTAGTATGAAAAATGACTAGCTCTGTGAAGACTCATCCAGTATGAAAAAAGACTAGCTCTGTGTAGATGCCACATCAAGTATGAGAAAGGACTAGCTTTGTGATGATACGTCGAGTATGAAAAAGGACTGTCTATGTTGATGTACATCTAGTATGAAAAAGGGTTGGCTCTATAGAACTTCCTATGACAATAAGAATCAAGAGATAGCACCCGTGAGGATGACCCAGTGATGATCCAGATTGAGTGATGATGATGATCCAGCAAAGACAATCTAGCAATGATGATCCAGATCGAGTGATGATTCAAATCAAGATGAATATGACTTGAAGATGAAGATAACTTGAAGATGAAGATGACTTGAAGATGAATATGGCTTGAAGATGAAGATAATGAGAACTCATTGATGATCCAGATGATGTAGAGAAGAAGACCCGTGCTGATAAACTATGTCGAGATAATACCTTCCTAGTTAAGAGGGAGTGTTGATGTATTTGTAACTTGGGAATGTATTCACTTGTATATCTTATATATTCTACCCTGATGTTTATTCTAGGAAGTGTCTGTAATGTATTTGAGTCATGTCATGCCCCAATGTTCCTATCGAGAGATTCAATAATGTAAACAAGTCATGTCAAGTCATTGTGGGAAACCCTCCTATTGTTCAAGAGTTAAATTCCTCGTAGTTTTGAGGCCCTAGGGTTATTAGACTCTCCTAGAGAAGTCGTCCCTATTGAGTTATTGTCATGTCAAGAATTAGTAAAAATAGAGAGTGAGCCTCTCTATTTAACACACACTCACTCACACTCAGTTGTAGAACATAGATGAGAGAGAAGAAGTTGTTGGGGATAGAAAGAAAGAGGCTACTATTGTCGGGAGATCATCTTATTGTTTTGGGGTTTTACTTTTGGTGTTGATTCTATCTCTAAGGAAGTTGTGGGGGTTTCTCCCTTTATGGTTTCCCCGAGGAAAAACATTGTGTTCATTGTCTCTTGTGTTTGATTGGTGTGCTTGTTATTCTCTTAGTTAAAGATCCTAATGATAATGCTAGCTAAATGATAAAAATCTAATAGATATAATCCATGAAAGTAGACTAGTTGTTATGTAAAAAATGAACTTCCTACTATGAATAGGATTTGGAAAGGAAAAACTCCTCAATTCTTCTCTTGCTGATATATTTATATTTTATGAATTCCATGTACATAGATTTTGGGGATAGGCAGGATGGAAAAGCAAGATATTAGATAGTTCATATGAATATGCAGTAGATAGTTCATATGCATATGCAGCAGTTGAAGATGCTTTTGCATGCATATAATAGTTCATAGTTGTAAAATTAGTGCAGCTATACATATGCAATGAGCCAATAATGATAATTATTGGTGTCTATGATATTACGGTTGATGGTAATGATTCTATGACAAAAAACAATAGAAGAACGGCTGAAGATGTT
This sequence comes from Pseudotsuga menziesii, assembly GCA_001517045.1. Classification (NCBI taxonomy): domain Eukaryota; kingdom Viridiplantae; phylum Streptophyta; class Pinopsida; order Pinales; family Pinaceae; genus Pseudotsuga; species Pseudotsuga menziesii. Next base: position 228,952 of record LPNX011132685.1, read on the forward strand.
GATTATATCATTGTATGTGACCAAGAGCCTATGAAGAAGGGCTAGGACAACAAATCTATGATCAATAGGTTGGTGTAAGGGTTTTGTAGTCCCTAGCAAGGGGCCAATCGATCAGGAAAGCTCAAGAACATGAGGATACCAGAGAGACATTCTACATATAAATTTGAAAAAAATGTATGAGAAGGAAGGATGCACTTCAGGTACATGGCTCCCCCCCCTCATCTAGCTAGGAACATGTATGCATCTTATGGGGGGACACCTAGGTGTAAAACTGTTGGTTAGACTTCTTTCTACACACATTCACATTGTAAGAGGATGGCCATGAGAGTGTGGGATTCGTGAAGAGAATGAATTCTAGGTTTTATGGTGTCTGGAAAGAAGGTGAGTGAGCTTGGTGAAGCACCGTGAACAACAAAGGTAGGAGATACACCTCAAGAAGGGTATTGTCCTCATGTTGGGTATCTTGGATCAATACTCAGAGTACTATTAGCACTTGTATTTCTTTCTTGGATATAGGACATCCGAAGGACCCATAAACGAACTTACACGAATAATACTTATAAAAGGGTATAGGCATGGTAAGTAAATTCATTCCTACGAGGTATTCTTCCTACCTATCAGTGAATATGATAAATAGAATTACTAGAGTGATTGTGAGTCTTGAAATCTAATATTGTTGGATTTTTATTTATGCATATGTTGTTGATACTAACCTTAGTTGAAATGCAGATGTATGTTTTATACTCGGGTTGGTGACCTAAAGACACTTAATAAAATCCATTACTTTAAAGGGTATGTGTACGTGCATACAAGCTGCATTTTGTGAATGTATGGTTGTGATATAAACACTTCATTTCAATTCAATAATAACTAAAATGGTAGAATTAGTGGCAATTATGAGATCATTTCATGAACCGCTATGAATACAAGGAAAGGAATGGCATGGAAAAATGTAGTCATGTTTGATTATTTATGAGAATGCTCTGTTGGGAGGACAAAATTATATGAAGTATGATTGTGTAATCATGAGTATTGGAAGTTTTATTTTATTTACATAAATAAGGTGAAAATATCTAGCAATTTTAATAATGCATATAAAATAACCATATAGTGTCATGGGGATAGTAGGAACTGATAGTGTTTGAATTACTGAGTGTTGTAATTTTTAAGATCATTGTAAATCCTGCAATGAAAGGATTGTATGTAGAGATACTCACAAATTGTATGGACAATTGGAATTTTCAGATTGCAGGAAGAATGGATTGGACATGGAAATGTGGTTATTCCCAAAGAAATAAAGACATAATATACCATGTGCAAAGGACAAATGTTATGAAAAGGATCTCATGGCGATGAAATTTAACTTATGAACAAAACAAATTTCTAAATTTCAGATTTGGAATTTTGCTATTATTTACTATTGATTGTTTGGCTGATCTAGAATTATGTTAAGCTAGGTGTGGCTGTCAAGGTTTTTGAAGCAAATGTAAATGCTAGGGGACAAGTGATTCCACTTGCAAGAGACAAACAATATGAGGATGGCCTCACAATTGCGAAATCTATTTTCTATATGAAACAAAATTGCAAATTTATATTTTGCTTTGATTATCAATGTTATTGATTGTTTGATGTTTAGAAATCAATTTTGGTGAGATATTGAAGAAAACCATGTGTTATGGTATGCAGGAGACAAACACAAGACAAGGACCTTATGTTTGGGAAATTCAATTTATGTATGAAATAGATTTGAAAATTTATGATCGAATTTTTTTATGATGACCTCACATGTGAACTTCATGCTTGTATGTCATTTAGGTGAGATGATGAAAACCTGCCGTTGGGGAAAATGTTTGTTATTGAACTGAAAATGTAAATGGAGTGACAAGTGTGGCATGGGATTAAGAACACTTGTAGAACCCCTTGCATATGTCATTCTCTTCATAGCACTGTTAAACCCAGTAAGAACATGGGTGCTCAAGAGGCCGTCATGGGTAGTGGTAATCTATCTATGCTCACAATGAAGAGCACTAGATGGATGGGTATTCTTGAGGGACTATGTAGTAGATAAGGGGTACACTATTTGTGTTGTGTGAGTGGGTGTTGTAGTGCATGTTAACAAAACCCAAAAACAAAGCCTCTTCGAGAGGGGTTCTCACTCTATTGATGCCCAACTAGTGTAATCTCCCTGAGCATGGGCCCAGACAGGTTTTACCCTGCCCAGCAACGTTTGCGGAGCAGACAAAGTCTCACCCGAAATGTTAAAGGGAGAGATGTCAGAACTGATTTTCCAGGATTGGGGACAAAGGATATGGGATCTGACAGGGAGACACTATAACTGCTAGATCCAGAGCTTAGCAGTCAATGTTAGGCCATTTCCACAACCTGCAGAGTGCATCCAAAACTATGCAGGCATTTTTTATTCATTTCCACAGCATCATAAAATTGTCACAATATCGCTAATACTGTACCATTGTTCATAAAACATATCAACTTATAGTGCAATAGAATGTAACAGACCACATCAATATAGCAGAATGGGACTAAATCATAGCAACATCATAACAAAACAGGTCGCAACATCATAACAGATTAGATCGCAGCAGTAATAACATATAAGTTTTGTGCAACAATTGTCTTATCTTATTAATCTTGTCCAAAGGATCCAAATTACACAATTCTTCTCCAAATACAGAGACTGCATACATCAGGAAAACCCAGATAGATCGCAAATACAACAGGAAATTCTTCAAAAACTAGATCGCACTAGACCTCATGCAATAATTATTCTCTTATGCGATTCTCCTATGATGATCATGATCCTTATTCCCCTATCTAGTTGCAAAAATAGATCTATAAATAGGCTTGTGCTTTTACATTGATGGTCCACTTCTAACTAACTTATAAGCGCTAATGGCGTATTGCAACAAAACTTGGTCAAATAATATATAAAATATTCAAAGTGGTTATTCTTTCGCCCATCACATTGATCTGGCCTTGCACTCTACTGAGTGAGCTTTCACATCTACTCTAACATTGCGCAACTCAGTTACCAAAACCCTGCCAAAATTACCCAAACACAGTCTTGTGGCTCATATTCGAGCCACATCAGGTTGACAGGGTATGTTCCGACGTCCGCACCCTGAAATATTTGAATTGCTGCACGATCTCACAAACCTGATGCTGGACTTTGTCGATAGTACTCTCATAATTAGTCAAATCCTGCTGCACTGGGTTCTCTTCTCTGGCATTGCTGTCCACCATTTGTCGATTCTCTTGAACTGCTTAGAGCATGGAGACTGCTTTAATAGCCAATTGTCCATCGATTTCTTTAAATTCATCAAGCTGAGTGCCGCGCTTTTGTTGGTGTTTCAGTGCATGGGTGGCTCTCTATTGTAGTTCCTTTAGTTCCTCGACCTGTGTGATCTGTACCATCAATGACATGACTCTCAGTGAGGTCTTCAAGGTCGTTAGTTGATCTTTGGCTTCTTGCACTTACATAGTCAGCTGATCAAGCTGGTCATCCTCGACAATGATTTGTCAAAACTATGTTGTCACTTCCATAATGGTCTTGGCCTCTTGTTCCATGCTTTCAAACTGAGTTGATATTTCTTCAATGGAGGCCTTCCTTTTTGCAACCTACTCCAGTAGCATTGTAGGTCGTACCAGGAAATTGAGCATCAAGTTGGTATCCCAAAGCTGAACAATACTTTTCCACATTCGTTTGGCCTTTTCAACTGGGGCGAGCTTGGCCATGTTCTCAAAAATGTGCTACAGGCTTCAAGAACAGCTTGCTCGACTTTCCCACACATGGAACACATCTGTGCTTATTCAACAATCAGGATTTATTGCATCTTTTTTAGTTCAGTAATCTCTTCAGTAGCCTTCCACTGCATCTCAGCCTGCATTTCCTTCAAGGCGTCGATCTCTCACCTTCAAGGCATCAATATCTTGCACTTTTTCATCTTCCAGTTGCACCCGAACTTGATATAGCTCATCTTCTTGTTTCTCCAGCTTCTTTGCTGCACTCTGTGACTGGACATAACCCTTAGTCAATTCTTTCTGTCGTTCTGCCAATTCCAGGGAAACAACATGCTGTAACTCTACTAACGCCATAGTAAACAACTTGTTCATATCCAAAGCCACACTCTGTATCAGTCACAAAAACTAGTAAACTTCCTCATTTCATGCATCGATCATAGTCAGGGGAACTTGCATGTTCCTATCCCTGGGCTTAGTGTCGATTGATGGGATGTCCTTCATCATAGTTCTCGGAGATGTCTACCTAGAAGAAATACCAAATATTGAATCTAACTAATCTCTTACCACATCAAATTATTCATGGTTTGACTCTCGTATCGCCTTTCTCACAACCGTGGATGAGTCAGTGACTGCTTTAATAATCCATTGCTATTGGTCCTCCATCCCTGACCTGGTGCCACTACTCGCCTCATATTCTCTGCTCCATTTGGTGCGAGTCTCCTCCCGAATGTGTTGTGCTGCATCCTCAGGGTCTGTTGATGACTCATTTTCAGAGTCGTGAGTGCTCAGCTCCTTCTGGGAAGGAGGCTTTTGGGGCATCTGGTGGAGGCTCTTTAGACAATTCCTCCTGACTCACCGGGTTTCACCACTCCACCGACCACTCTTGGACAATGACATCCAATTGTTAGGTCATCAATTTTTAAGGAAAAGGTATCCACTACTAGTCGGGGTCCTGTCGTGCATGAATGTAGATAGAGTGGGGCCCGATGGAGAACCTAAGGATCTGCTGATACTTAGTTGTGTAGAAATTCTGACGAGCAATATATTAATTTCACTCACAACAAATTACAATTGATCATGCAAATTGTCAACAATGGAGACTGAAAATGGAGTTGTAACACAAAATTATATTAACTCAGTGTACAATAGCCAACCCTATAATATAATAGGCTGCTGAATAAATAGAATACATGAAGAAATCGAATGCATGAGGAAGCATCCAAATCTAGCATAAAGCAGGCTTACCCAAAATAGGCAAATCCCCCATAGGTGTAAAAAGCTGATCCCAAATATGTCATGAGGCTCACGAATTGGCAAGGGCGCATGGGCAATATAATGAGTGGTGAAATGGCAGCTCATACATGCTTTTGCATGGAGGAAAGAGTGGAGGATGAAAGGGGAATAAAATAGGTTCACCTCACCTAGTCTTGCTTTCCTTATGTGCTTTAAAAACTGAAAAAGAAGTCAACAAAGCAGAAAAAGTAGAAGGGCGCCTAGGAGGCCAGGAATAAATCAAATTTGATTCCTAAGGCTTTCCCAAGTGCTACATGAGTCAAATATGGCAATTTTGACCTCTATGGATAGGCAATTAGCAACTTGAACATGGTGGGACTCATGAACTAGGCAAATAAGACAAAAATAAATGAATTAATGTCTAAGTGGGTAATACTATGGGTTTGATTATTCTAACACCCCCCCTTAAGCCTGACTTTATGAGTAATAAATCAAAATATAAGGCCTAGAAACAAGGCTTAGTCACCCTTTTACATACTGCAAGTCCATATGAACCAAGGAAAGAGGCAAAACCAACTTGGGAAAATCCTCCCTTAAACATGGACTGTAAAACAAAATTGTAGAATATTTTCTCCACTCATTCCTTTATAGCATGATCAGAAATCCCCAGCAGTGATTTGAGATTGCTGAAGGTATTCTCTCAAAATTCTTTGGTGAAGATATCAGCTACTTGTTCTGAAGATGAACAGAAGAGTAGATGAATGGTGCCATCATGCACAAGCTCTCTGATGTAGTGCATGTGAATCTCAATGTGTCTGGTTCTCTGCTTCTGAACTGGATCTTTCCAGATTCGAATGGTACTATGGTTATCATAGTAGATGGTAGTTGAGTACTCAGGTTCGAAACCACACTCTCCAAGTAAACCCTGCAACCATAAACACTGAGTTGCTGCATTGACAACTCCTCTGTACTCAGCTTCTGTAGATGAGAGTGCAATGGCACTCTATTTCTTGCTTGACCAGCCGATTGGCCCTTCTGCAAGCATGAACACATAACCTGAAGTGGACTTACTATCTGTGCTATCACCTGCCCAATCACTGTCAGTAAAACCAATTAACTCAAGGTCAGAATTGGATTTATAGAAAATCCCATGTGTCCTTGTTCCCTGAACAAAGCTAAGGATCCTCTTGGCTGCTTTCCAATGGATCTCATGGGGCTGATCCATGAATCTAGAAGCAACACTGACTACATAACAAATATCAGGTCGAGTATGTGTCAAATACAATAAACATCCAATCAACTGTCTATACAAAGTGTTGTTTACCATCGGTGGAGAATCATCTTCCTCTAGCTTCACTCCTAAAAGAAAGGAGTTTTGCTTGGTTTGCAATCTTGCATTCTGAATTTGATCAGCAAATCCAAGGCATATTTGGACTGGTGCACCTTGATTCCAGCTTTGGTTTGAGCAATATCAAGCCCCAGAAATTGACTTAAGAGCCCCAAATATGTCATGGAGAAGGCTTGGTTCATAGCTCCTTTTAGGGAAGCAATCTCAGCCTGTGAGCTTCCTGTAATGAGGAGGTCATCAACATATAACACAATTATCATTAATGAACCATTAATTACCTTCAGATATACATTCGAATCTGATGTACCTCCCATTGCCTTGATGCTGCAATGGCTAGAGCTAGCCTGATTGAATCCATCTTTGCCACTGGGGTAAAAGTCTCATTGTAATCAATGCCATGAACATGTGAGTAGCCTTTAGCTACCAATATAGCCTTGTAATTCAGTGGTGAACCATAAGCATCAAATTTGGTCTTATAGACCCACTTACATTGTACTAGTTTTCTCCCTGGAGGAAGATCCACTAGCTCCCATGTGTTGCTCTTCTGTAGTGAGTTGAACTCCTCATTCATGGAAGCTTGCCATATTGGATCTCCTACTTCTTCTTCATATGTTTTAGGATCATACTCCACCATCAAATATCATCTTTCAGCAAACTCAGGATCCTTCATGCACATACCACTCTCAAATTGAGATCTAGTCCTCCTTGGGTCATTGGGATCCCCAGCTAACTGTCCTGCTGCATGTAGTGTCTTGGCTGCCCATTTAGGCCTTGTGGGGATGTTTGGTTCTGCAATAAACTCATATCCATTAGACAAATCAGAATCATCATGTTCAACAAACTCTTTACTTACTTCTTGAGGTTCAGGTGGTGAAGAGGCTTCACCAATCTCCACTTCTGCAAGGGGTTCTTCTTCAAACTGAACACACCTTTCAATGAAGGATTTGTTTGTGCTCAAGTTTATCAACTTGTACCCTTTTGAATCTTCAAAGTATCCCACAAAAAGACACTCTTGGTTTTGGGGCTGCAAATCCTTCCTCTTCTCTGTCGGGATTCTAGCCCATGCCTTTGAGCCAAAAATCCTGAAATGGGTCACATCTGGCTTGTGCCCACTCCATGCTTCGAAGGGAGTCATGCCATCCAAGTGTTTGTGAGGCACCCTATTCTGAATATAGGCTGCACAGTTGATAGCTTCGGCCAAGTACTTTGGTGGCAAAGTTTTTTCCTCCATCATGCATGTTGCCATCTCCTTCAGTGATCTGTTCTTCCTCTCTGCAACACCATTCTGTTGTGGTGTGTAGGGGATAGAATGTTGCATCTGAATACCTGCATCTGCACAATATTTAATAAACTCAATCTTGACATACTCACCACCATTGTCAGACCTGAGTACCTTGAGCTTTCTTCCACACTGGTTTTCAACCAAAGCCTTGAAGACTTTGAATAGGCCAAAAACTTCTGACTTGTGTTTCATGAAGCGAACCCAAAAATACCTGTAAAAATCATCAATAAAGTTCAATTCATATTTGGCCTGACTCATGGACATATGAGGGAATGGGCCAGCAACATCACTGTGAATCACCTCGAGGGGTGCAGAGGTTCTCTCATGACTGGATTTCTCAAATTTGTGCTCTGGGTGTTTTCCTAGGATATAGCCTTGGCATACTCCTTTGGAAATTTTTATCTTGGGAAACCCTATGACCATATATTTCTCACTAAGATCAGAAAAATACTTGTAATTTAAATGGCCAAATATTTCATGCCATAGCTTGCTAGCTTCATTAGCATGGATAAGAAGAGCAGAGGGGTTTGAGTAAGGCAGGAAGTGTGAAAACATGTATACCTTTTGAGCATGATTCGCTACTCCTTTTGCAATAATTCTTCCACTTGAGATTTTTGTGATCTCAACTTCAGCTGGTGAGAATATGACTTTCTTAGGAGACCCAGTGTGGGTCATCTGGTACACTAGTAGAAGGTTGGAGGCGAGACCAGGGACATACAACACATTGTTGAAGTTACCATGATCAAGTTCTATCCTTCCTTTGCCTTTGCTTTCAGTGAGAGAGTCATCTCCCAGTACAATAGATGGTCCTTTCGACATATCCATTGAGGAGAAGGACTCCTTAGTCGAAACCATGTGTCTTGAAGCTCCAGAATCTATGATAAAACTGGGTGAGCTTGATGTGCCAGCAACTAGAGCATGAACTCTCTCTCTGTCATCGGAACTTGATCCTCCTTCTCTCTTCTTTTAGTTTTTTGGAAGGGAGAGGCCATTCTTCTCCAGAATATTGGTCAGCATATCAATCTTCTTTTTCATACAAGATCTTTCAGTGTGATTGCCCTTCGAACAGTATGAGCACTTGTTCATTTCACCTTTGTTTTTCTTCTTCTGGGTATTTTTTTTGGGACCTTGTTGATCCTCTGGAGACTGCTTCTTGTCTCTTCCTTTCTCAGGTGGCTTTTTAGCTTTCTTCTTGCTTGTTGAATCCACCCTTGAATCTCCAGCAATCAAAGCTTGATCTTTGGATGGTTTGATGGTGCCCATCATCACCAGCTTGTCTTGTTCTTGTGTGAGAGATTCCATGAAATCTGCAAGGCTGGGCATCTTCCAGGTTTGAGCTGTGAGTTTTGTGGCATAGAAGGTCGAAACAAAGACTAAGTAGTCACGTCCTAGCTTTGAGAGGATGGCCAATACGATCTGATCATCTTTCTTTTCAATACCACACTCTTTTAGCTACAAAACTAGTGCTTTGAACTTGGAGAAGTATAGCTGCAGTGATTCAAAATTACTGGGACTCAGGGAAATCAGCTCATTTTCGATCTGGTGTCCCCTCATCTCATCTATCTTTCAAAATAGTTCAGAAAGTTTCTCCCATACTTGATCCGGTGAAGTTAATCCATCGAGATGGAAAAGGAGGTCTCGGGAAATACTGAGACATAGGAGGCCATAGGCCTCATCTCTCCGATTGTGCCATTTGATCTTCTCTGCAGCAGCATTGGGCTCTGCTTCTGTAGCCATAGTAACCCTGTAGAGGCATTTCTCTCTCAACAATATCTCCATCTCTGCTTTCCATTCAAAATAGTTGAAGGGAGTGAGGATAGTTTTCTGTGAATCCATAGCTTTAGAAAATCTGTCCCAGCTGTCAGTAGAAGGCTCCCAGTCTTGATGTCGAACCTGCAAAACAATTTTTGAAGGAGAGTAACAACCTACAATGGCTCTGATACCATGTATAAATTCTGACCAGCAATAAATTAATTTCACTCATAACAAATTACAATTGATCATGCAAATTGTCAACAATGGAGACTGAAAATGGAGCTGTAACACAAAATTATATTAACTCAGTGTACAATAGCCAACCATATAATATCATAGGCTGATGAATAAATAGAATACATGAATAAATAGAATGCATGAGGAAGCATCCAAATCTAGCATAAAGCAGGCTTACCCAAAATAGGAAAATCCCCCATAGGTGTAAAAAGCTGATCCCAAATCTGTCATGAGGCTCACGAATTGGCAAGGGCGCATGGGCAAGCTAATGAGTGGTGAAATGGCAGCTCATACATGCTTTTTCATGGAGGAAAGAGTGGAGGATGAAAGGGGAATAAAACAGGTTCACCTCACCTAGTCTTGCTTTCCTTATGTGCTTTAAAAACTGAAAAAGCAGTCAACAAAGCAGAAAAAGCAGAAGGGTACCTAGGAGGCTAGGAATAAAGCAGATTTGATTCCTAAGGCTTTCCCAAGCGCTACATGAGTCAAAGATGGCAAGTTCGACCTCTATGGATAGGCAATTAGCAACTTGAACATGGTGGGACTCATGAACTAGGCAAATAAGACAAAAATAAATGAATTAATGTCTAAGTGGGTAATACTATGGGTTTGATTATTCTAACAAGCTGCGACATAAGGAGAGACTCGGGGAGCAGAAACGATGGCAACTTGAAATGATTCCCAATAAACCCAAAAGTGAATCGCATAGTCCTCCTGTCGACTCGGCTATTCAACCCACCAATATTTATGATACCATGCACCTCGACACATCTTTGCCACATCAACTGCCATTGGTTGGTAGTCTTCAGGGTCCATTCAGGCGACGAGGGAAATAAGAATCAACAACCAAGTATACAAAAATGGCCACCCATTCTGAGCAACAATAACATCTTCTAACAATTGGTTTTGCAAAAATAAAGACCAATTCATCTACACTCCCTCACCACACTTCTAAGTGTAGGCCACAACACCAGAATTGCATTAGATAGGTTGATTTCCCCGAATGACCTTGCTCTCCAGAATCCTTGTGCCGATGCGCACCACTTGTGAGTTAATGTTATCAATGCGATAAGCACAAACATCATGATGTAAACCAAAGCACTCCTTTTGGTGCTTCGAAATATTTTTATCAGTATCCCTCCCACAAATATACTACGTCAGATCTTCCTCATCCTTTGGCAAGCCTGTAGTCATTGCGATTAGATCTACCATAACCAGGATGCATGTATTCAACCACAACTTCCCTCCATGAAAACAATCCAACAATTTCTTTACACATGCATGGGATTCATTCAATTTCCCAAAATGAGGCATATTGATGAGCCCCAACAATCTAGATTAGTCTAACCCACTCTCCCATAGTTTAGGAACTCACTGAATGGGGGCACCAGGTGCCATTGGGACTAACTCGCAGGGCTAATCCTTGACATATATGAGCAATAGAAAGTCATGGTATTCAAATTTCAACCTGATCAATACAGGGATGGTGCTGATCAAGCACGTCATCCCCTCCAGTAGTGGCAGAAATTTTGGTGGATACTTCTAATTTTTTGACTCCTTCCTTGGCTTGGCTCCCAGACGCATAGGAGTGACTTATCCCAAAATTTCATGAACAAAGACACCCTGAGGCACCACGAACTCAAAATATCCTAATCTCCATGGCTTGTTCTATGCAGTTCTTTCTCCTTGTAGTCTCGCTGATGTGCAAGTTTGCCTCTTCTGCGGTGGCGTGGGACTGGGCTTTTGATCCTGCCGCTTCCACTTGGGAATGGACGATGAGCCAACTGGAATGCTCATAACTTCTTCTTGAAATCCCATGGGATGAATAGGGGACTCGTACTCACTTTAAATCTCAATGGCGTCGATATCACTCAGCATACCTTACGCCCTCAACCTAAAAATGCACTCGATGACGCTAACCTTCAGTGCTGCAACTCACTCGATCAGCTCACAACCTACTGCACAATTCACCCTTGTGCTTGACATGTTGCTTGCTCAGCTAACCAATGCCATCCTTCCACATCCTGCATGATTTTTATAGCCACCTCCAATTCAAATTCATCATTTCCAAATCTACGATCACCATTATGACTAAATCGAGTATTAATGACGCCAAATCCACCGACAATCCTACTCCTTTAACGTTTGGATCAATCATTAATGTGGGTCGCTTCAACAAGCGTGGACAGCTGTTATAGTTGATTTTACCACTCTTGGTGAATCACACTTGTACGGCATTTCCCCTGTCCCTCTGCAGACTCCTTAGATCCCTTGGACCATTTTTTGTCCTTTGATGTTTCCTTGACCATCCCTAAAAACATGTGAAAATCCATATACGCGACTTTTAAACCCCTAATCGCATATATACGTCGGTTTGAACACTAAAACTGCGTACATCGGGATGTGTACAAAATCCAAATCCTTTTGGAGTTTTCCTTGACATGGATCCGACTCACTTAACTCCTGGCCTTCCATATTCCTTGAGATCGGTCGGATTCGACCTTTCATTACCCCTTTGAAAAGCTATATAAGGAACTCTTTGGTACATTCAAGGAATAAGAGAAAGTTGAGAGCAAAGAAACTATAGTCCATTGTTTCCGGAACTTATGCTTGAGTCTGCATCCCTTTCTCCCTTGGAGCACTTTTGTGTTCTTCCCAAGCTTGCCTTTTCTTGTGAGCTTGCTATTGAGAGATGGAGGATTGAGGTGGTAGAGGCCCAAGTGGGGGATTCAGTTTCTCTGATTCATAGACATGCCGACAGAGGTTTTATCCATTGTAATCTTTGATTTTATATTAATAGAAATATCTTTTCCTGTCCAATAATGTATGTTTGAATGAATATTTTATCCATGGGATGATTTCAAATGCTTATACATTGTTGATTATACATGCTAGAATAGATATAACATCAATCTATATAGTATGCTTGTATTTTTTACTTGTTGTTGAGGACGTGATTAATCAATTCAAGCTGAAGTTGGAAAGCTCAACGGGGATCTACTTCAACCATCCGGAATAAGGTACGAGGTCCGATCCTTTAGTGTTAGATCTTTGATTTCTATTGCATACTGGAAACGATTGATTTCTAGAGTCAAGCTGTCTTTTGTGGTACCCCAAGCCATAGGAATTTCTCTCCACAACAGAATTGGTGACTCTGCTGGGGAGTTCCTAGTAGTTATCCTTTAGGGGTTTTCTATCGGCATTCAATGACTTTGAATTGCTCTTTTTCTCTTGTTTCTATGTCGGGTATAGGGGAATATTTTCCTGGTAGTGTATGATTGGTGTGAAGTTTGTCTCAACTTCTCTGTTTGCCTTTATTTTTATGCACCTTTCTTCCTGTACATGAGTTTTTAACTCATAGTCATGTATACACACGGGTTTCTCTACTATTTCCACGTATACACACGAGTTTACTATGAACAGTCACGTATGCCCTTAGTATTTCCTTCTAGAGGAAGTTGGATGGTTGCTGGGTGAGTTTTGATGATTGTTGAGTCTCCTTTGATACTACTAGAGTCTGTATACATCCCTGTTTCTGACCAAAGACATTTTTTTTAGGATAAATTTATTTTTTAAGAATCTTCTTCTCATTGCATTTTAGATTTTTTGTTTTGGGATTAGTGCATTAGATTTCTTTTACCCTAGTGCTTTACTTGAGTGCTGCTTGAGTGTGCTTGCAAAGTCTGAGGGTTCTAGAATCATTCTTTTGCTTTTATATCTCATTTTTATTTCAAAAAATCCAAAAATATTTGCTTATCATCATGCATTGCATATTGCATTTTGTATTGTACTTGCACTAGATTTGCTTTGGAGTATTAGTCAGGATTTCATATAGGAAAGTTTGCATTTATCATTTGAAGAGAGTTGTGCATTTCACGTAGTAGCATACACTTTTTTCATGGACACAATGCATTTGCATTGATTGTTAGGTGTGCATTTTACTTCATGTTGTGTCATAACACCATTAGTCGCACGGCCATATCCCTTTTTTTACTAATAAAGCCAATTAAAATCAATGCTTAATTAAAATGAACTACACTATTTTATTTGATAGGGTTCACCAACAAGATTAGGTTTTATGGTCTTGGAATAGTTCATTGTGAGTCAATTCTCCAAGACCAGTAAACAACAACATGTATGTGTCTGTCCAGGTGAGTGTGTGAAATTCCTTGGTATAACCAGTGTTTCTCAATATCCTCCTCTAAAAAGGGAGTTAAGCACGAGGCAGTGTGAGTGGTTATTGATTGGGATGACCCCTAGTCATAACTGAGTAGCACCAAATATATTTCCAGGATTGTATTCATATCTGGGGGCTCTTTTGAGAGTTTCGGGCTTTGCTACCCTTCCCATACGGTCAATCCCGCCTGCGACTATCCACCTAAGCATTGCTTATATTGAGGTGACCTTAGTGGCCTTACATAGGATATCGAGGGGGTACTTTGCAGGGGTTATTCTATGGGTTTCCCGGCCAGGTTGGGGTCAGACAACATAGTCTCTTTACGCATTGAAGCTGAGGGCCACAATAATTGGTTACGTACCTCCGCTTGTTGTGTATGGGAGTCTCAAGCCTCTCCTATGCAAGACATACCTGCTTCATTTGGAAGCTCACTTATCCTACCCTTGATTGCTTGTATTTGGCTTTAGATTTTATTGGTGATTGCTCTGTGCACGATAGATTGCCTAGGGTTTGCGTAGATAGTGAGTCTTTTCTATTTTTTAAGTCATTGTGGATTCGGGTGTGGCTCCTCATCATTATTGTTGTTTAGTAGGACTTCCACCTTCTACGTCTCCTCCTACTTTGGGAGAGAGAAATAGAAAATCCAGGCAGACTACTTTGCACATTGATTCACACACCATGGGAGACCATGTTGAAGGTATTCCTGAACCACCTTCTCCCATTCATGTGGAAGATGGGGAGTTTAATCCTAACTATGATCCTTCACCCAAATTGACTGAGTTAGGTCCTATGATTTTTTAGATAGATACTTTTCATGATAGACCTACTTAATCTAGGGTTGATTCCCCATTGACACATCGCTGGTATGGAATGCCGGAAGATGATGAGACTCATTTTGAACCCTCAAGCACTAGTTATGGTAGTTATGGTATGTCTGGTTTTCCTACACATGATTTGGAATTTCATGTCAAATATGAGTTTGAACCTAGTACTATGCCTGGGGGAACTCTCATTCCTTACCATGCAGACAGGTTTGGGAGCACTAGTCACATTGCACCTTCCATCCCGACGATGGAAGCTACATCACATATTCCTCCTAGGTCTAGGGTTAGTGATCCTATTAGGATACCAGATCCGAGACGAGTGACTATAGGGAATAATATGTACATAATTACTCAAGTCCCTCCATCCTCTATCCTTAGTTCTTTGAATGTTCACCCTCCACCTCATTCACGTGGTCCTTCGGGCTAGAATGTTGCTACGAGTCAGGTTTGTATTGTGGTTACTAGACCGATTGTGTCTCAAGCTTACATACCTCCCATTTCTTCGGGAGGTTATGTTCATACTTATAGAGGTCATGTTACTACTTCTGGAGTGTATATCCCAACTTCTGGTATGTATATTCCTACTTCCAGAGCGTATATTCCTACTTACGGAGTGTCTCATGGGTAATCGCATGCGATGACTTGTGGACCTTATTATGGGACACAGTATGGACAGGGTTCTTTACCTTATGGGTGCGGGTATCAACAACCCACTTACTCTCCAAATTACATCTTTGTAGCTTTGAATAGTCAAGGTACACCACACTATGGTGCTTCCATGCCACCCAATATGGGTCAAACGGGAGGAGGGCACTATGGCCAAGGCCATGGTGGTAATTAGACCTATGTGAATTAGAACTATCAGGGAGCGGTCCATCGACCTCATCATCCTAGGATCCCTTTCCTCGCCATGCTGAATCTTCCTGACTTCTCGATATTGATGAACGATCCTGTAGCTCATGATCCGACGTGGCCGGCTATCCCTACTAAGCTTCCCTCGAATATACCCAAATTCGAGGGCAAACTGAGAGAGGATCTGAGCAAACATGTTACTACCTTTTACCTATGGTGCTCTTAGAATTCCTTACATCAGGACTCAATCCATTTAAGACTATTTCAACGCACCCTTACAGGGCCTTCCGTGAAATGGTATATAGAGCTACCTAGAGGAGCATTCGCTTTGTTCGATGAACTAGTGATGACTTTTCTTAACCACTTCTACCTACCAGTGTGTTATGACATTGGTGCTGAAATCTTGTTGACATTTCAGTAGGATAAAGCCACACATATCTCAGACCATATCCAAGAGTGGCATAGACGGAATAGGTTAATTAAATCCTTTATACCGCTGCAAATCCTCCTCGAATGGTTCCTTAAGTCGTTATTGCCTTATATAGTGAAGGATGTTTCTACATCTGGAGTGAAAAATGAGGAACAAGCCATTTTTAGGGCACAAGAACTGGATTTGATTTATTCTTAGTCTGGTTTGTTGTATGGGATCATTCCCAATGCTTCGCGTTCTGTTTTTTACCCCAAAGTTAAACCTGGACCACATGCCGATGGAATTGTGGGTTGTGCGAGTGCTAAACCTACGGATTCGATTGCAAAAAAAGTTAGTCAATTGTCACTCAACCAATCTACTTTGGGACAAGCCACGACTTTGTCTCAACCCACCCAAATGGCGAGTGTGTTTTCAGTGCAATTGTCGGACCAGAAGGGTAACCAGTAGCCCAGATGGAATAAAAAGAAGGTTAAGAATAATCGTGAGGGTGGGAATAGGAATGAAAATGCTAATAATAATGGCAAGAATGCCCATGATGCTGGGGGGTACAAGAAAGCTAAACGTAAGGTTAAGTTCCCTTGCAAGTTGTGTAAGGACGATCACCTCACTTACTTATGCCCTCGTATCAATGAAGCCTCGAGATTCTTGGCACAAGGCCCAGCTGTGCTGACTAACCATTTACCTCACAATCAAAATATGAACTCAAGGACCCATGATCAGTCTGGTGGTGATCAAGATCCACTGGAGGGTAGTGGTCATGGTTGCATTAACATGGTATGTGCTGCGAAATTTGTGACCCATGTGAAAGACTATGGTTTGTCACAACCCAATCCAGGAAAGGAACCTGATCCACCAGGGTCTCCTTTTCGTATTGAGAAATCTATGGATAAACCTAAAGCTGCACCTTGCATTCCTAAGGGATTCCTTAAGCATTCGAGGCACAATCCTAATTCTCAAGCCTCCCAGAACTATTCACTTGTCGAGGATTTGGGCCATAGTCCTTGTGAGATGTCTGCATTGGAAGTGCTTCAGTGTTGTCCTTCACAAAGGAAGCATTTGCTTTCTGCCCTTTGTGTGAATGATAATAAATCTTCCTCCATGATTAAATTTGAAACCACAAGACTTCATCCTCACTTGCATTACTATGTGTCTCTTTTGATTCACGTAGAATGTCTTAACATGATCGTGAAGCGCACTGTGATTGATGAAGGCGCTGCTGCTTCTGTGATGTCTTTATCATGTTGGAAGGGTTTAGGTTCCCCTGAGTTGTCTAAGTCTGCGACCATGTTAACTACATTCGATAGGAGATCATTTAGGCCGCATGGGATTCTCCCTTCCCTTAAGGTCCATTTGGGAGGGAAGACCATTGCGATAGAGGTCGAGGTGGTTGATGTGCCCCTTGACTACAATATCTTGTTGGGTAGGAATTGAATGTATAGTATGCAAGCCATAGCTTCTTCCCTATTTTGTGTTGTATGCTTTCCATTTAATGGGAATATAGTTACAATTGATCAAACATCATTCAAGAATCCGTCAGTTACCACATCCTCAGGAGCTTCGATCCCAATTGTAGAGCACTCTTAGCCGACAACTGGGAGTGTGGGCATGGGCATGTATTCATCCCTCATGGGAAGCTTTAGTTTCCCTGCACCTATCCTTATTATAGGGTCTAGTTCCGGTGAGGCTTGAACATCTATGAGATCGATGTCTTTTCACACGATTCATATGGAATATCCTTGCATTCTTCCTACACCAAGCAGTCTGAGTGAGCCCATCATGACAGACGTGCTATTGCCTACAACTATGGTAGCTTATCAAGCTAATATTAAGTGTGTTGCAGATCCCTATCCTTTCTCTTCGTGGATGGAGGAGGAGGACCCTTATGTGATGCAAGCATGGGCAGTGTAGTCTTCTCATGCACATGACTTCCTTGATAGTTTTTTTCCTTCAGATGAAACGATTATTGAGGCCATGTCAGGAGTTGAGAGACCAAGGGAGGAATTCCATCATAGATATTATTTTCTTCCTGAGCTTGACTGCTTGGAGCATGAAGACTTAGGGTGGTTCTTAGTGAGAGAGTTGGTATTCCTATGGTTTCATTAAGTTCTTCTAGTCCGATGGCTGATGGAAACATGGAAAACATATCTTCAACGATTCCTATCAATATCTCTCATGATTCTCGTAGGATAGAGAATG
The DNA here is from genome assembly GCA_001517045.1 of Pseudotsuga menziesii. Lineage (NCBI taxonomy): Eukaryota > Viridiplantae > Streptophyta > Pinopsida > Pinales > Pinaceae > Pseudotsuga > Pseudotsuga menziesii. The sequence goes on from LPNX011132685.1 coordinate 247,045, forward strand.
TCTATATTGGGGCAGAATGTTCCCATGCTGAGATTCTAGAATACACCAAGTTGTTTAAAGAATTTTGTGATATCTTTTCTTGGTCTTATGATGAAATACCAGGTATCGACCCTCACATTGTCGAACATGAGATTAAGACTTATCACAACGCTAAGCCTGTTCGACAACGGTTGCATTCAGTGAATCCTAGGAAAGCACCCGCGATTAAGGCAGAGATAGAGAAACTGTTGAAAGCTAGTTTTATCTATCCCATTCCCTTAGTGGAGTGGGTTTCAAACCTTGTTCTGGTTGACAAGAAGCAGGAAGCGATCCGCATATGTATTGATTTCCGTGATTTGAATCGTTCTTGTCCTAAGGAAAATTTCCCCACACCATTTATTGATCATATTTTGGATGTGTGCAGGTACCAAGGTTTTTTCCTTTATGGATGGCTTTTCCGGATATAATCATATACAAATTAAGCCTGAGGACCAACATAAGACCGCATTTATTTTTCCTTGGGGAACTTTTGCATATCGGAAAATGCCTTTTGGCCTTAAGAACACCAGAGCTACTTTTTAGCGGGCAATGACCTTGATCTTCCATGATCTCAAGTCGATAATCGAAGTATTTTTTGATGACCTTGCTGCTCATTCTCGTATGAGAATGGGTCATTCCTATCATTTGATATTGGTATTCGAAAGGTGCTGCCATTATTTGGTTAGGTTAAATCCTCACAAGTGCATCTTTTGTGTGAAGTCCAGTCGCTTATTAGGATTCATCGTTTCTAAAGAGGGTATAAGAGTCGACCCTTTGAAGGTTGAGACAATACTTCAGTTGTCTCCCATGAAAAATATTCGTCATCTTCAATGTTTGCAAGGCATGGAAAACTTCTTACGGAGATTTGTTGTCAATTTTACTAATTTGACTAGAGGCTTCATGCGTCATTTGAAGAAGGACACCACCTTTTGTTGGGATGAACAGGCCCAGGAGTCCTTTGATGTGCTCAACCGAGCCCTAGAATCGGCCTCGGTGATTAGTCCCCCAGATTATAGCCGTGATTTTCTACTTTATGTGGCCGTGTCCATGGAGATGATTGGGATGGTTTTCGTTCAAGACAATGAGGAGCTCCAAGAGCATGTCATATACTATCTGAGCCGAAACCTTCTTGACGCAGAGATTCGTTATTCTCATGTTGAGAAGCTTTCTTTACCTACTGTACATGCGGTTCAACGGTTGAGACATTATATTCTCCTTTGCCAGACCTTGGTTGTAGCCCATGTCAATCCATTTCAATTCATTCTCACTCAAAGGATGATTGAGGGGAAATATAATAAATGGATTGTCATCCTGCAGGAATTTGAATCTCGAGTTTGTTTCGGCAAAGTCGAAGAAATTGTTAATTTTTGCATAGCTTATATCGGATTTCTCAAGCGAGGCCGAGGAGTTGGTTTGTGAAGATACGTTTGTCGATGAACACATCTTCTTAATCTCAACTTTAGACCCATGGTATGTGGATATTTTTATATATTTACAAACATTGAAGGTCCCTACTCACCTCTCACAGGATGAACGATGACGATTACGTCACGTGTCTAAGAATTAACTCATAGTGGATAACACTTTATACCGCCATGGGGTAGATTCCATTTTATGACGTTGTTTAACTCATGAAGAGGCTAAGGTAGTGCTGAATGATTGTCATGGAGGGGTGTGTGGTGGTCATTTATTTGGGCTTTCTACAGCACAAAAAATCTTAAGAGTGGGTTATTTCTGGCCGTCGATATTTAAAGATTGTTGATGCGGCCAAGAGGTGCCACCCTTTCCAGGTGTTTGCACGTAACATGTGCTTGAAACCTACCTCATTATATCCCATCATCACCACCAGTCCCTTCACTAAGTGGGGACTTGATTTTATGGATTTCAACCTAGCTTCAGCTAGGGGGAATCATCATATCATAGTGGTTGTTGCTTAATTCATGAAATGGGCTGAGGCTATGCCTACAGTTAAATTCGACAGTGAGATAGCCATGCACTTCGTATTCAACCAGATTATTACTCAGTTTAGGATTTCGAAAGAGATTTTCACTGAGAGAATAACAAGCACAACAATCAAACACAAGATACAATGAACACAATGTTTTTCCTCGGGGAAACCATAAATGGAGAAAACCCCGCAACTTCCTCAGAGATAGAATTAGCACCAAGAATAAAACACCAAAACTGTAAGATAATCTACCAACAACAGTAACCTCTTTTGTCTAGCCCCAGTGTCTTCTTCTTCCTCAGATATTTCACTACAACTGAGTGTGAGTGAGTGTGTGATAAATAGAGAGGTCACCTCTCTATTTATACTAATTCCTGACATGACTAAAACCCTACTAGGGCTGACCTCTCTAAGAGAGTCTAATAACCCTAGTGCCCCGGAACTGTGGGGACTTTAACCCTTAGACAATAGGAGGGTTACCCATAATGACTTAACATGCCTTGTTTACATTATAGATCCTCCTGATCAGAACATCGGGGCATGAAATGACTCAATTACATTATATATGCATCCCAGAATAAACATCAAGGTACAAGACACAAGATACATAGGTGAATACATTCCGAAGTTACAATTACATCAACACTTATCCCAGAGGATGCGACTCGGATATTACAGGAAGTTTTATGAAATAAGTGCCCAATTTATTTTCAGATTCTATGGAATAAGAATAAAAACACTATGGACAATGTTGAAATAAGGGGGTGAGGATGTAATATCCCCCCTGCAGATAAAATTTTTCATGTAATATTGTAATTTACTATTTTTTTTAAAGTTTGACTGGTTCTGAAAACCACTAAGAGGTCCTTGAATGACATATCTAATCCAAACATTTTATTTTAATGAAATGATGAATGATGGGAAAATACACGTTAGATGAGGAAACTATGCATGCAAGAGTGGGGAGGGAAGGTAGAGGATCTAACCTCAAGAAGCACTCCAGCATCCTGAATTCCATGATGGCGCAAGGAATGCCCTAAAAAAAAGAGGAAATGCAATGGGAGTCGGATATTCCCATGGGGACGGGTCATAGCTGCAAAATACTTAGAATAAAAAAATATGAAGAGAGGAATATGTGAGGAGGAAATGGAGTGCCGCTCAGTATGCGAAAAAGAAGGAACTCTTGTGGGTTAATACTCAGTCTTATGAAGTGGTTTCACACTGAGAAACTGGACGTGAGATTGGTCTTCTTCGCTCTAGGAACCCAGATTTTATCTCGGGGTGATTGAGGACATAGAACATCTGTGCCTAATATATGGTTGGGTTGAACGTGGTTTTTCCCTCTTCAGTTGGCTCGTTATACCACCAAGTTCCTTAAATGTCTAAATTGTTGTAGAATGTTGAGCTTAGGGTATACCTGGAACATGTATTTGTTACCTGGGTTTTATTATCTGAAACATATTTTTATTACATGTGTTTTAAGAAATGGAGCATGTATTTGTTGTTGGAATGTTTTCCTGGTTCATTGTTGCTTGTGTTTAGTCTTGAATCCTAGTAATTGTATTTTTTTGTTCATTACTGCTTTCGTTAAGGGCTAGAGACTAGAAAATTTAAAAGCTAGAGACTAGAAAATGTATTTTCTAGTTTATTGCTAGTTGAGTTAAAGCCTGGAGCCTAGAGAGTGTATTTGATAGTTTATTTATTCTTGCATTAGGACCTAAAGGATGAAAAGTGTGTTTGGTGATATATTCATTTCTGCAAGATTATATTTGGACGCTCTGTAACTTTGGGGTTAGTACCTAGATGCAAGGGTTTCCCTATAGGGAAGCATAAATGCATGCTATAGATTTAAACAATCTCTATCTTAGAAAATATCCTGTGTATTACTTAACCCTAAAGAAAATGGGGTAACTCCAGAATGAGTGTATTGCTCTTGAAATTTCTTAAGGAACCAACTACTGAAAACCCCATAGAATCCCTAGTTCTGAACTTTTTCTTGAGTAACAAACTCTTCCTAACACATGGATACCATCAAAGGATGGAATCCCTTAGTTTTACCCAAGAAACACAGACAAAAGTAAGTGTAAATATTGGTCCATAAGGCATACATAAGCTTGATTTTTTTGTGAATAACCTAAGTGATTTCGACAACCACAATATGCATTGCAGAAGTAGAGTTGCACAAGGCTAAAAGTGTAAAGGATTATGTGCTTTCCACAATCCTCAATCCACATTGCAGAAGGGAGAAATCGTAAAGGGTAATGTGTTTTTTCACAATCCACAATCTGCATTGCAGAAGTGCAGTTTCAGAAAGGTAAAAGTGTAAAGGATTATGTGTGTTATGCAATTCACAATCTGCATTGCAGAGGGGGGAAATTGGAAGGAATTTCATACTAAATTTAAGAGTTCTTGCAATCCACAATCCTCATGCAGAAGTGGAAAAGAGGAAGGAAAAATAGTAAATAATTTAAGGGTTTCTGCAATCCACAATCCATGTTGTAAAAGTAGAAAGTGGAAGGTAATGTGAAAAGAAATGGTGGGTTTTCGCAATACACATTCTGCAATATGGAAGAAGAAAAGCGGAAGGTAAATTTAGAAGAACTTATGTTTTTCTGCAATCCTCAATCTGCACTACGGAAGCGGAATTGTAGAAGGGAAATTTGTATAGGATTTAAGCACTTCCCGCAATATGAAATCTGCATTGAGGAAGCGAGATTGTCGGTGGGAGAGTGTAAATAAATTTGAGTGCTTCCCACAACCCAAAATTCACATTGCATAAGAAGAGTTGCGGAAGGAACATCCCATTGTGGAAGGGCTGTTGTAGAAGACTTTTTAAGCTTAAGGTTTTGGTTTCAGAGCTCATAAAGGTTTAGGATAAATATTTTAATTTTTTTCAAATTATTACTTTTTATTTTTGTGGGGTTTAAGGTATCATGTTTAATTCAAAGAGCCATAGAACGAGTTGGGTGAGAAGCATGAATTCCTTGGTTAATATATGATAGAGAATGGTTTATTACTTATGACTTGTATCTTTATGTGATGTTAATTTTTTTTTTCCAGATGCTTATATGGGTATGTTACGGTATCATTACAATGTTTCAAACACTATAGATGAGTCTGAATTCCATTAACATATTTGTATGAGAGAACACAATCCTTATCCCTAGTAAAATAATTTAGGTGTCTAAATAAAACAAAAATACCCTCAACCACAACACATGACCTATTAATGATATTATTCTCATGTAAGTGAGGAAGTTAAGAATATTAGGAGGTTTCAGATAGTATGTATGGGTCTCGAATGTTTTTTTATCATTTCACAATGAAACTATGAAACTTGGGCCCTAGTCCATAAGGGACATTGTGAAACACGCCCATGAACTCCCAATAGTATTCTCGAAATTTAAGTGCTGACATAACTGACACTAGGTATTGGTGTTTGAGACTTGGACATAGTTGTGGGATAAATAACAAGACCTAAAGGAAGCTTCTATGAATTTGAAGATCATAGAAATGACTCAAACTATCATATAGGATCTATGAAGGGTATCATTGTCTCTTGTTAGCAATAACTTTGTCCCTAGGTTCTATGTAAAAGGCCAACAATATTCATGTGAAAATTGGTATTTTTAGTACCCAAACATGGGTAAAGTTCCCACATGAGACACTCGTAGGAACTATAGAAAATTGAAAATGTTTTGGATTTTTAGAAATATATTCCATCATTCAATTATTATGCAATCATTTAGAAAATTTACATTCCTAATCTAAACAACTCGGCTAATCCATAGACACATACTGTATTTGTGTTTTTTTCATTTCATCCTACAAGACTATGTTAGTTACAAAACAATTATCCATTTACAAAAAAAGTATCGAACTAGAATCCATCTAGTTATAATCTCAATACATTGGTTCTTACAAAAAATAAAAATAAAATGAACTTCTCAACTACCTTTTAACTACTCATTCTAGTTAATTTTTGGACACATAATCTAATATTTGTTTCATTACAACATATTGATATAACAACATGGTACTTTATTGCATATCCCAATACATCATTACATTCTTTATTGACTATCTTGCAAATAAAATCCTATAACACCAACCCAACCTGTACGCTATGTTTCGCTCACCATCAAGCAAACAATCCTCATTTGGAGATGATATGTTGGACTAATGGAATTTATTTTTTCATTTGTTTTGTAAATTCATAAAACTAGGTGTCCATGTTTTCATAAACAACTATAATAAAAATTCAATATCGTGTGTAAACTTTGCAACATACTCTGAAGCAACAAACTTTGGTTGTGGCTTAATAGTCTCTCTCGATTCTACTTACTTCATAAATTTAGTATGAATATGAATATATTGCAAGCATATTTTGTCAAGTTCCTCCTAATATTGCACGACTCTAGTGGCAAACTATTGTAAAATTGTCCAAGTTGTTGAAGCTATCTATTTTGTTAAATTTGAAATTTATGGCATAGCTTTTATACATGTCATGTCATAGACAAAGTAGCTATGTACTCCATCCGACTCGGAATTTGTTCCTCCCAATTTTTAGTTTTCTCATCCCTATCATGCATCTCTGGAATATCCTACAAATGTGTCCATAGAAAACATCTTCTATGCACAAACATAGTAAGTCCTTCCACATCAATCTTGGAATTCACAAATAGATTATATGCTTTAATAATATATTCATTCATTTCCAATTGTTTCTTTATTAGAGAATTATTCATATGTTGTTTTAAGGGACTACATTTTGTTCCTTCAGTATTTTTTCAATAGTCTACATCTCCTCAATTTTAGTCTCTATTCATTTCTCTTTTGTGTCTTATGTTTCATATAAACATGCTACCAAAATAAAAATAATCAATTGAATATGTGTTGATTCCTGAAAAATCCCAGGTACTGACAGTAGGGATTCTCCCTAATAACCGTTCCCAATTATATTTTTTATCATTTGGAATGGGGAATCTGTCCAGTTAGGGGCCCGACTATCATAGAATTAAAGGAATCTTTAAATCTATTTTACTGGTTGAGCCCCGGTCCACCGTTTATGTGATTTTATGTTTTATAATAAAATGCAGGTCCCTATACTAAATGCAATTGATAGTGGGTAATAACCTCACTATAGATGCACAGGTCTTCCCTCCGCCTTACCACTCTTGCCCCACAATCACTCCATGAAAGAAAAAAACAACCAATCTATTCTAAACTAAGTCTAACTATCCTGATGGAGAAAAGTTTATATTGAAATGAGTAAATATACTAGATTTTTTGCACACGAAATCCTATAGATAGCTATAAGATTCTCCATACATAAATACAGCAGAGAAATAACTCAAAGATATCTCTGTGAAGTTAAAACATTCATTACTCATTCATTGCATAATATTCATAACAGAAAATGAAATCATTCATAAACATAGAAATAGTTTAGTGAGTTTAGAAGGATATCACGAATTGTACAACATACCAAAACATAAATAATTCCTCATTCAGCGATCCACACAACACTTTTTGAAACTCATGCAGTCCTTCCTCCCGTAAAATTAAGTTCTCTTTATTATAAAAAGAAGTAGTTCTCCTTACAAAAAATTTCAGCATATGAGAGCTAGAAAAAGTCATGTCTCTATTCTATTCTATGTTTACTTATACATTTGCAAAATGACTTTTGGTTTTTCGTTTCCTTTGGGATTCCCTAACTCTTTTATTACAAAACATTTGTTCTCTAGTGTGCTCACTAGGAAAATGGAATAAATAAAAAATATTACAATAGAATTCTCCACTTGTGAATAAAACAAAACAACCAAGGTGGGCCCAACCAATCCATCCACGAATTGCTTCCATGCAGTAGAATCTTTGACTATGGTCCTAAAATACATATGCTCTAGTATTTTGACTAACACCTCATGTATAACCAGCTACAATTTTATCTCCATTACCTTCTGAGGAATGACTCTAAGCCGGCGCTCCAGCAAGAAATTGTTGGCTGCAGCCTGAGCCACCAAACTATTTACTAACTTTTCATTCGTTCCTTTAACCTGCTGTATGTTGAGTTCATCTTCCAGCATCCTATCATGTAGGTAATTTAGGTTTTCTTCTTGTCTTTGAAATTCCTGAAGTCTCTGGCCGCAGAGGTGTGCCATCTATTATGCATGGTGATCACCCTTTTGTAAAAGTCCATGCATTTAACCAGTTTTTTTCCAACTGCGGTTTTCAGTCTTGTAGCATCCTTGCTGCTGTATTCCATGAGATCATGCTCAATATGAAAATTTTCTATACCCTTCTGAGGTGCATTATCTGGAATTTATTCATTGGTCTCCAACCAAGTCAATTGACTCTAGATGACTTCTGCAATTCTTTCATTTCTTGTTCTGAAGTCGGTCAATGTTACCGAGATCTCTTGTAATCTGGTCTTGTCTTGCTTAATATTGTAGACTTCCTCTGTAAGTTTTTACTGTACTTGATAAATTTTCCTTTTGAGCAAGAGGGAGTGCTCACAAAGTGGTGTGATATCCATTTTCTGCTCATTTGTTTCCTTCAATAGAGTCTCCAAAGAACTATTTTGTGTCTCCATTTCTGCAACCCGGGATTTTAACTCCTCTACTTGAGTATTAGTTGTGGCCCTTTGTGTTTCCAGCTCTGAAATTTTTGCTTCTAAGTCTTTCTTTTCTCCACTGATAATGGTATTTGAAAATGCCGAGGAATCCCTTTATATTTCTAGGATATGATAGGCCTCCTATAGCCTCTCTAAATATGAAAGGGTGGCATCACATTTCCTCTTTGTCTCTGGTCCTACTCCTTGCTCTTTTCTTAAGGTCTCCTTTATTTTTTCCATTTTATCTTTATATTGGTCAACTGCTCCTTTCATCTTGCTAACATTATAAGCATTATCATGTTTAGTTGCAATACCAACTGAGGCCATCTACTCTGGATTCTCCTCTACATTGTTTGCTACAATTTTCTTAGTCACTGTGGTAACCTCGAGATTGGGTACCATTTTCAATGTCTTCTCGGATCTCCATAAAACTGTTTTCCACTTTGGGTCAAAGAATACATTATCCAAACTTGCAATCTCATGATGCTTCTATGGAGTGAAAGGTACCATCTGTAAATCAACCATAGGGAGGTGACCTCTTATCAATATATCTCCTTATGTGGAAGGGAAACTTTCTGGATTATCTTGAGAAGTATTTTTCTCTTGATTTTCCCTATATTGATCTTCTTGCTTCATTTTCCTCAACTCCTCAGCTATCCTATATGCTTCTTCTTTTTCTCTCTAGGATAACTCCTTCTGTTTTCTTTCTTCCTCTTCCTTTTATCTAGCATCTTCTTCTTCTTCTTTTTCTCTCTGGGCCTCCTTAGCCAACAATTTCCTTGCACCATCTAATAAAATTCGTGAGGTTTCTTCTTTTTCCCTCTGTGTAACTTCTTCTTCTTGTCTTTTCTATTCGAAGCTACTATTGTTGCTTCCTTTGCCTCCGATGACTATGATTTTATTCTTGAGATGCTTGTTTAGAGCAGTCAAATTACAAGCATTATGATGTACTTATTCTTATTTGTCAAAATTTTCATTGTAATATCCTGAATTCGGGACCTAACACTTATAGGAATGTGCCTATTGATTATGATGATTACCTTGATGTTTAGTTTTATATTGGGTCAAATACCCCACTACATGTTAACATGATGGTTTTTTTATATATTGGGTGTAAGCCAATTATTGATGATGTATGTATATGCTTGTTTGTGTTGGGCGTGGACCCTGAAACACGTGATTGGTGATATTTTTTGTGTTGAGCAAGGAGCTCTGGAGCACTTATGTGATTGATGATCTGTGTTGAGTGAGAATCTCTGGAGGACATGAGTACTTAACTTTGTGTTGAGAGAGAAGCTCTGGAACACATGAAAAGATAATTGGATGTGTTGGGAATAAGCCCTGGAGCCTTCCATGTTGATGCTGAGCATAAGCTCTAGAGCATCAGATCCTTAGCCATTGTATCCCTAGGTGTACCATACAAGTACATCCTAGCACTAGTGTTCAGAGAGGAGATCTATAATTGCACTGAATTGGAACGCCCTTTTAAAGCATTGAGTATCGGCTCTGGTAAGCGCTAGGGGTTACTGAAAAGAATTTAATAACTTCTGAGTGAAAAAAACTGGAGAAAAATATTGATCTAATCATACTTATTTATAGGTGATTAAATGAAATTTCAAATTCATATATTCTCATCAAAGAACTGAAGAGATACCACGTTATACGAGGGAAATCCAACATGCAAGGATGTTTAGAGATGCCTATCCTAGTAAACCTAAATGTTGATGTATTTGTAACTTCGAAATGTATTCACTTGTATATCTTATGTATTGTACCCCGATGTTTATTCTAGGAAGTATTTGTAATGTAATGGAGTCATGTCATGGCTTGATGTTCCTACTGGGAGATTCAATAATGTAAACAAGTCATGTAAAGTCATAGAGTGTAACCCTCCTTATTAATTAAGGGTTAAAGTCCCTACAGTTGTGGGGCCCTAGGGTTATTATACTCTCCTAAAAAAGTCGGACCTAGTGAGTTATTGTCAAGTCAAGAATCAATATAAATAGAGAGGGAGCTCTCTATTTAACACACATTCATTCATAGTCATACACACTCAGTTGTAGTGCATAACTGAGAGAGAGAGAAGAAGCTGGGACAAGAGAGAGAGAGAGACTACTGCTATCGGGAGATCATCTTACTGTCTTTGGGTTTTAATTTGGTGTTGATTCTATCTCTAAGGAAGTTGTTGTGCTTGTTATTCTCTTAGATAAGATCCTAAGATCATATAGCTTAAATGTTAAAAATATAACATGGTATCAGAGCTAACCTGAGAACAAGACACTGTGCAACTACTAAAGATAGGGCTTCCTAATTTTTGGATCTCTCTCCATAGATTCTCAGCAAAAAGAGGTTGGGTTGACTCTCCTCTCTAGGGCACATCTTTATGTCGAAGTAGAATCTGATTCTGAGCATTTTCCATTTTTGACCCGACACTACTTCAAGAAATTAGGGCTCTCCACAAAAGTGGAATTTTTTACTGAGCCCAGGCCTGGATTGATCTCCTCCCCAAAATCAAATTTTAGATATCAAGATCAAATTTTTTGTCTGTGTATAACTCTAGGAAAGTCAAACCCTAGATCTGCTCCTGAACCAGAAAACTAGTTCTATGGAAATTTAGCTCCATATCCGGTTCAGACATCTTAACCTGGTAAGATATAAATATTTTGTATTTCCCTTTCAAGTTCTCTGTTAATATGTCTCATCATACCAAGCTTGATGAAAATCTTGAGGGATCTGATAACTTCTGAGCTTGGAAGTATAGGATCTCCCTAGTCTTGGAAGAAAATGAGTTGGACTCTAACATCAATGAAGAGGTTCCAGTTTCAGAGGGAGATGAGGCTAAGGACTTATACAAGAATAAAATGGTCATCTATAAGAGGATTTTTGTTGATTCAATCAAGGATCATCTCATACCTCAAGTGTTCTCTCTAAAGAAACCTAAAGATATTTTTTATTCCCTGGCCAAGTTATTTCAAGGGAAGAATATAAACCAGAAGATGACTCTGAGAAACCAATTGAAGAATATAAAGATCTATAATGCAGAGACCATCCATTCTTACTTTACAGGGGTCTCTCAAATCAAGAAAAAACTTCAAGTAGTAGATGAAGAAGTAGAGAATGCATAAATTGTGATGACCACCCTGAATGGTCTCCCTGGGGCATGGGACTCTTTCATTCAAGGGATCTGTGCCAGATAGAAGCCAGTCAAGTTTAGTAGACTATGGGAGGATTTTTCACAAGAAGAAGCTCGAATATTAGCTCAGGAAGAAAATATGGGAAGTGAAGATCAATCTCTAACAACACAATCGAAGAAAACCATAACAAACCATCATAGAGGTACGCACTCTCGCATGAATAATAAAACTAGAAAATCTAACAAATATTTGTTTAAGTTCATTCACTATACATGTGATGAAATAGGACACCTTGCAAGAGATTGTCCTAGAAACAAAGATAGATCTCACAAGAGTAAGGGAAACAAGAAAAGACATCATGCTCATGCTACAGAAGATGATGAGCCTTCCAAGAAGAGAATCAAACAAGACAGTGATGATTCTTCAAGTGATGAAGAATATGTTTTGATTTTTGTGCTCATGGGAAACATCACACATGGAAGCAATGATTGGCTTTTAGATAGTGGGGATTCCAAACACATGAAGGAATTAAAAGAATCATTTGAGAAATTATCAGAACATGCATCACCCCATAAGGTGAAACTTTGGGATGACTACTAGTATCCAATAAAAGGTAGTAAAGAATCCTCCTACAAATTTGACTCTAGAAAGTATAAGAAAATGAAGGATGTCCTATTTGCACCGGGAATAAAGAAGAACCTTATATGCATCTCTACATTAGATGGAAAAGGAATGAGAGTTGCATTTATAGATGGCTAAGTTCTCATATGGAAAAAGGGAAAGACTATTGACGATACAGTAGTAATTGGAGAACAAGAGGAAGGACTGTACAGATTAAAGGGCCAACCAAAAAAATATTTGGTTCATGACTCAGTAGAACAAAATGAACTTTGGCATAGAAGGCTTGCACATGTGAACTATAGGGAACTACCACTTACAAGCAAATCCATTGAAGGTATTTCATAAATACAAGCAAAACATGAAAGAGTATGCAAGGGATGTGCGAAAGGAAAGAACACAAAGAAGAAATTTCCAAGTAGAGAAAACAAATATAAAGGAATCTTGGAAATCATTCACTCCTATGTATGTGATCCAATGTCATCCAGTTCATTAAGCGGGTATGTATACTATGTTTATCTCATTGATGATTTTTCTAAGAATACCTTTCAAAATGGCTTCATATAAAGGAAAAAACATGTCTAAGCAATCATCAATATATAAAGAGTTATCTACCCAAATAGTCAGATTGGCTTCTTCTTGCTCCTCTAAGACTGTAGGAGGAATTGAAATGGGATCAACAATGGTGTAAACGATAGATTGGTAGTATAATTCCACTTTTCATAAGGGTATTTCAGGTTTTTGATGAGAAGGGAGGACCTAAGGATTAGTTCTATCAACAACCGTTCCAATAGACTTCCCTAAACTAATAGAACCTAAGTAGTTTATTGGGGCTGGGATATCGAATGTACGCATTAATGATGAATACATTCCATCCCCTAAGTTCTCTGATGCAATATTGACCTCATCAACGAATGGAACGATGAACTCATTAGTTTCCATACGGCCCTTTCGAGTGAAACTAAGTTGGTCAACAGTAACCAACTTTCCTTCATGCAGAAATAGTACTACTCGAAGAACAAATGAGGCAATTGCACACATGGAATAACTCCAAATTCTCCCCAAAATCAAGTTATAATCCAACGGGGCATCAATCACCTCTACTTCCATAGAGACGGTGTTCCCTGCCAGCTTAATCTCTAATCTGGTAGGATACCATGTGGACAAAATGACCTTCTGTCAAAAGCAGTAAGTAGGGTGTTCGATGGAACTAGTGGAAGCACCCTCATCAACAAGACAAATACATGACAAATACATGACACATGTGGAAGCACCCTCATCAACAACTACCCTTCCAATGGTTTTTCCACCACGGATGACATATATTGACAAAGACATATGATAGAGCAAGAGAATTTTAACATCAGATAAATTAAACTTCGCCATCAGGCTCGACAAATCCATACTACCTAAGGCTGCTAAGAGTGCATCTCGCTGAGCAGGAAAACTCTATATCACTTCTAAAGACGACATTGCATGAGGGGTTTGGGATAAATATTCAACTATATAGTAATTGGCTACAACCATCGCGTTGGTATTATGCAATGCCTTCTTCAAGACACCTTTCGGTATCTTAGGCATAGGTTCAACATGTTTTTCGATTATGAGAGGTTTAGAAGTTTCACCTATAGACTCACCCTTATCCTGAGCATTCATCTCATAGTTCTTATTCCTAGTATGGATCAATTTCTGGGATCGAACCATATTGATATAGTTTTGGTCAAGGCCATTAGAAGTACCCCCGTCTATGTTAGAAACTGAAGCTGCATTCTATCTTTGGGGAAATGGATCCTTTAGGACAACCGGTTGTTTACTTTTTAGCATATTTTGAGCTTGATATATAATAGGGAATTGATAGGTCAAGTGATCTTCCTGACGATACCCTCTTCCTCATTAGTTACTCACAAGGTGGATACATCCTTAAATATATACAACAATCAGGACTTAAGGAACCATTCTAACAAAAAATCGGGAAGGATAGTATCCTTAATGAGCCTCTTTTTCCTTCGCCACTCTTGGATGTGATCTGAAATGTGAGTGGATTTATCCTACCAAAAGGTGGATAGTAAATCCGTACTGGCAACATACCGGATAGGAAGTGGGAAGTGGTTAAGGAACAGATTGGCTAAGTCCCAAAAATTGTTAAGCACAACAAAGCGTAATTCAATGTACCACTTTGTTGTAGCAAAGGTCAGAGTTCTTTGGAACAAACTCAACCAAATGGTGGTATCGTTTAGTGAGTTGGAAGAGCACCACAAGTAAAAGGTGGTGAGATGAGCCCCTGGGTCTTCACCAACTTTTCCTTTGAATTTTGTCATGTCCGAAGGTAGCTTAGTAGCGACAGGTGGCCAAGTGGCATCATGCTTCACTGGTTCATTCATTAACTTAGAAAAATCATGCAAGTTTAAAGTTTCCAAGAATGGAAGTTTGGGCCTAACCAAAGCCTGAAAAGTACGACCTTGGGAAGTAGAAGGACTTTCCCCCTGGTTCCCAAATGTAAAGGTGGGGTTTCCCCCAGCTACCGATTGTGAAGTAGTTGTACTTCTTTGAAATGGATTCCACCTGTAAGCCAGTGGATTGTTCGTGTGTGGTGCAATATATGTGGTTTGAGCCACTCCACTTGAGACTGGATTCTGGAAAACAAGAGCAGGTATCCTTCCGCTAAAAGCGAAAAGGGAGAGATCGTGAATGGAGCCGAAACTGGTGTTTGGAAACCTTGACCATAAGAGTTAGTATTTCAAAACCACATCCCCACATATGCAGGTGTACAACCTACATAAGGAGTGGATGGGGGAATTTGTCCCCCATTCCATGGGAAACCATGGACAAATGAATAGGATCTAACAGGAGCACTCTGAGCAGTGTGAGCAAAATAAGGTGAAGAAAAAGGTGCACTAGGAATCCCAGTGACCACCCCACCAGAAGAGCCTACTACATTTGTGGAATTCGGTAGTTCAACCACCCAACTAGCTAGAGTTAAAGGAGTAGTAGGTGTTTTTTTTTTAGGATTACCAACCAAGGGAGGTAGTGCTCCTTTAGCTGAAATGGCTGAGATGGGGGTAGAGAGATCTTCTATTGAGATAGCCATAAGTATTCTCATAGGAACACCAATCACGGGTGAATCAAATGAATGAACTTGGACGATCACATGATCGTTTAATTTAGTAAGAGGTGAATTAAATTTTTTTTCAAACTCATCAGCCTACAAGTATTCTATCTCCACTGCAGTTGTATCAACCTGGTTTGTCCTTAGTTCTGGTAAACCTGGAACTTCATTGATTCCTATCGGTTCAAAAGAACCGTCTGTATCTAATCTCTGCCTTTGAGGGGACGGTGGAGGATCCACTGTATCAGCTAGAGGAAGGTTTTGCAACCTTCTTGATATTATAAGATATTAGTCCTCCACGATTGAAAATTGATTGTTCACACACCCTAGGGAAGACTAAACACAAACAATACAAAGGGAAATCACTACAAAATTTCCTAAAGCGAAAACAGACACAAAGGGTATAAGATATTATTTCCAAAAGAAAGTTGAGAGACATTTACTTGGCATCCCTGTATATTTTCTTATGCACAAGCAAAGGAATCACCCACTGCCCTCACACACCTTCTACCAGGGTTACCTTCCAATCCCGTCCAAGGTCAACCATAAATATCCTTCTGGTGTACCTGTATATGAACCCTATATGTCAAAGAGACTAAAGGCTACCACCACTATACTGACAGTATGGGGTGACAGTCATAAGGCTTGTTTGTACACATGGGTAGGGTAGAAAATCTCAAACCCCTGTAAACACCGACACCGCATGGGGCCTAAAGGGTGGTATTGATAGAATTTCCCAGATGCGCAAAAACCTTGGTCTATGCTTTGACAAGGAATCGGAGGGTTATGTGCTCAGTCCAAGCCTCCACATGGATTCATGGTTAACTCCCATTTAAGGGGAGATTCCTAGATACAATCAACATAGAAGAGGATTTACCTATTGATCGACCACCTACGTCTGAATTTAAACACTTGTGGAGAGTTGAAACTCCCTATTCTACAAGTCTAGCCTAAGCTAGTTGGTGTATGAGCCTACAAAATAGAACTTACTAATAATTTTTAAATTATATATTTCATTTTAGAATGCTATATTTAGTCAAAGGTAAATGGCGTGAAACAATGTGGTATTATAGACTTGATAAGAAAAAGAAAATTGATGTATAAAGCAAATTTCAAAGTAAATTATAACTACTTAGAAAAAAATATTTTCTGATTGCAAAATAGAAGTTAATGAATTTAAAACTAAATGCGAGAAAACTAAGACTTCTTTTTATAACCTTTGAATTTTATTTAAAAAAATACTAAAAATAAACGACTAAATACAACTAAATGCAAAAGTATAAAATGTTTTTCTTCCATTTTTTTTTTAATTTCCAAAAATATAATGCAACTGAATGTGAGTTTTGAGCAAGTTCGAATAATCAAAGCATAAAAAATGAAATGAGGTATAAAAAACCCAAAATGACCTACTTCCAGCAATAGGGAAGAGGGATTGGAAAATACTTGGCTTGGAAAAACTATTGAATCAAAAAAGTCGACTAGATTCACAAAAGAACAAGTTGCAAACTGACACTACAAAATGCAGTACAGAGTACAAAGCATCCAAGGCCCTGATCATAGACCTAGACACAATCACTTGAAGTTACTGACCAAACAGGGGGGGCACCTACACTTCACAAGATGCAAGAAGATCAAACAAAAACTGAACGGATTGAAAAAACAAGAAAAAGGTGTAACACATAGACTTCAGACTCACATAACGATGCCATAAATAGAATACTTCCAAAAAAATAAAAAATATGAAGAGATAGGGACAAGAAAACCCTATAAAACTTTTAGACTGCTAACAAGCACACATGCCTATGCATTCAGGAAACCCACATACGATATGTGACTGTCTTATACAAAAACATGTGTGTATGAGGCCATATACGTGATTGTCTTATACATCAACTCATGTGTACTACTAATTTTTTTTCAAAAAAAAAATATTAGCACAAACTTCTGGGCACACTCTACTGTAAATCAAAATCAAGATAAAAAGGACCACACTCTGAATCAGAATTAGAACAAATACTGGTAAAAGGGAACCTACAGGATGAACCCACAGCAGGCTGGACTCCCTAGCAGAGTCACGAGCACTATTGTACAAGACAATACACCCTTGTAACCTAGGGTCTAGGTTTACTGGCTTACTATTAGACTTGTAGACAATCATCTTTTATAGAAAATGAAAGCAAGATAGGAAGATATTTTGGGTTACCCAGTTCATGACAGTTGATCCAAGCTTAATCTTCTCTTGCTTCAATCTTCTCCAAAGCTTCTAGGGTTGATTCTCTTCACCTGCAAAGAGCCAACTCTTGAAGAAATATCTCATACATATATATATTAGAGGTTAGATGAAACACATATCAATAATATAAATAACATTATTAATTAACCAATATACATGAGAAAACAACAATACAAAGATTGCAAGAAGAATCTCTTTATTAACAAATAGTGAATTGGTGAGGATACAACCCAGCTTATAACACAAGGACTCCTCTGCAACCAAGGACTCTGAGTTTTGTTTCTCTAAGAATATGAAGGTATACCACTGACATAACATTTCTCTTCCCAAATTGATTGATTAGCCCCATCCCAAGGCCTCTATGTATACATTGGTAAATATAGAGGTTTTGAAGGTTAGGATGGTTGAGACAGTTGGGATAGTTATGGATTAAGACCCAACTAATCTCATCTAACCATGATTTATATTTATTAAGGTTGAAATAAGGTACACACAAGTATTTGTTAAGAAAGGCGTGCATGATACGCTCGTTTCATGAAGGTAACTCGCGTGTGCAAGGTACACACGGGTTGCAATGCACATAGTCGTGTGTGACAAGTGAGTTGCAATGCACATAGTCACGTGTGCAACCCTAGACTCGGAATAAAAATATATCAATATGGTATAGAGATAATGTATAAATGGTCATGCACATCTATATTGTTTTAGCGACTTCAATCCTAATTGTCCTTTTGTGTGTCGACATAATGCATGTCAACACTCGGACGAAGAAGTGCCATTTTGGCAGATAATAGATGTTCCCTAATGTATGAGGTCAGATGGAAGTGATGGAAAAAATGCATTACAATATTTATCTTAGAGAACTCAGAAATCCAAGGTAGCAGAGGAAGTACCTGAAACAAATACATATCTATGTCATATACAAAAGCATATCTGAGGATTCCATGTCCAATATACTGGAACAGTAGCTCCTTTACAATATTTGACTACATCATATGATAGAGGTACAAGACCATGTATATTACAAAGGTGGATCAAATCCACAATATACAACGATGACTCTTCAAAATTTGGAAGCTATGTAACTGATCAAAATATAATCTTGTGTAAATTAAGTTATAGTGTCGAAACCTACGGTCTTCATCGGAATCCAAAGGAACCAATACAATTCTAGCCATGTGAATAAGTGTGCTAAAGTTGAACGTGGAAAGGACTCAGCAGATTGTCAATCAATAGGTGAAACTAACAACTGAAGAAAAGGATTTCACCAATAATGATAGTGAATCTTAATGTACATCGTCAAAACTCTAGGTATTTATCTTCAGAAAGTACTAATGATCAAACCATATTGTGATGGGGAAGGAAATAGATCCTCCAACGGATCACAATAGTGTCTAGGAACTAGATACGGGAAGGTAGACACAAGTAATA
>LPNX011132685.1:268633-285067 GCA_001517045.1 Pseudotsuga menziesii
ACACACATATATATAAGTGCCAATCTAAGATATAGTTCACTTATGCATCAGTTAATGAATTTTTATTTCTTGGAATATGATTAAATGTAATAAAATCAAAATTTCTTTCCAATAACATAAATTGCAAAACATGAGGTAACAAAATAGGGTTTCTCACCTGATAAGCTCGATTGAGCTGGGAAACCACTATTTGAGAGTCAAGTCTAACTTCCAACTGGGTGATGCCACATGAAAATGAATCCCATAAAATCTCAGTGATGTCCCTGTATTCAGATACATTATTGGTGGCAGGACGTAGGCAAGTTCCTCTAGAGGAAACTAGCTGTCCTAAGGGTGAGTAAATAACCCATGCGGCTGAAGACAAGTTGCAAGTGGGATGATGAACACCATTTAAAAAACATATGAACCACTCAAAAGACATCTATAACAAAAAATAGATGATATAAGAACACAAACTGACTAACTATTGTACTTAAAGTTACATACAGTAAAAATACACAAAATGTGTTAAGCCTAAGCATAGTAATTCTTCATGTAGAGCCCATTTCTAGGCTCCAACAGCTTATTCCCTTTGAAATTGATTAATTCATATGCCCCTTTATTCAAAAATTCTGATACGACATAGGGTCCTTACCACATAGACCTGAATTTTCCTGCCGCCATGGGTTCTTTGTTCTAATCCTAGAGCAAGACAAGTTTCCCTTAAGAAAAAACCCTAGGTTTGACCAATTTATCATATTGATTTTTAACCCTATTTTTATGAGTCTCATTTGCTGTCAATGCATCTCTACATTGTTTTTCTAGATGTTCTAAATGTAGCAAGCATTCTTCTAGTTCATTCGTATCAGGTAACACATGAATGGAAATTTTTAACGATGGGATTTCGCATTCAATCAGGGTTACTACTTCCACCCTATTAATGACTTGGAAAGGTGAGAACCCCATGGAAGTTTTCACATTGGTTTGATAATCCCAGAGTGTAGGATATATCATGATGAGCTAATTTGATAGTGTTGTATTGATAGTATGCTTGAGAATAGTCTTCAAGGTCTGAATGACTTCCTCGACTTGACCATTTTCTTCCAGGTAGAAAGAAGATGAATGTTCTTATTTAAACCCTAGCAGAGTAGCCAATTTGGTCTTCATGTTGTTTTGGAAATGACTTCCATGATGAGTGAAAATATATTTAGGAATACCAAAACATGTGATAATTTGGTTGAAAACAAAAAAGGATGCAGTTTCTGCACCATCCTTGAAGGTGGGCATTTCCTATGCCCATTTTTTAAAGTACTCCAGAATGACAATGATGTATTTGTTCCCTCCATCAGAGAGTGGACTGAACGTCACGTAATCTATCCCCCACTTGGTGAAGGGTCCCACTGCGACAACGAGAAATAGTGGAGCAGGATGCAACCGCATCTTTCTGGTGTAAATATGAAAAGGATTACAATGCTTCCTGGCTTCCACAGAATATTTAAATTTTGAAGGCCAAAAATAACCGGCACCCAAAATCTTCTGGGTCGTTTCTAACCCAGATAAATGGGCGCCACATGCTTCTCTATGTTTATAATTTAGGACACTCTCTGCCTCTTCGTGGGTGAGGCACCGATGCAAAATAGAGTCTACCCCTCTACGGTATAAAGTATCAGCGATGATGAGGTAGTTTGTTGCATGTACGTGTAGTTTGCGTCGTTCTTCGCATGAAAAGCTTGTAGGACACTTCAGAGTCTAGAGATAGACAAGTACATCTCCATACCAAGGGTCAGAGGTGGAAATTAGAAAAATATTCTCATATGGGAATGAGTATTCCTGAATTGCTACATCTTCTTCTACTGAAAATTCTACAATAAGCTCTACAAAAACTAAGGATTTCTTTGATTTGGTAGATTGAAAATCCAATACAAACTCCTAGAGAATGACTATCCATTTAGTGAATTTTCCTACAACTATGCTTTGGGACAAAACATACTGTAAAGGATTGACATCTTCCACTACTATCATAGTCCTCAGTAATATGTAGTGACGTAACCTTTGAACAACATACATAGCTTCTAAAGAAAACTTTTCAATGTGGGAGTACCGAATTTCAGGGCCAACTAAAGTACAGCTAAGATAATAGACAACATGATTTTGAAGCTTATCGTCTTTTTGAACTACCACTACCCTAATGGTCGACTCAGATGAGGCCAGATACAATATAAAATCATGAGAGTAATCTGGCGGATGCAACAAAGGGGATGACAACAAGGATTTCTTTAATGGCTTGAATGCAAGTTGTGCGGTTTCATCCCATACAAATGGGGTGTCCTCCCTCAACACGCAAATGACACCTTTGCGTGTAGAATAATTCACGATAAAATGTTGAAGAAAGTTAGAATTTCCTTGTAGTATCTGAAGTTTACTGATGGAATGAGGAGGAGGCATATTTACAATGGCCACAACTTTCAAAATATCCACTTGAATACCTTTGTTAGAAACTATGAACCCGAGAAACCTACATGAATCAACACAGAAAACACACTTGTGGGGATTCAAGCATATTTTGTAAGTCCTACATCATTAAAAAATTAATCACAAGTGAACTAGATCATCGATTCTCTTAGGAGAATGTGCATGTAGATCATCTAGGTAGGGTTCAACAATAGACTTGATGTCATGGAACGAAAAAGTCATTGCCCGCTGAAAGGTAGCCCTTGCATTTTTCAATCCAAAAGGCATTTTTTTTATCACAAATGTACCCCTAGAACTAATGAAAGTTGTTTTATTTTGTTCTTCTGTCTTGATTTGAATCTGATTGTACCCTGAAAAATCATCCATAAATGAAAAAACCTCACTCACTTCACAAGCATCAATGATTTGATCTATGAATGGTGTGGGGTAGTTATCCTTAGGACCAGCATTGTTTAAATACTGAAATTAATTATATACGCATATCATCCCTTGCTTTTGATCAATAGGAACCAAATTGGATACCCATTTTGTCAAAGCGATCGGGTAAATAAAACCAACTTTCAACAGATTTTCCACTTCATCCTTAATGGCTACCGATTTACATGGATTGACATGTATACATTTTTTTCAAACTTGTTTGGCATCAATACAGGTTCGGATTTCATGTTCGACTATCGATGGGTCTATGCCTGGCATCTCCTCATATGACTAGGAAAACACGTCACGGAATTCCTTAAATAAGGCCGTCTAGATAGAAACCTCCTTCAGAGAGCATTTTTCCCTAATATATACATTTTCCAAAATGTTGGGGTTCTCAGAGATGTTGATAGGGATGGTAATGAAATTTTTTTCCATATTACGCTAGGAAAATATTCCTTCCCTTGGTAAGGGATTGATTGGTATATCAGCATCACCTGCCAATCTCATATGGAACTCTTGATTTTCAATTCTTCTTAATGATGGAAGAAAATAGGATCTATGGTGAATATCTTCACAAATCTTATCTATCGCACACATAGATTCCAAAATGGCTTCATCTAAAGGAAAACCATGTCTAAGCAATCATCAGTATACAAAGAGTTCTCTACCCAAGTAGGAAGATAGGATTCCTCTGGATCCTTTGAGACTGTAGGAGGATCCAGAATGGGATCAATAGTGGTGTTAATGATATCTTGATAGGCTACTTACACTACTAATAAGGGCACTTCAGGTTTGTAATGGGAAGGGAGGACCCAAGGATCTGTTCTATCGACAACCGTTGCAATAGACTTCCCTACACTAGTAGAACCTAAGTAGTTTATCGGGGCTAGGATATCGAATGTGCCCATTAACAATGAGTATATTCCATCCCCTATGCTCTCTGATGAATATTTGACCTGATCAACCAATGGCATGGTGGACTCATTAGTTTCCATACGACCCTTCTGAGTGAAACTAAGTTGGTCAACAGTAACCAATTTTCCTTCGTGCAGAAACACTACTACTCGAAGAACGACCAAGGAAATTGCACACATGGCATAAGTCCAACTTCTCCCCAAAGGCAAGTTATAATCTAATGGGACATCAACCACCTCTACTTCAACAGACACTACCTTCCCTACCAGCTTAATCTCAAAAACCTGGTAGGATACTATGTGGATGAAATGACCTTTCGTCGAAATTAGTAAGTAACGTGTTTGATGGAACTAGTTCTGGAGATCCAAGAGCCTTCCAGCAAGACAAAGACATGACACATGTGGAATAACCCTCCTCAAAAAATGACCTTCCAATGGTTTTTCCACCATGGATGACATCTATTGACAAATCCACATGATACGGCATGCGGATTTTGACATCAGACAAATTAAACTTTGCCATAAGGCTCGACGAATCCATACTACCTAAGGCTACTAAGAGTGCATATCACTACGTGGGACAACTCTATAGCACCTCTAAAGCTGACATTGCACAAGGGGTTTGGGATAAATATTCAACTATAGAGTAATTGGCTACAGCCCTCGTGTTGGGATTATAAAATTCTTTCTTAAAGACATCTTTCGGTATCTTAGGAATAGGTTCAGCAGGTTTTTCGATTGTGAGAAGGTTAGAAGTTTCACCTATAGAATTACCCTTCTCTGGATCCTCCATCTCATATTTCTTGTTCCTAGTATAGAGCAAGGTCTGGGATTGAACCATGTTGATATAGTTTTGGTCAGTGACATTAGAAGTGCCCCCAGCTATGTTTGAAACTGAAGCTCCATTCTATCCTTGGGGAAATGGATCCTTTATGGCAGCCGGTTGTTGACTTTTTAGTAGTTTTTGAGCTTGATCTATAAGAGGGAATTGATGGTCTAGGTGATCTTCCTGGCACAAATTGTAGGGAAAATTCACCTTATTCTTCTCTTTTTCCCCCCAACAACATTATTCGTGGGTTTTGGATTATTTTAGTTTCCCTCACCTTTCTTCCCCTTTTTCTTTTTCCCATCGGGTTGTTGATTTCCCTTTTGGGAGGATTGAGAAAAAATATTTGCGTTTTGGGGTGAGGGGGTATCCTTTTTTTCCTCCATTGTACACTATTTAACATACAACTCATGGAGTTCTTTTTCCAAAGACTCTATAGTGGGATATATAACTAAACCAACCACACCATAACCATGGGGTCCAGGATTAGGTTTCTCGACACTATGTGTTGGCCATGGTGCATCAGGGATGATTTCATATAGTAACCTAGACTGAGAGTATATCAAATCTAGCTGATGGGACCTAAGGATAGCCTCTTCCTCATCAGTTACTCCCAAGGTGGATACATCCTTACATATGTACGGTAGTAAGGACTTAAGGAACCATTCTAAATAAAATCAGGAGGGATAGTAGAATTAATGAGCCTCTTCCTCCTTCTCCACTCTTGTATGTGATTCGAAATGTGAGTGGATTTATCCCACTAAAAGGTGGACAATAAATCTGTACCAACATCATACAGGACAAGAAGTTGGAAGTGGTTAAGGAACACATTGGCTATGTCTCAAAAATTGTCAAACAGAGTAGAGGGTAATTCAATGTACCACTTTGATGCAGCACTAGTGATAGTTCTTTGGAACAACTTGAACTGAATAGTTTCATCATTCATCGAGTTGGAAGAGAACCAAAATTGAAATGTAGTGATATGATCCCCTCGGTCTTCACCAACTTTTCCTTCGAAATTTGGGATGTTCGAAGGTAGCTTAGTACGTACAGGTGGCCTAGTGGCATCATGCTTCACCAGGTCATTCATTAACCTAGAAAAAAATGGCAAGTTTAAAGTTTCCAGGATTTGAAGTTTGGGCCTAACCGGTGCCTGAAAAGTATGAGCTTGGGAAGTAGAAGGACTTTCCCTCTGGTTCCCAAATGTAAAGGCGGGGTTTTCCCCAGCTGCTAGTTGTGAATTAGTTCAATGACATTGAAATGGATTCCACACATAAGCCAATGTATTTTTCATGTGTGGTGCAATATATGTGGTTTGAGCCGCTCCAGTTGAGACTCGATTCTAGAAAATAGGAGTAGGTATCCCTCCACTAAAAAGAGAAAAGGGAGAGCTCATGAATGGAGCTGAAACTAGAGTTTGGAAACCTTGACCATAAGAGTTTAGTATTTCCAAATCGCTTCCGCACATATGTAGGTGTAGGACCTACATAAGGAGTGGATGGGGGAATGTGTCCCCCATTCCACGCGAAACCCTGGACAAAGGAAGAGGATCCAATAGGACCACTCTGAGCAGTCTGTGCAAAATAAGATGAAGCAAAAGGTGCAATGGGAATCCTAGTGACCACCCCACTAGAATATCCTACTACATTTTTGGAAGTGGGTGGTCGAACCACCAAAATAGATGGAGTTAAAGGAGTAGTAGGTGTATTTGTTCTAGGAGTACCAACCAAGGGACGCGGCACTCCTTCAGCTGGAATGGCTAAGATGGGGGTAGATGGACCTTCTCTTAAGCTAGCCATAAGTCTCCTCATGGGAACACCAATCACAGGTGAATGAAATGGATGAACTTAGATGATCACAGGATTGTTTAAGTCAATAAGGGGTGAATTAAATTTTATTGCAAACTTGTCAGCTTGCAAGTCTTCTATCTCTATTACGCCTGTATTAACATGGTTTGTCCTAAGTTTTGGTTCACCTAGAACTTCACTTATTCCTACCAGTTCAAAATAACCGTCTGTATCTAATATCCACCTTTGAACGGGAAGTGGAGGCCCCACTGTATCATCTGGAGGAAGGTTTCACAACCTTCTCGATATTCTAAGAGATTGATCCTCCACAATTGAAAATTGACTCTTCACACACCCTAGGGAAGAATAAACACAAACAAACCATAAAGCAATCACTACAAAATTTCCTAAATCCAAAACTAACACAAAGGGTATAAGATATGCTTTCTAAAAGAAAGTTGAGAGATAGTTACTTGGCGTCCCTGCAGATATTCTTAGACACAAGCGGGGGAATCACCCACTTCCCTCCCACACCTTCTATTGGGGTTACATTCCAAGCTCGTCCAAGATCAACCAGAAATAGCCTTCCAGTGTACCTGTGTATGAATCCTAAATTTCAAAGACAACTAAAGGCTATTACAACTATACTGACAGTCTGGGGGGATATTTGCAAGCCTTGTTTGTACACATGGGTAGGGTAGAAAATCCCAAAACCCTGTCAACACCGGCACCGCATGGGGCCTAAAGGGTGGTATTGATAGAAGTCCCCATATGCGCAAAAAACCTTGCTCTACGCTTTGACAAGGAATCATAGGTTTATCTCCATAGTCCAAGCCTCCACACAACCTCATTATTAACTTTGAGATGATATTACCAAATACAATAAACATAGAAGAGGATTTACCTATTGATTAGCCAACTATGTTTGAATTTAAACACTTGTGGAGAGTTGAAACTCCCTATTCCACAAGTCTACCCTAAGCTAGTTGGTGTAGGAGCCTATAAAATAGAACTTACTAATAATTTTTAAATTATATCATTCATTTTAGAAGAATTTTTTTAGTCAAAGGTAAATGCCATGAAACAGTGTGGTGTTATAGACTTGATAAGAAAAAGTAAAATGATGTATAAATAAAATTTCAAAGTAAATTTTAACTACTTAACCCAAATTTATTTTCTTATTGCGAAATAGAAGATAATAAATTTAAAACTAAATGCAAGAAAACTAAGAATTATTTTTATAATATTTGAATTTTATTTGAAAAAGTATTGAAAAGAAACAACTAAATGCAACTAAATGCAAAAGTATAAACTATTTTTCGTCACTTTTTTTTTAATTTCAAAAACTATAATGCAATTGAATGCGAGTTTTGAGCAAGTTCGAATAATCAAATCATATAAAAAATGAAATGAAGTATAAAGGACCCAAAATTACCTACTTCAACCAATCAGGAAGAAGGCTTGGAGAAACTATTGAACCAAAAAAGTCCACTAGATTCACAAAAAGAACAAGTGAAAAACTGACACTATAAAATGCAGTACAGAGTATAAAGCATCCAAGTCCCTAATCACTGACCTAGACACAAGCATTTGAAATTACATACCAAATAGGGGGGCCACCTACACTTCACAAGATGCAAGAATATCAAAAAAATAATCAAAGGCTTAAAAAAAGAAGCAAAAGATGTGACACACAGACTTTAGACTCACAGAACCATGCCATAAACAGAAGACTTTCAAACAAATAAAAAATCCAAAGAGATAGGAACAAGAAAACCCTATCAAACTTTTAGACTGCTAATGGGCACATGCATCTATGTATTCAGCAAACCCGCATATGACATGGAACTATCTTACACAGCAACCCGCATGTTTAAGGTCATGTACACGACTTCCTTATACAACAACTTGCATGTACTACTGAAATTTTTTCAAAGAAAAAATATTAGCATAGACTTCTGGGCACACTCTACTGTAAATCAAAAGAAGGATAAAAAGGACCACAGTCAGAATCATAATCAAAACAAATACTGGTAAAAGGGAACCTACGAGATGAACCCATAGCAGGATGGAGTCCCCACTAGAGTAGCCAAATCTGTTGTACAGGATAATATACCCTTGTAACCTTGGGTATGGAATTACCAGTTCTTACTATTAGACTTGCAGGCAATCATCTTTTACAGAAAATGAAAGGATAATAGGAAGAGTGTTTGACTTACTTGGTTTATGACAGTTGATCCAAGCTTAATCTTCTCTCGCTTCAATCTTCTCCAAAGCTTATAGGGCTACTTCTCTTCACCTACAAAGAGCCAATTCTTCGAGCAATATCTCATACATAGATATATCAAAGGTTAGATGAAACACATATCAATAATATAAATAACATTATTCATTATCCAATATACATGAGAAAAGCACAATACAAAGATTGGAACAATAATTCTCTTTATTAACAAACAATGAATAGGTGAGAATAAAATCCAGCTTCTGACACAAGGACTCCTCTACAACGAAGGACTCTGAGTTTTGCTGCTCCAAGACTCTAAAGGTATACCACCAACATAACTTTTCTCTTCCCAAATTGATTGATCAGCCCCATCCCAAGACCTTGATTTATATGTTGGGAAATAGAGAGGTTTCGAAGGTTAGGATGGTTGAGATAGTTGGGATAGTTATGGATTAATACCCAACTAATATCATCTAATAATTAGTTACATTTTTTAAGGTTGAAATAAGGTACACAGGAGTATTTTTTAAGCAAGGTGCATATGACATGCTTATTTCTCGAAGGTAACTCACGTGTGCAAGGAACACACGGGTTGCAATGCACATAGTCGCGTGTGCCACGGGAGTTTCAATGTACATAGTCGCATGTGCAACCCTAGAATCAGAATAAAAATATATCAAGTTGTTCTGGAGATCATGTATAAATGGTCATGCACATCTATAGTGTTTTGGCCACTTCTATCATAATTGTCCTTTTGTGTGTTGACATAATGCATGTCAACACTCAGATGGAGAAGTGCCATTTTGGATGATAACAAACCCTTATCCATTCTTGAGCATAATGTATACATTGTGGAGCCTCAACATAGCTGAGAGATGAAACCTTGGCCTTAATCCCTAATATATTCTTTTGTGTGTCCACGGAAAAAAATAATGCTTCAAAACAACATAAATGATCTCACAATCCTTATTCTCATAATGGATGTGTTGGCACCATTAGCAATAATTTAGAGCTAGATATGAGTTTCGATCCTTAGACAAAGGTTAGGCAATAAAAATCAATCGTTAATTATCAAAACCATATTCTATGTCTTAATCCTCATGAACAAGCACCATGGACAAGTGCCTTGAACCTCTAATAATCTGACCTCATTATCCACAACCATTCACAAAGTTTAGGCTAAGCGTCATCCTTTTTCAACACTAAACTGCTTTGGAGGGGCCAATAATTACCATGATATTTTAATTTTAGATGGGGTTTCTCCCAAAGATTATCCACTTACTTGGTATTTACTCTTTTTTACTCTCATACCAAGCTAGTTAAGAAAGAACGCATATGCATTATAATGCATATGCGATATGAATCGCATATGTTACCCAACAAGGAGGTTTGTCCTTGACACAATGGTGGGGACTATTGCACTAACTTACAATGACTCACCTAAGGTCGAATTCTCTAAGATAGTATAATAACCCTAGGGCCCCACAACTGTGGGTACTTTAACCCTTGACCAATAAAATGGTTACCCACAATGACTTGACATGACTTGTTACATTATAGAAACTCCCGATAGGAACATGGGGGCATGACATGACTCAAATACATTACAGACACATCCCGGAATAAACATTAGGGTACAATAAATAAGATATATGGATGAATACATTCTGAAGTTACAAATACATCAACACTCCCTCTTAACTAGGAAGGTATTCTCTAGACACAATTTATCAACACAAGTGTTATTCTCTGTATCATCTAGATCATCATTGAGTTCTCATCGTCTTAATATTCTAGTCATATTCATCTTCAAGTCATCTTTATCTTCTGGTCCTCTTCATCTTCAAGTCATCTTTCATTATCGGATCTGGATCATCACTCGATCTGGATCATCATCACTGGATATGGATCATCACTGGATCTGGATCATCACTGGACATCATCACTTGATCTGGATCATCACTGGATCTGGATCATCACTCGATCTGGATCATCACTGGACATCATCACTAGATCTGGATCATCACTGATGACTCATCATCACTGGATCTAGATCCTCACTCGATCTGGATCAGTACCACGGGTTCTATCTCATGATTCTTCTCTTCATAGGAAGTTCTATAGAGACAAACATTTTTCATGCTAGTTGTAGGCCTAGCCACCATGTAAGTCTTCTTCAATGCGTATATCTAACCTACTCATCAAAATGGCCCGCCCAGCACTTACATCTGACCTACTTGTCAGAAAGGCATGCCCAACACTCACATCTGATCATGTAGGAACTAATCCTACAATCACATTAGAAAGGCCCAGCACTCACATTCACCAGCATGATAGGACACAACTACTATCATCTGTAAAAAGGATCAACACTTACATCTGACCTACTCATCAGAAAGGCACAACACTTACATCTGACCTACTCATCAGAAAGGCACAACACTTACATCTGACCTACTCATCAGAAAGGCACAGCACTTACATCTGACCTACTCGTCAGAAAGGAATGCACTCATATCTGATCTTGTAGGAACCAATCCTACACTCATATCGGAATGGCCCCCAGTCCCAGACCGAGCTACCTGGTAACTGACTAGGTGCCTCCATTCTCCTGGAGAATAACAGTTGCCCTTACATCTGACCTACTCATCATAATGGCCCAGCACTTACATCTGACCTACTTGTCAGAAGGGAATGCACTCACATATGATCTTGTAGGAACCAATCCTATAGTTTCATCATAATGGCCCCCAGTCCCAGACTGAGCTACCTGGTAACTAACCAGGTGCCGCCATTCTCCCAAAGAATGGAAGTTGCCCTTACATCTGACCTACTCATCAGAATGGATCCTTAGTCCCAGATTGATTATTCCTGGTAACTGACTAGGTACCTCCATTCCAAGAATGGCATTCATCACTTATATATGATCATGTAGGAACCAATCCTATAGTCACATCGGAATGGTTCAACACTCATATCTGACATGGAAGGAACCAAATCCTCTCACCATGGTAGAATGGCGCAGCCCTTACATCTGACCTACTCATCATAATGGCTTTCGAACTCGTCACTTCTCCTTGGAAGGGACCTCGATCTAGATAACACCAAGATTCTCCCTGAAGGACTCAAAATTCACTCTAGTCAATGGATTCCTCAACACATCAACTATCTGATCGTCCATCACAACATACTGCAGCTTCACTGCTCCCCTCTGTACCATATCCCAGATAGAGTGATACTTGATCTCGATATGCTTCAAATTTTCATGGAACACTGGATTCTTTGACAACTTCACAAAACTCTAGTTGTCACAATGTATACAAGTAGCATCCAACTGGAGATAAAATAAATCAAACAGTATCTTCCTCAGCCATATTGCTTCACAACTAGTTGAACAAGCTGCGACATACTCTACTTCAGTTGTACTTAGTGCCACATAGGATTGCTTCCTGCTAAACCAAGAGATCACACCTGATCCCATACTGAAGCAACATCCTGAAATTTTCTTCCTATTGATGGTAGTGCCTGCCCAATCTGAATCAACATAACCCTCTAGGTTAATCTTTTGATTCACATCGTACTTGATCCCATAATCAATTGTACCCCTCGGGCACCTCAGAATATGCTTTGCAACAATCATGTGAACATGTCTCAATGTGTTCACAGCAAAGCAAATATCTAATCTCGTATTTGTCAGGTACATCAACTAACAATACATCATGGCATCAATCGTCTCTGATGAAGCATCACTCAATAGCTTCATGTTCGATGCCATAGGTGTGGTCATGGCCTTGCAGTCCATCATCACGAACCTCTTCAGGATCTCTACTGCATACTTCCCTTGCCCAAGGAATATTCCATCCACATTATGCCACACCTCCATGCCTAGAAAGATAGTGCATCGACACATAATAGGAGCATCACTGGTATTCCACCTTCAACCTTGAAGCAAAGGTTGGAATCCAATTTACTCTCAGTAAATCCTAGAGTCATCAGTAATCTATCCATCCTGTCATATCATGTTGAACCTTAGTATCTTCTGCATCACTCCCTCTGAAGCATCATACTCCCTCTGTCTTCTTTACTCTATGCACTGAAACATTCTATACTGGAGTGACAAGTAGTTTTCTCTGCTACTAATATTCTATGTATCCATCTAGGGTCACTAGATACCGAGATCCTCTATCTTGAACTTTTTCAAAAGTTCATCTCACACCCATCTGTGAGCTTGTCATCCTCTATCAACCTTGTAGAAAAGGTTCATATCTTCATCAAGCTCCTCATGTATGTGTTATCCCATGGGTGTCTTCTAAACTCGTACAAGGCCTTCTTCCATTTGCACACATGATTCTTCCTGTCATGTGTCTCAACTCCCACTCGCTGGAAAAGTCTCTTCATAGTCTATGCCTTATTTTCGTGAGAAGCCTTGTGCTACGAATCTTGCCTTGCATCCCATGATGTTTCCATCTACTACATGATGGAACTATGAACTTTCCTTCATGTATAGATACTACATTCTAGACATCATTCTTCTTGAACCGGTCTTCCATTTCTTCTTGGAAGGTTCTGCATCAATGATGTCGCTATATTCGTCATATTATTTTTCATTTTGAAATGTCGTCACTTGTTCTTTGGAACAAGTCTCATCCCTCTTTGCTTGTAGGCAATTATATATGCGATCTTTCCTACAAGTCAAATTCGTTTGCATGGTTAGAGAAATTTCATAAGGAATATTCATAATGGAAAATTCTTATGCACAAATATATGATCATGCAACTACTTTAGCCAATACAACATTCATCCATATCTCACGAAAACTTTTCTAGATGTCTTCCATCTCTACCAGGACAACATTGAGATTGTGCACTAATCCAATATGTCAGCAAAGAGGTTTCATTCTAGATAAGTAGAAATAGAGAGTTGTATAGCACTATGAGCTACTTACCCATCACATGCATATTAGTAGTATACTATGATTAATGCAAACATTCTATCATGCATAATACATTAACTGAATATAAACAAATGCATAACAATATCATGAAATGACAATTGAATACTTATCTTTATTTGTTTCATGGGTAGACTCCTTCTTGAGCCTTCAATTTCATCATCTTCTTCATTCATAATAGCATCGTTTCTTATCCAAATGCTAAGATGGATAAGAGGTTCTTCAAGAGTTGAGTTCTTCATAATTCTCATGGCTTGAGGGACCTTCTTTGGATAGTGAGAGCTTGATATTCAGTTGCTCCCATCTTCTTTTCTCTTATTATTAGTTGAGCTTCTTCTTCTTCCCAGAGTCTACTGAAAGTAATCACTTCCTTCTGGCAAACATTATTTGCATGAATGAATCCCATGATCCTAGGAGACCATTCAAGGTGGCTATCACCACTTCTGCATTCTCCACTTCTTGTTCTACTACTACAAGTTGTTCTTTGATTTGAGAGACCCTTGTAAAGTATGACTGTATCGTCTCTGCATTCTGGATCTTCACATTCTTCAACTATTTTCTCAAAGTCATATTCTAATTTATGTTCTTCCCTTCAAATAACTTGGTCAAGAAATCAAACATCTTCAGTGTCTTTAAGAAAGACACTTGTGGTGCAATGTTATATGTGATTGAATCAACAATGATCTTCTTGGCCTTGACCAAGTTCTTCTAGTGTAAGGCTTTTAGCCTCATCTCCCTCTGGAACTGAAACCTCTCTACTCATGTAGGTGTCCAATTCATTTTCTTCAGAGAGATCAAATACTTCCATGCTTGGAAGCTTTCAACTTCACCAAGCTTATCATCAAGCTGATGTGATAGATGACTTTGAAATGAGAACCTCAAATGCAAATAGCAAAATATTAGATCTTACCGATTTGAGGTGTCCGTCCTAGTTCCGGAGGTGGTTGATCTAGGGTTTGTCAGAGAAACCCTAATTTTCAAAACTTGGAATCTTTTAGATATGACTGGATAGAAATATATATCTCTCCAAGTTGATCTGTCCAATGTACTCTTTTTCTGAAAACAGTGGAGGGAAGCTCCCGGAACAGGAAGCCCTAGTTTTCCAATTTCTTCTGCAGAAATTCCTGTTATTGTTTCTGCGTTGTCTCAAAAATTAGTATTCCTCTATGTCTAAAACTTCACACTAATGTAGCATCATATGTCCCTGATCCAACACCACAGGTTTCATCAGAATTGGTTTCACCAATTGGTACTTATGATCATTTTCCCAAGGTGACCTATTATAGGACTGTTCAGAACAGTGAAGTTGTACGGACTTCCAAATATCACCGGTTCATCGTCTGATTCGAAAAATAGGAACAAAGAAATAATGTTCTATTTCCTTTTTGGAACATCTTTATAAATTTCATTTGGACATTTGTAGCCCAATATATAGCAATTCTCCCTAGTTCTCTTGTTTAGGGATGAATTCTCGAAGAGGTTGGAACCCTAACTTGGAGGGATCATATCTCCCAGAATATAGTGAAAATGAGGATGAATTTTGGAAACAGTGTAAATCAATATCGTATATTCTGCCTTTGTAATTTCCATATCTTAATCCTTTGTCAATCCAAAGATATAGTGAATGTACCAAAACTTATCATTTTTAGTATCTTAGGGTTTTTTCCAGCTCAGGGTCAAACTAGGGTTTGACTTTCTCGAAGTTTCACCCAACCAAAAATATTGATCCAGGTCTTTATACTTCTATTTTAATGGGGAGAGCAATCCTATTCCGGGCTCACTAAAAAATTCCTCTTCTGTAAGAAGCACTAATTTCCCGCACCAAAACTGAAAATGCTCGAAATCGAATTTCGCTTCGACAGAAAGATGCGCCCTTCAATGGAGAGTCATCCTAGCATACTTTTGCTGATGGATTTTGGAGAGAGACCCAAAGAGTAAGAATCCATAGCTTCTATAGCTGTACAATGTCTTATTCTCAGGTTAGCTCTGATACCATGTTGGATTTTTATCATTCAAGCTAACATTATGATCTTAGGATCTTTAATTGAGAGAATAACATGCACAGCAATAAAACACAAGAGACAAGAGACACAAATAATTTTCCTCGGGGAAACCATAAATGAGAAAACCCCGCAACTTCCTCAGAGATAGAATCAACACCAAAAGTAAAACCTGAAAACATAAAGATGATCTCCCGATAGCAGTAGTCTCTCTCTTGTCCCAAGAACTTCTCCTCTCCCTCATGCACCCCAATGAGTGAGTGTGTGTGTGATAAATAGAGAGGCGAACTCTCTATTTATATTCTTTCGTTCACTTGAAACCCACTCCAACATGTCACCCTCACTTAACCATTACTTACTAGAGCCGACATCTCTAGGAGTGTCTAATAACCCTAGTGCACCACAACTTGTGGGGACTTTGCCTCCTCTAACCAACAAGGAAGTTTATCCTTAACTCAATGGTGGGGACTATTGCCCCAACTTATAATGACTCACCTAGGGTCGACTTCTCTAGGATAGTCTAATAACCCTAGGGCCCCACAACTGTGGGGACTTTAACCCTTGACCAATAGGAGGGTTACCCACAATGACTTGACACAACTTGTTACATTATAGAAAAACCTGATAGGAACATTGGGGCATTACATGACTCAAATACATTACAAACACATCCCAGAATAAACATCAGGGTACAATACATAAGATATACGGATGAATAAATTTTGAAGTTACAAATATATCAACATCTACTACAGATTGAAAAGAAGATATATGGGCCATCTCACCATTTTGCATCTATACAAGGAACTGATTGTGTTGTTGGTTGTATTTTTTTTATGCTCTTTGGGAAAGAGTATG
>LPNX011132701.1:0-42430 GCA_001517045.1 Pseudotsuga menziesii
AGGAGTTCAGGTCATCGAGGGGGTTGTGAATCTTTTCTCGATTGTTTGAGGCTCAACTAACGTTTTACCTTCCCCTTGGTGAATCTCTTCCACCATCATCATTTTAGTCCCACGCATATTACTATATATAAATGTGTATGTATTTTGCTTTTCCCCTGGCGGATTTAAGTTATCTTTCGATTAGGGTGTGTCGAGGCTGTCACTCTCCTAAGCTTTACTGCTTAGGCAATAATTATACATACAGGTCTCATTTCTGGTGGGGCCTTTGCCTTGAGCTCCTCACCAGAAGACGAAATACAATAACATTAGAATCTATAGGGTTCTTGTGAGAGGGACGTTACATGAGGAGGAATTGAACCAGCACAACGAATAGCACTTCGAAGAACAAACCCTTGTACTCACCTCTGACAGAGGCTACGGGGTTCACCTTTCATATTACACCAACAATGGTGCAGGTTAAACGCTATGGCAAGGGAAACGCAAGGCACCAACACTCAAAACTATTGACAGAGTAACACTACTCATACAATGACACAGTGCTTGCAGAAAGAACCAATTATGAGTTGGGTATCTCTCAACCCTCATGCAAAGAGTTGCAGCACTTCATTACACAAACAATGGAGCTGGAAATGAGAACAAGCGAGCCCTCATGGCTGCAAAGAAACCAGACAGTGAAAGCCAAACCCTCAACAAAGAATGTGCAATTTAGGGTTATGTTGTAAGCTTTTAAAACATCCATTCCACGGTGGAGGCTACTCCATGTTCCCACCAAAATATTCAGTCAACAGTGGGTCGAATGGTATAGTTTACACTGCATTGTCGAGAAACCAAATTACTGCCCATAATTTAAATAATGACTTCAATAATAATGTAATTTTACCAAGTCAAGAACATATCATTACAATGATAAACCATAAAGTCAAGCTATGGTAAAGAGCGAGATATATATTGTATCATTAAACCTTATATTATGAAAACCTTGGAATCTTCGTTGGTAAAATAACTATGAAAATATCTTTAGTATAGTATATGCCTTTGATCATGAGTCAATAGTATTACTATTGACCATTTACACCAACAAAATGATGCATGACTATGTTATTAGAATTAGTATTATGTAAACACTAATGGGTAAGAAATTAGTTTATAGATCAATAATGTGTATATAAAAAATAAATAGTATTTACACCATGGGTTAACTCTTACATTTACATATAGTCTATAGTGCCTGGGTGTAAGTTAAACTTCTTGGAAGTTGTTGATATTTTGGTCACCATAAGGAACCAAAACTCTAAATGAATCAAACCAATGTTAGATTAGACTTAGTAAATAAAATATAGTAAGACTATCCAATATTAAAGATAGTATCACTTATTACTATTAATAAATGATATGGTAATGAAATCTTGCTACAGTACTTGTGTCATGAAGAAAACTTGGAAGATCGGAATCGTAACTTGACGAATATTGTGCAAGTGAACATTATAACTATAATACAATTATAAGCTGATAAATTTCCTCTACTAGAGTGTAATTAAAAGTAGAGCTAAGGGTTCAATTGTAAGCTTGCTCTTGGAAGGCCTTAGATTTATTTCCATGCTTATAAGCAGTATTTTAAATTTTAGAAATAGCAACAACAGTAAACTCTTATTTCAGAAAAAGTGTTGTTTTACTAAATCATGAGCTCTATGTAGAACTCATAAGTAACTTGGCTAATAGCTGGAAATAAGAATTGTCTGAAGTAGAAGTCATACTATGAAAGACATTTAGTATGGCAAGGTTATTGGTCTTTACGACATAAACTTAAAACACTGTCATAGATGCAAAACAAGTAAAGAAAAGTTACTTTACCTCGTAGTATCTTTGAACTCTATTACGCAAAATTTTACTCGAGCAGTTTATATATGCTAAAGAGGTACATCTGGATTTAATGCTTTAATAAACTCCTACTTATTCAAAATTTACCTGTTGAACCTGTAAGATCCAGAAATCCAATTGAGTTAGCAATTGCTAAGTAAGCCCCAGTTAGGACATAACTTCTCACCTATTTGACAAAATCAAATCATCAATATAACTAGAAGTAACTGAATGCAAATCATTTACATAACAGATCAAAATTAATGTGGTATTAGATTTTATGTGTTGAAGATAATCATTACTTTTGTTAACTGTTTCATTTATCGACTAGTCGCTAGTAGTTATCAAACTGCGACTATAGACATTTTATGTTACATTAAATATTTTAATTTTTTTGTGAAATTAGGGGGTTTTGACACCCTTCATATAATTACAACTCAAGATAGTAGTCTTCTTCTTCTCTGGTCGTGTTGCAACTCCATCTTCCTAACATAGTATTTCTTCACTTTCCAAGTATAAATATTCTTTTTCTTATTAAACAACTAGGCTCTAGTTTAGTTTCAATATGTCTAGGGAACATCTCAACTCAGGTTGCATCATTTTTCACATATTTCTGCTGCGACATACCCACTCTTTTTGTACATAGTCTTGACTTGTCACACTCGTAGAATGCATTTTTCACAAACAAGCATTTTTATCCATGTTTTTAAAGATGACAGATATCTACAGCATGGTCCTTGAAAACATTTATACTCCACCTCACTCTATAACGTTATTGTGTCGACAACAAACTCATCAACATATCCCTCCAAGACAATGTCTATCCAAAAATCTACATCGCTCGACACAGGGTTTGTTACTCTTTCCAATAAATTAATCAACTAAGGATTCCACTCCTTTGACTGTCCTCCTTGGAAATTTCTTTGTTGTGGTTCCAACTTAGAAAACCACTCTTGCAACACAATGGGAAACCAAAAATATAAAATCTAGTAGATATCTGCATAAAGGTACCAGCCCAACCACTTTGTTGGGATCTGCTGAGATTCTTCAGTTTCTTCTCATGAAAATTATAATGCTTTGAAATCAACCCAATATTGGATCTAAAGTTTCATTGGTTCCCATAAGATATCCCTCACCAAAATGATTCGATTCCTAGAAACATAACCATTTGTTGGATTTTCTCCCTCCTCCAAGGATCATGAACCTGGTTCAATACCTTCTTCTTAGCACAACAAATACCAATATATCGAATCAACAAAGAAGCGATCAACCGGAAGCACCAATGACGCAAATGCAGGCTCACTCGAGATATCTTTCTCAATTAGTAACTGCCATAACCAAATTTTTGTAGTTGGGTGGGGGATTTTTGGTACCTTGGTCCCTTACAAATGCACTCAACAAAGCCTTTGGGTGGATTATTTATTGTAATGACCCCAAAATTTAAAAAAAAATAATTATTAGGCTAGTCATTCACTACCTGAAGTGGACATTATTTACACTTATGTGGAATGTGCCATTCTTTGTTTACTGTGTTGTATTGTCGTAAGCTATTCTTACTTCCTGCTCTCATATTTCTCGATGCGGTTATTAATGTAATACTATGTTTTTGCGATGCTTTTTACTATATTTTTCTATGGTTACGCATTTAGAGGTATGTGTTGTTTCGATTACTTACTCATTGGTTATAAAGTTTGATTACTGTTTTATGAACAATTCCGACTTAACTTCTATTGTTAAGGGGTGGAGTGGTGGGACTTGTTTCCCTTGTAAACACCTGAAAGGTGACTATTTTCTACTTGTCACTACAGTGCTTACTTAGTTCTTATGAACTAATTCATTTCTTTCCTTGTCGCGCGCAGGTGCACTAGACGACAGAAAACTACTCATAAAAGCGGAACAAGACATAGTACCCGTTCGTCACTAGCGCTCATCTTGGGAGACAACATACTTACAGTCCTATCCTAGTGATTACTATGATGGTTTTTTGGTGTATATTTACATAAGGATAGATGTTTTACTAGCCTATGTTGTACTGGTCATTATTATCCTTTTTAATGGACCTTATGACATTGATTAAAATGCAGTTGTATTATAACATTTACACGACACACATTGTATATGGTTTTAGTATTGTATAACATGGTTCATGGTATATTATAGTCCTAGTGTGTAAGTTTATAACCTTAACATTATCCCTCCATGGCATATTTTATATACCATGGACTATGGCTACACCCTATGTATTCGATATATATAATGGATTTTATATGTTGCATGTTCATTAAACTTGGCTCTGTGTTAAAGGGTGGCATAAACTATACACTATGGGTTTTAATTTACGTTATTGGAGGCCAAGGTGGTAACATTAATGAAATTTGTTATGCGTTGGCCTCAATATTAAGTCTTGGGCTCTTGCGATGGTTTGGGTCATTTCCAGCATGGCTTCGTGAACTTTGACTCGGGTTTGTTCGGTGGCGTGGAGAATTGGAGTTTAGCT
Source organism: Pseudotsuga menziesii (assembly GCA_001517045.1). NCBI lineage: Eukaryota > Viridiplantae > Streptophyta > Pinopsida > Pinales > Pinaceae > Pseudotsuga > Pseudotsuga menziesii. The sequence goes on from LPNX011132701.1 coordinate 4,355, forward strand.
GAGTTGGAAAGTATGAATTCCTTACTGGTTTATCAACGTTGTATTGTTGTTCAGTTTAGGGTTCAAGCATACTTCTCATCGTAGCTTATTTTGGTTGCAGGTTGCAGGCTTTGGGCAACATGGGTCATGTGTTGTGGGTCACCCTGAGGTCAACTCCATGCCTATTTCAAGTAAGCCCTACTGTAACAAGTTTTTAACTTGTCCTTCTCTTGTGTGGGTATAGTGACAGATTTTGAAACTCATCGGTGGTTGAGTGTTTGGTATGGTTTTTAATGGTTGCGATTTCGAAAGGGGTTGTTTGTGTAAAGCATCAAGGATGCGTTTAAGAATGGGGGTTTTTGTTGGGGTTTAGTGCCTTCGGGCCGAGACTTAATGTATTTTTGTTTTTGCTCATGGATGCTCGGTGTAGTAATGTTTCCTTGGTGAACATTCCCTGGCTCTGTGAATTATAAATATGTTTAAGTTAGGATACAGAGACATCACCATTGCTTGCAATGGTGCAAATCCTAGGCTATACGACTATGTACACTCTTAACTTGGTTTAAAGTGGATGATATGTACAACATTTAAATTCAGTGCATGTTTTATGGTGATGGCTCTTAGCTCAGTTATAGCATGACTCTATGTGGTTTGATAAATATGACATTAAGTTCTTTATACGGGAATGTTGACAGCATTGTTTGGACTTGGGAGCCATGCTGTAGGTGGCATTGGCATTCCTGCCATTAGAGCTGCGACTATGCAATCACTTATCTTTTTCATGGTTGAATCAGTGTTATGGTTATTCTGTGTATTTAAATGTAGAGGCTCTGATTGTGGGTGTAACCCTTCGAATGGCTGTCATTACAAATTGCATAGCGTTGACAGGGTTTTAATTGGTTGGGAATAATGTTTAAATGTTTTGAAATGCGAAGGGCCAAGGGCCACAAAATAGTTACAGGGTGTAAATTAGTTGGGGATTTACCCTCTATGTAGAGATTATGTTGAAATGTTTATAGTATTTATAGGATGGTAGCAAATCTTATAGAATTCGATATGGTGATTTGTAATTGTAACGTGTGGACTCCACAGGATTTTATCCTCGGTCACGATAGTTGTAAACAATGATTAATTTTAAGGGTTTTTTTGGCATTCAATCCTATAGGAATCGATCCTATGACCTTTTTTTATTTATGCTATGTTTTAAAGGGTTCTATGCATAACGATGTGGTTGTTTTATTATGTGGAAATTTATTGGATACACAATTTGGTTAGTTATAATTTGTGGTTTGATTGTTTATGAACAATATGGATGTATGTTGATTATTTTTTATTTAAAACATAAACTTCAGACCATTAGATGGTCTCGATATCTTGACTGTATATTCGATTTATGAATTTCTTTGGTTAATGAGGAATGATATATTTTAAAAACTTGGTTCTTTATAACATTACATACAGACCCTGAGAGGTCTTCGACAGTTTTAGTTTAGCTAAATATTACTTCAGTTTGATGATTTTTCTTAGGCATGGAATAATGCAATTATAGTGTTGTTTATTTAGAATGTACCTTCACACCATTAGAGGTCTCGATAGCCTGATTGTTTAGCATTTCATTTCTATTTGATTATGGTTCTGTTTATTTTAAATAATGGAGAATGGTTTGTTTCTTAGGTTCTATTTTACTATACTTTAATTTAATGTGTTTTATAACTAGTTTATGTTTAGGGCTTATAGTAATTAATATTTTTACTTCTAAGTATAGGTCTACTGGCAGTATGGAATCTTCTAGTAGAGTCCATAGATAAATATACATATAGACTATGTTTTAGAGTGGTTCTGGGTCTTGGGAAAACCAAACTTTAAGATAGGAAATAAAATGCAGAATTAAATTGGAAGAACAAAACCCTTGAATGTATTTAGATAGGAATAAATTTCAGACCTAGTGTTTATAAATAAAACATAAAATATTCTAAACAAGGAATAAATTGCATACATAGATTTAGCAGTAAATCATAAACCCTTAAGTTATAGAACACGAAATGAAGTTTAGAAATAAACTAGGAAAAAAAATCCTTAAATACTGAACCCAAAAATGTACTTAGGTAATGAAAGGAAAAAATCAAGAACCTCATACATGCAATGGTGAAGCTATTTCAACGACTGAAAAACCTGCACACTCAATTATACAGCATTAACAAATTCACAAACAGATCTAACCTCGGTATAGTTAACCGAATCACTTGGGAACTACCATGTTCCACCCAACCATGACCCAAAACTATTCATGGTTCTAAAATGGATCCCCCCAAGCTGGTTCCAACATGCAAGTAGCTTAGAGATCCTAAGGTAAGGCTTCCGTAGCTGGGATATCAAGTCTGAATCAGTTCTTCTTTTTCCTCTTAGGAAAATCTTCTCCAAAAGCTCTCTTGAGAATAATCAAGCACATTAATGAATTAAAAAATATGGAAGAGATCCCGAAGCCTCTCTTTGGCTTGGGTCTTTATAGCCAGACTTTTCAGTCAAAGGGATAGTTAAATCAAGAATCCTCTGATTTCTTGATTTAACCATTTTTATTTAATTTAGTAATTTTTTAATATTTAACTTATGAACTTTTAACAAGTTCCTATTTGGACTTTTGTAGGTATTATACTATTTAATTATTTTTAAGTAATAATAATAATAAAGGGAGCATTTCTTTCTTTCTTTCTTATAATTTTAATATCATTACTATGCTTACTCTTATACATACCATGTATAAAATATATACTTATATTTATATTATTTATTAACATTTGTCTTTAAGTATCATATAACATGATACCTAAACTTATGACACTTTATTCATTAAGGTCGTCAGGTAGGTGGTTAGGTCTATTGGGCTAGGAAACTCTAAACATCCTTTCATGTTGGATTTCCATGTATAACATGGTAGTTCTTTAATACTTGATGAGATACAAAAATTCTATATTTCATTTAATCACTTATAAATAAGTTAGATGAGATCAATATTTTACTCGATTCGTTTTCACTCAACATAATTAATTCTTTTTAGTGATTCCTAGCACTTATCCAAAGCCCATACTCAAGGATAAAAAATAGGGAGCTACAAAATTAGTGCAATTCCAGAGCTCCTCGCTCAACACCAATGCTAGGATGTACTTGTAGGATACACCTAGGGATACAATGACCAAGGATTTGATGTTCCAAAGCTTATGCTCAAAATCAACTTGGAAGGATGCACGGATTATTCCCAACACGTTCAATTATCTTTTCATGTGCTTCAGAGCTTCCTACTCAACACAAAGGTTTACATAATTCATGTGTTCTAGAGCTCCTTATTCAACAAAACCAAACACTCATGTGCTCCAAAGCTTCTCTCTCAACACAACTTAAAGACTCATGTGCTTCAGATATTCTTGCTGAACACAAACATTCAAATACTCATGTGCTCCAGAGCTCCTTTCTCAACACAAAACATCTCATAAAGCATGTGCTTCAGGGTCCATGCCCAACACATAAAACATATGTAACTCGCTTACGCCCAATATTTCAAAAAAATCACCATGTTCATATGCAGTGGGGTCCTAGACCCAATATATCAAAATAAAACATCAAAGTAACATCAAAATATATAGGGCTTACACCCATAAGTGTTAGGTAAAAATTAGGGATATTACATTTATGCTTACTATGAATAGTTAGACTGTGACCCAACTTCCCTTATGCAACTTATTATAACAACAATCTTTGTGCAACATAATTGTATTCAACTGATATAATGTGATTTATATACATCCACTCATTCATAAGAAAATATATAATCATCTGATCAATGCAACATTTACATAGGTAATTCAAACACATTCAACATTCACACATATACACAGAATATAACATGGAAAACCATCCAATAAATAACCACAAAGTTGATCTTCATATGGCATGAAAAATATATGCACCTTTCGGCTGCGCACTAAGCTGCAGAATCTGTCCTAAATATTCTTCTCTCTCTTTGCAAACTCTTTCTTCATCCCATGCTCTCCAATGTTCTCTATGTTTTCTTTCTACTGGTCATTACTAATAATACACACACAACTTGGATTGACTCAACCTCTCCTATACTTCTGCACACTCACTTTCAAATTATTCAACTCATATGAACTCAACACACTAACAAACAACAAAATACATAGAAATTAACAGTCCAACAATACATAACTAACAACAGAGAACATAACCCACATACAGCTTGGGTTCCTTCTTTTATAGACTCTTTCACATACTCATTTACTGTCGAATTCTTAGTCATTTTCTTGTACTTAGCCAACAGGTTCTATTTCCTATTCTAGTAACACCTAAGAGGAGGCACTAATGACCTGAATTACAAAGATACCTTCATACATATGGTTTATGTCAGCTCTATCCAAAATCATACCCATGATATTTATGGACTATCACTTTCTAAACGTTACGCCTTACTCTCATTTTCCAGCCATTATACCACTTGAATTCCTTCTGATATTGTTACTCCATCACATCTTCCCTTATCGCACTCCTTCCTTCTATCGTAGCTTCCTCTTCTGTTGTGGTTTCCTCTTCTATTACGCATCTTTGTTCTTCTTACTGCCTTTCACTTCTTCTTTCACAACTCCTTCTCTTCTTCTTTCCTTTAACTTCTTCTGCCACAGCTCCTTTCTCTTCTTCTTTATATCTTCTCCATACTTAGGAAGAATTCTTACATGATTTCTTCCTTCCTTTCCTTATGCCAAATAGTATGTGTGAGAGAGAGAGGGGAATAAACACAAGGAGAGAAGGGGGGGGGAGACACACATGCATAGGGAGATCTAGAGAGAGAGAGAGAGAGAGATGGTTTCAAAGACAGAGGGTGGAGGGTTGAGAGATGAAGAGAGAGGGAGGCTATGAGAGAGAGAGAGAGAGAAGCATGGATAGGGAGGGTGAAAATAGATCAGGAGGGATGGATACAATTTGAGAGAGAGAGAGAGGATAGGGGAGAGGAATAAAGGAATGGAGGGTTGGTAATTAAGGGAGAATGGAGGGAGATATTGATAAAGGGAGAAATAGTGAGGGAGGTGAATAGAAGGTGGAGAGAGAGGGATGGATAGAGGGAGTTTTTAAGAGATGGGAGTTCACACACACATACATAGAGAGAGGTAAGTAGAAGGTGGAGAGAGAGGGATATATAGAGGGATTTTGTAATAGAAGGGGGTTCTCACACACACACATAGAGAGAGAGAGAGAGGATATTAGGTGGGATAGAGGGGGATGGGTGAGCGACAAAGGGAGAGGGGCAGGGGTAAGAAATAGAGGGAGAGAGTGATGGAGGGAAGGATAATAAGGGAGGTATATATAAAGTGGGGAGAGGTTATGAAATATGGGAAGTGAGGTAGGGACACACACACACATAGAGATATAGATAGAGGGAGGAGTGGCACACACACACATATGGGGGGTATGTATGAGAAACAAGGAGAGAGAGGGGAGTAGGAAGCAATAGAGAGAGATTGATGTAGGGAGGGATAATGAGGGAGGTATAAAGAAGGTGGAGGGAGGTTTTGAGAAATGGGCAGTGAGGGAGGGACACACACAAGCACACATAGAGATATATAGAGAGAGAGAGGAAGGCTATGAGAGAGAGGGGGGGAAAAGACACACACACACACATAGATATAGAGAGAGATGTAAATACAAAGGTAGGGATGAACAATGAGTAAGGAACATGCGTATCCATATATGCCAAAAATATTATTTAGGGATCGAGTCTTTGATTTCCTCCCTTAACCATATTGAGGTCTTAATACCCATATTTAATGCTCAAAACATATTCAAGCCATGTGCATATTTTCTTGGATACTAAGCATACTTTGAGCAAGTCATGTGTGGTGCTTCAAGGAATTATTCATTAACATTGGTGTGTCAAATATTCATTTATGGTCTAAGGCACGAGCATTATCACTCAATCATGTCTCGAAGGTCCCATATCTAGTGCTCAAAACTACCTAATTCCACTAGCATCCATACTCATAGTCCAAATATACCTATGAGATTCCATGTGTGTTTTTTAAGGCATCCTTCCTATCCATGTATTCCTATAATCTGTAGTTAGGGTCTAAGACCATAGTTTTCTCCCCTAACCATGTCCGTGGCCTTGAGATGCATACCTCATGCTCAACAAATTATGATGGCATGCATATCCCCATTAAGGTTCAAAGGATTCAAAGTTCAACTTCATGTGTTGTGGTTGGAGGCATCAATTTTGGCACTTAATGGTTAACAACTTCCTTTAAGGCATAAGGACCAAGTGTTTCCCCCCACCATGTCAAGGGGCATAATATCTATACTTAGTGCTAAAAATGTTATAATGGCACTAGTATCCCCATTTCAAGGTAACGGATACCATTGAAGGATATGTTGAGGTTGTTCAACACATCATTCTTGGATCTAGATGCCTAGAAGCTTCTTCTACGGTCTAATTCCTAGGTTTCCTCCCCGTATTATGTATAAGGTCCCAAGACACATACATAATACTCAAAAAACCCCTAATGGTTCCCATATCCCCATTCAAATCAAAACTACCAATTTGAGAGGTCATCTATGGTGATTCAAGGCGTCATTCATGTACCTTGATCCCTAAAAGCTCGTTTACAAAAAAAAACTAATATTTTTGTACCAACCATGATTAACACCTTATCCTCCATATCTAATGCTAAAAAAATTCTAGTCATGGCCATATCCCAACTTAAAGGTTGAGGATACCCTTGAGAGATCATGTGTCTTTGTTTGAGGTGGTGTTCTTGGACCTATATGTATATAGTTTTCCTTTAGGGCCTAAGGACTAGGTTTTCTCCCTCAACCATGTTTATGAATATGTTTCTAGTGCTAAGAGATTTGTAATGCAGCATATATTCTCTCTTAGATGCAAAACATCACATATGGAGGTCATATGTTCACGTTCGATGCCTTGTTAATGGACCTCAAGCCTTAAAACCTAACATTAGGGCATAAGTCTTGAGTTTTCTCCCCTAAATATGGTCAAGGAACTATGACCCCTACTTAGTTCTTAAATCCTCCTAATGGTGTCCATATTACAACACAAAGAAAAATTGTGCTCTTGGGAGGTTACTATGGTTGTTTGAGATGTTGTTCTTGATGATGATAAAAATATTACTATAGGTCCTAAGTCTTGATAATGAAAACTATTTTTTTTATTCATTTCCCTAGCCATGCACCAAAACAATTTTTTGCGGTTCTCCATAACGCATGCGCGTTTGCTTATCTTTGCTTCTCCAAAATGCATGCGCGTTTGCTTCTCTAAAACACGTGCGCATTGTTCTTCTCCATAATGCATGTGTGTTTTGTAACTATAAAACACATGCACATTTTTATTATCCTAACCTATGTGTCAAATGACATGTCAAGATTGATCTTAACCAAATCAAGCATTACATAACGAGAGCACATTGTATTTTTATGTATCTTGAGTGTGTTTCCTAAAAGTAGGATTGCATCTAAAAGGTCCCTCATCTTCTTGCACACACCCATAAATAAAGGTATTTTCCGTGAAAGAAAATGAACAGGAAGTTATTCATTCCAATAGTGGTATCAAAGCACCACCTGCCATAACTCATTCATGTATGTCCTGGAATTCTGGATTCCATACCTTCATTCTGCCTTGTGCTGATTTATTTCAGGCTTCCTTCTCTGTGATTCTGCCAATCGGTGCGTTTTTCTTATAGCTTGTGTGTATCTCTCCAGAAAATGAATTCATTGTGCACATTGAAATTCCAAGTCTCCATTGAGGAATGGTTGTGTCTTAAGTATGAAATAGTCCATTGGGAAATATGTTATTAATTTTTTCCTCATTTTGCTCCACGATTTTGAATGTTGAAATTTTTAATTAGTGAAGCTATATATGTAACCATAATTTTGTATCAACGCTTCATTTTTGCATATGAGAGTGCTTCAACCCTGCTGCAACTCGTATTTCTCACAACCCCATCCTGCTTCCATTGCACTACATGTTAAGATATTCCCCACACCCATGTTGAGAAGGTCGCAACCTTCTATATCCACCCACATCCTATTTGTCATAGGAGATGTGTGTGTTTCTTTTCAAATTTGGGTAGAATCCACATGCTATGAGTTGCGATTTTATGTGGGGATTCGTGTTGGGGACTTCTATGGAATATGGAGCAATGCTACCAGCCGAGAAGAAATCTTAGTAATCACAACTAAAATTTTGTTGGAGATTGAAGTCGTATTGTTTCTCCTGTGACCACTTTTAACATTGATGATCATTGGTGGAGAGATATTTCTCTCTTCAACAACATCAAGTGCGACTTTGTTGATTGAAGCTATAAGATGTTGTTGTAATTCATTTGAACATGATTGAGTGATTAATAATGGTGAAGATTCACATCGTTTCTCAAGTGCATGGAGGTAAAATCTTGGTGTTGTATTTACTTATGAATGTTGGAAGTGCATAAAACCTAACTTCTTCTGTAATTGTTGTGCGTGGATTTTTCTAGGAATTCCTGTAAATATTTTCATATATGTACGATATGGTTGTTGTGTATTGAAAAGCCGCATGACTGCTATATTGAAGATTTCTATTTGAATGTATGTGTATGGGATTTTTGGGTTTTATCCTTTATATTTGAAGCCATGTTTTAAGATTGAAACTGTGACCAGTACATGAAAATATTGTTGGTGTTTGTTGTGAATTCCTTCCATTGTTCTGAAGATTCCCATGTCCACTTGAATATTGTAGTCGAACTAGTGGTCTCCCTCACCACAAGATTTCTTGTAGAACACATGAAGACCAAATATGAATGTGAGTGAATAAGATCATGCATGTATTTAGTTGTGTGGAGCTACGATCCGAGTCCATCCAAACTTGGATCTGTTCTTTTGGGTGTGAATACCATTTGTTATGATCATGTTGTTGTAAATATTGGGTTGAGTACCGTTCGAAGAGTGTGACTTGCATTAGTGCTGAGAAGTCACTTGTTTGAGTGTTTCTACTCTTTATTGTATTGGTGTATTGTAATATTTAATAATAAGAGTTTAATTTTTTTAGTAATAGCACTCTAGATCAAATTACATAGAGCTACATAATTATTTCTCATATGATGCAAAATTGTGTAATAAGCTACATATTTTTTTTTGTAAAATGTAAAAGAGTCGGCGCACTTAATCTTGCACCCTATTTCCTTTGAAATATTATGTAAGTTACAGGTTCCATAATAGAGATGCACTCTTTGGCATCTAATGTTAGTTGCGTCCTCACCAAAAAGGACACATATCCATAATTGTCCAGAAAATAAAATCCATATTTATATACAATGACCTTTAAACATGATTTGTGAAGGAAATACAATTCACACAAAATCAGATGAAAGCATAACTATTGATCCTAAATCCCCTTCGTCAAATAGAGATCTTGCTATTTGGAAATGCAGAGACAATAAATCCGTAGGTATTATCATGGATTATTTTTAATGTGATGTAAATAAATGGTCTATGTAATATTAACAAGAGCCATGAGGTGGCAATGCCACCGCAGTTGTTAGTGGCTATGTCTATAATGCCAATGCTATAGAAAAAAAAAAACTAGCTTGTTTGATCTTTAAATAACTTTGATCATCCACTAAAGTTTTGACATGTTACTCTTATGGATTATGGATTATGTAATATAAGCATAACTTGATTTTATATAAATCATGTTATGGATTATGTAATCTAACATAACTTGATTTTATATAAATGTATGGATTATGTAATCTAAACATACCTTGATTTTAAATAAATGAAGTTCATTTTATATAAATGTAAATTATTGACCTATTTCCATATAAAAATATAAATATAAAGTATTTTCATAAATTTCTTTCCATAAAATATATTTAAACATATTATCACTGACCTCCTTATATATGAAAACTTGATGTCCATGCAGTGCAATGAGGTTTGAATTTACTGTTTTTGCATTGACACAAAGGCCTAAGGTGCTGAAACTTTATCCAACCATATATATATATATATATATATATATATATATNCCAACCCTTACCCTAAGTCACGGAGCCATCACTAATAAAGGAAAACACTAATCAACATTCAAATAATTGTATTTTTCTATTACATTTAATAAAATATATTACAAACTTTAAAAATTAGAAATTTTTTTCCCATATCAAAATTAATTAATACTCATAACCAATTCATATATATCAAGTGGGTGACATAATAATAATGCAATTACACATACATGTATATAATTCTTATAGTAATATTTGTTATTAAGTTTTAATAATAATATAAAAAGTTAAAAAATCACATTTTATATTTAAGTTATTAATATTATGTAAACATATACATTTAAAAATATTAATATATTAATAATAATTAAATAATATTTCCGTGTTCTATTGGTTACTCAATGTGGCACGAAGGCTGTAAAGCAAGTCACAGGTTTAAACCTAAGGTAAGTTTCCTAAGGGGTTATAGAGGTAGCACAACAAGTTACACATAGGCTAAAAAAGATTAATAATAATAATTAAAAAATAACAATAATTTCTTCTAAATAAATTAACAAGATTCATAAATACTTTGATAAATTTTAAAATGTATGTTATAAAATATATCTATTCGAAAAAATGGTGTTAATATGATGCTAATATAGGAATACATCTTAATAGTAGTGTGGCTTGTTGTGATTATTTTTAATGAAAAAGTTGTGTAATACATTAATACATTATGATTGAGATTGCAAAATAATATATTTAAGAAGATTTAACCCATTTATTTATGTTTATTGTTATCATTATCATCATCATTATCATCATCATTATCATTGTAATTATTTTTTTAAACCAAAATTTGATGATCATCATATACAAATTATTAATACATATTTATCAAACATTACCTTATGAAAAAAAATATTAATACATATCTATTAAATCCTCAAATAAAATTTATAAAACAATATTTAATGCCTATTAGTACTTGAGCATACTCGAACGACATTAGTTTTAAATTGTATTCTGTACTATCATCGTCATCTAATTTTTTAAATGTAAATTATTTGAATTATCAAATTTAAAATAAAAATATCCAACATTTATCATTACATTTAAATCCTATGATCCAAACAACGGCATTAGTTTTGAGTTGTATTATCCACCGTAGAATTTAAATATTTTATTTTTTATATTTTGAAATGTTTATTTAAACTGTAAATATACATTGTTTACCTTTACCCTCACTATTAATAAGTCACACTCTTAAATCTCTGTTATTTTCAAATTACAAAAACTTTTTTTTTAATTTCTTTTACAAGCTTAAATATCTTTACTATTTCTAAGTTACAAAAACGATTATATGTTTTTGAAAAAGACGCATAACCCTTAACTATTTGTTAACAGAAAAGATATTGTTTTCTTTTATAAAAGGCCATAACCTAAAACGAGTTGTATAATAAAATAGGTAGATATGTAAAGAAAGGTTGGAAATGAAGTTATCCACGATTTTCCTAACTGCAAAAGTCTTCTATATGACGTTCCCCTTCCCACGACGTCCTAGCTTGGTGCAGTGACGACGAAGCAAAATATGTGTGAATGTTCAAGCAATATACCCTTTTTTTATTTTGGAAACTACATGTATCCAATACTATGGAGGTTTGATTGTGTACGAAATCTTATTTATTTCGATATACACCGGACTTTGACTTGGGACTGCTTCACTTATTTAATAATAATAATATGTGGCCATATTTATTAAATTTGAGATTTTTATGCCTCGGGGCTCTGCTCGGTCGGGTCGAGTCGGCTCGGATGCTTCTCTTTCGGCTCGGCTCGGCTCGGCTCGGGATGCTCTCGGTGAGCTAGATCGGTTAGATGTCTGCGTCTGCTAGGTCCCATATGATTTGAAGCTGGACATGCCGGCCTTCGACATGATATGATGCCTCCTCTCAATTTGATTTCATGATGCGCGATGCCCGATCTGATATTTCTTTTTAATATGGCAACTGGTTGGATGACGACAACGATAATGTGGTTCAACAGATTTGATTTTGATGAACACTTAGACCAGCAGTATGGTTGGAGTGATAGATAGTATAATGATGCACCTTCTTGAATTAACGGGGAAGGGCGACAATGATGTAGAGCAACATTGGTTCTTATGTGAATCAATCTAAGGAGGATCGTCAAGATTCAACAATCATTAAATTTGCTAAAACCACATTAAATGATTTACAACTCAATATCATTAATTAAACTACTTCAACTACTTCGAGGCTTCAAATTTGAAGCCTTCAGAGCCTTTCAAAGGCCATTTTAAACGTCATAGAAGGCCACAAAAAATTTTCCCATGCAAAAAAAATTAGTTTCATTTCCAGCACTTCAATAATGAAATTGAGTAAGCCTTGGTAAATTTGCGACAGAAGGGCAGCTAAAAAAATTGCCTTTCAAGGGGTTTTGATTCAGTGGACTATGGGAGAGTCGAGACTCAGAGTCTGCCCAAGTGCCCTTGAATAGTCGAATCATGAATGAGGATCTTGGTCCCAATCGACACCGATCAAACTGGGATGCCTAGTGTCAAGTTCAACTCGATGATTTAGGATTATGACTCGGGATTCGATGTTCACTTTCAAAGGATTTAATGACATTGGCATGCATTACTGATCCACCAACTTCATTAAATCTTGGTATGAGATGATGCCACCTGCCAACTTGGTTTTCCATCTGTCATCTTATTGTTCATCGAGTCACGTGATCTCACAACTTATAATTCACTTGAGTATTTGAGTATATGATGTGAAATTAAATTCTCATATGAGTCATATTTATGGATGGTGAATTGGTTTGATAACCCTCCATTGTCAAGGCTCTGCAAGGAAAAACTAATGGTGTTTTTTTTGGGTTACAACTTACAAGTTGTAATTTACAATGTGTTGAGCAATCTTTTCTATATTTGAACCTATCCTAGTCCAATGGGTATGTAAGTTTCTAGACCAGGGTTTCACCCAATGCTAGACATTTCTATTATGACCACCACAAGATTGGGATGACGAATATTTGGTAGAAGGATAGCAGCACACTGCCCTTTGTTTGTGCTCATGAATCATATCCTATACTAGTTAGTCCAGGATTCTAGGATTTATTCCAATTTCCATTCATTTACTCGAGTCAGAATCATTCGAATTAGCACTCCCAGTCTCTCACTATCCACCTAGGCCGCTTAGTCTACCTGTATCATTGGAGGAAGGGGGTTAGGCAGTAGAGGAAAAGGCAACTAGAATGGAGGTCCATCCAGAGAGAAGGGTTGTACAATATGCATATAGTCATATCTAAACAAAATGAAAGAATTTGTCATATACCTAACTGAATATTATCATTAAACTTAATATATCAGGATGCTTACGTGGTAATTCTTGCGCCTGAGTTGTTTATGAGGGTTTCCTGTGTCGACAATGGCTACGATTTGGAGAGGCTCATTGCCATCATTATACTACCAATGAATTGGTCCTGCAAATATCGCTATTACGTCTCCCCTCCTCACTCACCTCATCTTTTGACTTGAGTCCTCTTCTTCTTCTTCCTCTTCCTCCCGTGGGCTCTATGATCTACACCATGAGCGCCCTCATAATGAAGAATGATCTCTAAAAGTCTCTAGAGACCTCAAAAAAAAATACCGAGTTTTCCCTCACGTGCAGAGATATATCTATGTTATGTAGATGCAAATATAAAATGTTTCTTTTTTGTATTCATGTGAAATACAAAAACATGCATTCTCCTACCTCGGGCAAGGTAAACCAACTCAGGAACGCCGAGATATTGTGGAATTTAGATGGCGTTGCTTCCAATCATCTTTCTGTAGAAGGAAACCGTTTCACACTCTATTTACTCATTGTCTTCTGCGGTGGACAACTCAAAGGTTCAACCTTTGTCACACGTAGGAGCAAGAGAACCAAAGGTAGAATGTTGGGTAGGCTGGATTGAGCTTCCCCAAACTTAAAGAGACTCGCGAAGTCTGTGGAGAAAAAAAGACATTATTTTTGGTTTATGAGTATAGGACAGTCAGAGGTCGGGACTCAGACTCTCAACTCTCTAATTCTATGCTTCAATGTCTCCCTAACTTCTGTTTCCTCTAGAAGATTATGCAGAGCTAAGCTGTCGACTTGGTTGTCATGAATTTACAGGTATGTATAGCATTTTGCACTTGTGTAACATTTTATATGTGGACAAAAGTTAAATGTGTTCCTTGTTTGATTTCCTTTTGGTTGTATAAATATAAGGGTTTAAAATTTCTCCATCCAAAATGTTGTTTGAAATTTGTAATGTATTATATGACGGTGTGTCCTCCAGACTAAGTCTCGAATACTCAATAGATGTAACTTTAAAAAACCCAATATTTAAATGAAATCAAAGCCAAAATAGTGTATATCTAGGACCACAACTTTGTTTGGGCGGATGAGCAAGAAGAAAGAGCCTTGTATTTGAGTTCCAAATATGTCAATGTTATTTATCTTTTGTAAATTGTAAACATTAGGTTGAAAGAAAGAACAATATTTGAATACAAGTGTTTGAATTATTCCAATTTCCTTAATGAAATCCAAAGGTTGAAAGGATAAAATATTTAACAACCGATGCTGTAAATGTTGTAGACTCCGACCCCTTTGTTTTTTGTCATCCTTCTAATAATGGAAACAAGAAGTACAAATTGTCTACCAGTATATCTAAACAAGGGAATCCCTCGACGAACGTTCATGAATGAGGGACTGGGAGTGCAGTGAGCTAGAAAAGAACATGATTTCAACATCCTCATTGTCGCAAGCCTCTCAAATGTGTGTTTAGGATTCGTCTTCCTTATTGACTATCGCAGACAATAGAAACCCAACTTGTAGTGATATTTGTTGGAGAATTTTAAATTCTTCCTTATAGTGGACTAATAAATACTTAATCTTTTCGATAGCGCTGATAAACTTGATATAGATTGGAGGGACTATACATAATCTACCTAAAATTGGGGCTTTTGTTTGATCGCTTCGAATTGGGGTATAAACTCGATATACATTGGAGGGACTATCCATAATCCACCTAAAATTGGGGATTTTGTTTGATCACTTTCAATTGATCATCTAGGGAGGACATGATTCAATTCTAAAAATAAGCGTTGAATTTAGGGTATCATTAGAGGAAATTTGGGGTCTAAAATGGGCCTTATAAGAAAACGTGCCAAAATAAGTTTTTGTGAGTTGGAATTCAAGAACCAATAGAATTTCAATAAAATAAGTCAACCATAATGGTTGAATTGACATATTTGTCATTAAAAAAAACTATTTTTTTTGTTCGTATTTTCAACATATCTCATTGTGTTTTTGCTCAAATTTCAATCGGGAGAGCTCGTTGGATGTGGAATTTGATTCCGGATCCAACGAGTACTCACATTGCATACTTTTGACGGACCCCGCTACCCCCAAAAAAAGAAATACCTGAAAAAACATGATGATGACATCATCATCACTTTTTTTCAGGTATTTCTTGTTTTTGGGGTAGCGGGGTCTGTCAAAAGTAAGCAGTGTGGGTACTCGTTCGATGCGGAATCAAATTCCACATCCAACGAGCTCTCTCGATCAAAATTTGAGTAAAAACACGGGGAGATATGTCGAAAATACGAACACAAAAAGTAGTTTTTTTCTTTCTTCCTCCAAAATTAATCAATATTATTTTATTATTTTAACTATTATTTTATTATTTTCCTTAGGAGGCCCATTTTAGACCCCAAAATTCCTCTAATGTACATTCTGGGTTTTTTCTTTTAGGTAGGCACAATCACACTTGACCAATAGAACCACCATCAAGCGGAATCAATCCTCCATTCAAAGGTCCTTCCAAATTCTAATGCCTTATTTTTTCAACGACCTAACAACTGAGTATTTCATCGGCCGCACAGATTTGTCCCGTATCTAAGTTCAAAAAAATATATTCTCCAAGGACCAGGAGCGTAGAGACTGCTTTAGATATGTATGGACTCTCATTAGCTAAAATAATAATGATTTTGTATCCGCGCATGTGTCTCCATATTTGTATGAGATCTTTATGCATGACATGAATGGCGGAATATGTCTCAACGGTTTCTAATGTGAATCGTTTGAGTTCCATAGAGATGTGAATTATAGGTTTCCACTCAATAAACGAGTGTGCAATATAGTCATCTCTTGTGGGATGTGCAATATAGTCATCTCTTGTGGGCTCTGTGAGGTTAAATAAATAGTTGTTGCTCCTAAAACATTTAGGTGTTGGCAATGATTTTCTTTTTATTTCCGATTTACAATTAGTTTGTGTGCATCTAAAATCCATAAACCATAATAGAACAAAAAAAGATCAAAAGTTTAAAATACTTGATATTTGTTGGAGAATTTGAAGTGTTTCCGTAAAATTACTAGGATAAGATGTCAATATTGGAGAGACTTGTTTTATTTATTTATTTCCAATTTCTAGGGGAGTGAGCTAGCTATGGAGCAATCCTCCCTCCATCAGACGGAGGAGGAGCAAAGTCAACGTTAACTTTGCTCCTCCTCTGTCCGATGAGGGAGGATTGCTCCATAGCTAGCTTACTCCATTTCTAGGATTTATATAATTAAGGGTATAGAAGGCATTTACTTTATGAGGATATCCCCTACATTAGGGAGTCCACATCAATAAGAATGTGCAATGTATGCATTGGATGTAAACCATTTCAAAATTTGTATTGACTTTGGTTCTTTCTTTGTGCTCCCTCCCTTACTACAATCTACCTACTCACCTACTCTTGCATATGTCATGGATAGATAGATTTGTTCTTGAATAGATAGACTGAACCATTATAGGCACTATGGGCATTCCAACTCAATTTCATTACATTATAGGAACTACATGCGCTAAAACCAATATATAGGGAGAGGAGAGTTTGTTATTACATAAGTAAGATAACTTGTCTTTCATGGTGCATTTCACCTAGAGGGGTATATCTCCCTCTTACTATTGTGACTAGTCTCAATGACTATTCCTTTGGGGTACGCACTTATTGCTTCAAAATGATTTTATTTTCATTTCCAATTTCCAATAAGTTTGTGTGCATTTGAAATTGACCATAAACTATAGACAAAAAAAATTACCTTTGAATATGAAAATAATAAAAGAGATGAATTGCTTTAAAACAAAAAAAAAATATGTTTTTTTACCATAATTGAAATGATTTACATTGTTCAAAGTGATTCCTCTCTTCAATTATTGCACAGTTCTTTAATTAAACCCACGTTGAATTTATTAAAAGAATATTAGATACAATACGAGATTAAGTTGTAGTTGATTAATCTTAACGTTTTATTTATTTTTATTAGAATTATGTCTTTTAGGTTATACTGGAGTAAATGAGATATGATAATTTAGGTCACTTTTTTACATTAAATATTTCATAGGTTATGGCCAATAACTCACTAATTATTAAAAATTTCTCTTAAATTATTTTTTTATATAAAAATTTGTAGTATTTCTAGGGTAGAATTAGATATTACATTTAGTTCTATATTCTATAAAAAAATAAGTTAAGTAATTCACAATTTATTCATTAAGAAAAATATTTGATATTAATAAATTTAATTTAGACTTATATTCTATTCTAAGTTTAGAATCATTTTAGCAATTTAGGGTGTTTGTTTTAATCACAACTTAGACTTCCTTATTATCTAGCTTAGCATTTGTAGGGTTTGGGTTTGGTCTTAGTTATATAATGGACATTATCTATTTCCTAGTTTTCTCTTGAAATGTGTTGTTAAAGATATATTAATAAATCTTTATTTGTTACTCAACTCGACTCATTGCCGACGATTACCTTGCATACCACTCCTCAAACCTATCAAACCAGAATTTAAGAGAAGAGATTGTAAATGTGTTTTTTTGTCAAAATGACGTTTTTGAATCATGTAAGGTTCACAAAGAGATTACAGTATGTAATAGGGCCTTGTTTTTTGTCTAACCTTTTTACATAAATTTAAGATGGAATTTTGAAAAGATAATTATTGAAGCCCTCTCAAACTCCTTCTCGTGTGAGATCTAGATACTAGTAAGATCCACATTGAAGTTTGAAGGATACTTTTTCAATGTGTTTGAATAATAAGTATATGCACTAAGTTTTGAAAACAGAAATGGGAATCCCTATCAATCCCTCTCATTTGACATCTAGATGTTAATAGACTCAAGAGTAAAGTTTGAAGGATAAATTTTCAAGTGTTCTAATACTTAGATTTACTATGGTGAAGACAATGTTTAGGGATTAGGTGGAGTTTGAAATTGAATGGCTAGTTACTCACTAATTGGGTCCATATGGACAAACATATAAATTAGCTTTGTTATGGTATCTGTAACTTTTTTCGGATGTTAATGAAAATGTGGATTGGAAAAAACTTCATGATGTAATGTAAAATGTCATGGAAAAGTTATTCTTCTATTTTTTTTACTTTTATGTTGTTTCTTTAAACCATTGGTTATGGTAATGATCAAGTGGTCACAACAAGGATCAACGATTTTAAATCTCATAGGGATGTACAATGTTAGAATTATAATAGTTTTAGGAATATACCTTGGCACTCGACAAAAATCATCTTTTTAGTTTTTATTATTAATGTTAGGGATGCGATGATTGATCTCTTCTGGCCTTATAGTATAGCACTTATAGTAGTGGATCTCTTCTCAAAACAATTCTAGATGCAAATAAGCTTTGGTACCTCATGAGGCTACTTTCATCCCCAATTTCATATTATGCATTCAGATAAGGTTGTTAGCAGTTCTCCACTACTCGAATCACTTTGGCATGATAGGAAAAAAACATTTCCCCTCACAAAATAAATAGGCCAAAAAAATGCAATACAAAAAATCAATACTCCTAATGGTTCTCTCTATGTTCACATTAATTAACAAAACAAGTACACCAATTTCTTTCTAAATGGTCTTTTTTCCAATCTCATCTTTGATTATGGGTACATTTTTGTCACTCTCAACCTTTATTTTAGTCTCTCCTCCTCTAATCTAACTCTTGGACGTGATAAATCCCACATAAAAAGAATTTGGACGTGATAATATGATTTACCTCACTAATTCTATGTAAACGTTGAATCACTTGGGATTTCTTCCTATTATCATTTTTTTCCATACACTGTTTTTAATAAATAATGAAATTTTGTTATACACTTTAGGTTTCAAATGAAAAGAATGATTTATTTTTACATGTCAACATTGAAGGGTTCAATTTCTCACAACCGTTCAAAGTGAAATGGGACCCTCCCCTTCAAATTTGATCCCTGACTACTTCTCGTCGTGCCCTTCTTTGAGCCATATTACCCTCGATTTCTGTCTCCCTAGTGTTTGCTCTTGTTGAGCCCTTTCCTACATCTGGCTTTGTAATGGCTTTGTAGAGTACGTTCTTGAGCTCTTTTTCCATCCAAGTTGCTCTTTTGGATTATTGCTAGTTGAAGGCAGTTGCAAGAAAAGCAGAGGTAATAAGTAGTTTCATTTACTTTTGGTTAGCGAAGCGAGTTGAAACTTGATCCATAATCTCCATTGAAAGCATACCCATAAAAATTACTCGCAGCAAGAAGGGAAAAGCATAGGTGGCATTACTCACAGCAGGAAATGAAAAGCATTGGTGGCAGCTATTTACACATAACCACCATCATAACAGTCTGTATCCCTGCCATATCCGGTCCAGACAATGATATTATGCACTTGCAATTTTAAGATTAAGGTATATACACAGCCACGGAACAAATGGNCCCCATCATAACAGTCTGTATCCCTGCCATATCCGGTCCAGACAATGATATTATGCACTTGCAATTTTAAGATTAAGGTATATACACAGCCACGGAACAAATGGTACAAGATGTTGGCCGTTTGTCGTTGTCTCCATTTAAAACTTGGGAAACAAGCATATTAGGTCAGTTGCATTTTTTAACATTGTCTTTTAATGAAATGGCCTGAACCAATACAGAGTTCAGTATCTTTTAAACTGCCGCACCAAATGCCTGCATTCAAGAACTGATGATGAGAAGCCTGTTGAAAAGAGTAATCTCACCCGTAGTTAAGTCAGTGAGTTAGGTAACCCACGGTATTTACTTACCTATGGTATTCACCCACAGTATTGTTGTTTTCTATTTCCTATTTAAACAACTCTAAATAATGAGAAGGCAATCATCTACCCATAGTGTTTTTGTTGCTCCATTCTATTTTTTTACATGGTATCAGAGCTTACGCCATGAGCCTTTCATTGTTGGGGTAAGCCTTTTCACAGAGTGGAAAGCACTCTCACTTGAAGCCAGTTGAAAGCTGAAGAGCTAGGGTAGGCTATTTTATTTTGTTTTTATATTTTCCATATCTCACCTTGCTCCAGATCTGTGATCTCTTTCTTGGCGGAGGGAGCTCTATCATTCAGATCTCTCACACCAGGTGGAGATCTGACCCACATCTGATCTATCCAGCACTAGTTGTCCAGAGCGCTAGTGCACCTCTTATTTCGAGGAGCTAGTGTGCATTCAAC
The DNA here is from genome assembly GCA_001517045.1 of Pseudotsuga menziesii. Taxonomy (NCBI): domain Eukaryota; kingdom Viridiplantae; phylum Streptophyta; class Pinopsida; order Pinales; family Pinaceae; genus Pseudotsuga; species Pseudotsuga menziesii. The sequence goes on from LPNX011132701.1 coordinate 24,935, forward strand.
AAGGTATCAGCTGAATAGTCGAGATATGGAAGAGTTGTAAAATCCCTTCCACTCCCTGAATATTGTCGAGGGTTCCTGCAATTGAAGGCCGTGATCTCTGTTGATTAGTACAATTTTAAGACCTCCAAGCTCTTCAAAAATGGATCGATAGTATTGGGACGCAGCAACTCCCATCAGGCGGCGCTCCAAACTACTAGCTTTTTCTCCATTTCATGCGTAAGTCTTCCTTGCGACTGCCCAAGCTCTTCAAATCTGACTTCCTGTCAACATCTGCGATCCAATCTAAGCCCGCAATCTCTAGCATCCTCTACCCAGAGATACCAGATCTATATATAGGCGATCTGTGTATCTTCATCACCGAATTGCTATTCAATTCATCTCAAATTCCTCTTCACCGACTGCTATTCAATTTTAGCCATCATTCCCTGGTCTAAACTTGTGGTCTGTATTAATGGAGTGAAGGCAGTGGGCATTCTAACTCTGAATCTGAGCCTCATTCCGAGACAAAAGCTAATCTGGTAGAAGCAGTCGAGTAGAAAATTTGAAGACCACACTACCAGGAGATTTGTGTTCGAGGTTTTGCTTGCGTTGGAGTATCCAAATTTTATGCCTTCTTCAGATCTAACATTAATAGCTGAGATTGAGATGAATCAAGAAGGTGACATTGAGAGCTGAGAATAAAAGGTATCATTTTTTTTTAATAAAAAAAAAAGTAAGAGAGAAAAGCAAGGGAAAATATTTTTTTTAGTCGTATCAGATAGCTAATACCAACTCTTTGAAGCCGATCTCCAGATCTAACTATGAATTTTGGTCTATCAAAATGAAGACATTTCTACATCTCAACAAATGTTGGGATATGGTGGAAACATAGTTCAAAGAACCTGAAGCGGTTGCTTTGGCTGCAATGAATAATGCCCATAAGAATGCTCTCAAAGCTCGCTGAGATTGAGATCTCACAGCCACATGGATGATCCAAAGTTGCATTGAGGAGTCCATTTTCCCATGGATCTCTGGAGCTACCAGCACATATCACGCTTGGAATCTGCTTGCATCATCCTACAAGGGAACCGATCGTGTTAAAACGACAAGACTGCAAACCCTACGCCTTCAATTTCAGCTTTTGAAGATGAAAGAGTCAGAAACCGTGGATGAGTTCATGACTAAGGTTTCGGGTATTGTGACTCAATTCCAAACCTATGGTGAACCGCTAGAACAAAAGATCGTTGTTCAAAAGATTCTTTGGTGTCTCACCAAGAAGTTTGTTATGGTAGTGACTGCCATAGAAGAAGAAAAAGACTCTGTCTAAATTCACTTTAGAATAATTGACTGGATCTCTTCTATCTCATGAAGCGCGATTCACTTAAGAAGAAGAATCGTTGACCAATGCATTCAGCACTCGGGATTTCCTCCACAGAGGTAGAGGCAGATGAGGATGAGGTAGAGGAAGAAGAGGCTGATGGTCTCGATCTATAGAAGATAGAACCAGTCACAATCATGAACACTCAAAGCATTCAGAACACTCTCACAACTCTCAAGGTCAGAGGAGAAGAGGCAAGAGATGGACCAATAAGTCCAATGTTCAGTGTAACTACTGCAAGAAGTATGGGCACTATGAACAAAAATGCAGAAAGAAGCAAGTAGACCAGAACAATGACCAGAACAATAGCAGAGCCAATGTCTCCAAAGAAGAAGAAGGCTCCTCAGAGGTGATGTTTCTGTCTTATCAAGCAACTGAAGGACAATGCACCTCAGATCTATAGCTACTAGATAGCTGTTGCAGCAATCACATGACAAGTAATAAGTCATTATTCTCTAATCTGGTTTCCTCTGTTGTCACGAATATCAAGCTAGGAGATGACTCTCTTGTTCTAGAAAAAGGAAAAGGTATTATTCATGTACTTAGTAATCAAAATGAAAAAATATCCATTCATGAGGTGTTTTATGTACCTCATTTGACTGTAAATTTGATCAGTATAGGTCAATTACTTCAGAATAAGTATGATGTTAGGTTTTATGATACATATTGTGCTATATATGATAAACCTCCTAGTAAGAGACTCATAGCCAAAGTTGAAATGACCAAGAATAGAATCTTTCCTCTTCGTCTTGGGAGTGCTAACCTTCCACATCCTGTAGTTCATACAATTTCTAGTCAAGATGAATCCTGGTTATGGCACTGTAGATTCGGTCATCTTCCCTTCAAGAGTCTCAATCTCCTGCACAAACAGTTAATGGTCAAAGGATTACCGGTTATTCATAAACAATCCAACACCTGTGAGGATTATATCACTGGTAAACATCATAGGGACAGTTTTCCCACTTCCACATCTCAAGCCAAAGAGCAACTTGAGTTAGTTCATACAGACCTCTGTGGACCCATGCAAACCCAATCCATAGGAGGCAGTTTTTATTTTTTGACCTTTATTGATGATTTTAGGAGAAAAACATGGATTTATTTTCTCACGCACAAATCAAAGACTTTCTCCAAGTTTAAAGAGTTCAAGGCTCTTACTAAGAAACAGTCTGGAAATTCCATTAAAATGCTCAGGTCAGATGGTGGAGGTGAATATGATTCACATGAGTTTTTATACTTTTGTAAGCAGCATGGCATCTAGAGACAGTCCACCACCAGATACACTCCACAATAGAAAGGAGTTGCTGAACGGAAGAGCCGGACCATCATGAACATGGCCCGTAGCATGCTGTCACACAAGAAGCTGTCAAACGAGTATTGGGCTGAAACTGTTGGATGCTCAGTCTACTGGCTCAACAGATCACACACAGTAACTGTCCAAGACAAGATTCATGAAGAAGAATGGAGTGGCACTAAGACTAGTGTCTCACATCTCAGAATATTTGGTTTTGTTTCCTTTACGCATATAGTTGATGAACTCAGAAGAAAGTTAGACAAGAAAAGTGAGCGCTGCATTTTCACTGGTTATAGTGAACAGCACAAGGCATACAATCTATATAATTTTGTCACCAAGAAGCTTGTGGTGATTAGAGACGTAAATTTCATTGAAGACAAATGTTGGAGTGATCTTTCAAACATACAACATGAAGATCACTCATATCAACTAGATCTACCTATTAGACTTCCAAGATTGGAAGTACAACAGCAAGAAGATGCAGCAGATGGTCCACCACAGAATCGGAAAACCAAAAGCTTGAGAGATTTATATGAATAGACTCCAATTCTAGACGAGCAACTTCAGTTTGCTCTCTTCTCCTATCAGCCCACATCTTTTAATGAAGCAATGAAGGATGCACAGTGGGTAAAAGCCATAAATAAAGAGATTGATGCAATAGAGAAAAATCAAACTTGGGATCTTGTTGACATCCCTGCAAACAAAACCAGTATTGGAGTCAAATGGGTGTATAAGACCAAATTGAATGAAAAATGAGAACTTGAAAAGCACAAAGCAAGGTTGGTTGCCAAAGGTTATGCACGGAAGTATGGTATAGATTATGATGAAACCTTTGCTCCTACAGCAAGGATGGATACCATCAGAGCTGTACTTGCCATTCCAGCACAAAATCAATGGCATGCGTATCAATTGGATGTGAAATCTGCCTTTCTTAATGGCATTCTAGAAGAAGAAGTTTATGTAGACCAGCCACCTAGTTATACTGTCAAGGGTCATGAAGACAAAGTGTATAAGCTCAAAAAGGCCTTGTAAGGTCTAAAACAAGCTCCACGAGCTTGGTATAGTAGGATTGACTCCTACCTCATCAACAATGGTTTCAAGAGAAGCAGCGATGAGCCCACTCTGTATGTCAAAATAGAGCAAGGTAAAATATTGATGGTATGTCTTTATGTTGATGACATGATTTACACTGGTAATTTGATGCTTGAAGATTTCAAGGCAGTCATGAAAAAATAATTTGAAATTACTGATCTAGGACTGATGAAGTACTTCCTTAGCCTTGAAGTTACTCAAACTGATAAAGGTATTTTTATCTTCTAGCATAAGTATGCTACTGATATTTTGAAGAGATTTAGAATGGATAAATGTAAATTTGCAAAAAACCCTATAGCTCTTGGCACCAAGTTAACCAAGAATGGTGATGAACCAACAATAAACAATACACTCTATAAACAAATGGTAGGTAGTTTAATGTATTTGACTGCAACTAGACCTGATTTGATGTATGGTGTTAGTCTTATATCTAGATTTATGGAGTCTCCCAAAGACTCTCGCTGGAACGTTGGAAAAAGAATACTGCAGGCACACTTGGATATGGCCTCTGGTACACTCATACACTAGATAGCACTAGATAGTACTCTTACAGGTTACACTTACAGTGATTTTGCAGGTAGTCTTGATGATGCGAAAAGCACATCTGGTTAAGCTTTCCATTTGGGTACAAATCTGATATCCTGGGCATCTCAGAAACAACCCATTGTGAGCATGTCTTCTGCAGAAGTAGAATATGTAGCAGCCACCACAGCAGTTTGCCATGCAGTTTGGCTAAGAAGACTGTTAAAAGATATGGGACACACTCCAAAAGATCCCACTTTTATTTTGTGTGATAATAACTCTGCAATACAGTTGTCTAAACATAATTTGTATTTCATAGAAAAAGCAAACACATTGACACTCGCTATCACTTCATTCATGAGTTAGTCAATGAAAAACAAATTTCTTTAATGTTTTGTTTTTGTGGCTATAAGGAGCAGTTAGCTGACATGTTCACCAAACCGTTGGGAACATCTGCATTTGTATATCACAGAGAGCACTTAGTCATAGACAGTACTGCCAGTTGAGATTAAGGGGGTGTGTTGAAGAGAGTAATCTCACCCATAGTTAAATTAGTGAGTTAGGTAACCCACGGTATTTACCTACCTCTGGTATTCAATATTGTTGTTTTCTATTTCCTATTTAAACAGCTATGAATAATTAGAAGACAATCATCTGACTGTAGTGTTTCTTTCTGTTGCTCCATTCTATTCTTTTACAAAGCGGCCAAAGGCGCACCAGCTGGGGAAAGAGGATATACCTATCATAGACCTCTGCGCTATCTTTGACGTGCGCCGGAGGAAGACCATGGGAAAATCTCGCATGCATGTAGAAACTGGGTTCTTCGAGGTGATTAACCAGGGAATTTCTCCGAAGCTTCTCATGGCCGGACGTAAGGTGTCGAGAGATTTCTTTTGTTTGTCCTTGGAGGAGAAGCAGAAACATGCAAATGATCATCGCTCTTAGGTTGGATATGGCACTCGAACTAGTGTGGGGAAAGGGGCGATTCTCGACTCGGGGGATTATTATCTTCACCACTTTTTTGCATGTTTGCTATACGAGAAGAGAGCAGATGGCCATCCAAACCAGAAGAATACAGGTGATTAACAATTAATCAGTATGCCTGTTTTCTATTCAGTGTTATGCTTTCATGTTTTTATTTGTCTAAATTTTCGTTTAGGCTCAATGGAATGCCTTTATTTCAATATATTTTAATTCAATATATAATAAGGAATGCTTTCAAAAACTTTTATCGCTATAGTGTATTGTGGTATGAAAGTAAATTTCCATTTACAGTCAATAGATTACCTTTAATTCAATATATTAAGGAATTCATTCAAAAACTTTTATCACTTATTAATAAAGTGGTATGAAACCATTCTTAAGGAATGCTTTCAAAAACTTTTACGACTGTATTAATAAAGGGGTATGAAACCATTCTTAAGTATTGCTTTCAAGAGCTTTTATCAATATATATGTATGAAACCACTTTTATAATCAGTAGAAACTTTGTATAACTAAATATGAAACCACTCGTATAAATAGTAAAAACTCTAAAACTAAATATAAAATCTGTATAACTGAATATGAAATTTAGTAAAAGCATAAATAATTTAAAACGTGGAACATTCCAAACTTTCAAAAACTTTTATCACAATATGTATGAAACCACTCATATAATCAGTAGAAACTTTGTATGACTAAATATAAAAGCATTCTTATTATCAGTAGAAACTTTGTATAATTGAATATGAAATTTTATTGAAAGCATATAATTTAGAACGTGGAACATCTCAAGAATAAGTGTCTAATTAATAAAAAGTCATTTCAATTGACTCTATATCACTTTTACTCATTAATAATAGTTACTCAAATACCATTTTTATTTTAAACACAATCTAATATATATTATTTTAATACTCTTTTCTGTTTGCAAGAAATAATCATCATTAAGACTTAGTGCATTTTTACCATTAGCTAAAAATAACTGCAACAGAGAGGCATTTGAGCCCTTCAAATCATCCATCATTACAAATACCACTATACACCACTATCATTACAAATACCACTCTTCAGCCAACCCAACTTTCACCTTAATACTTAATCATACTTTTTCAAACACTATTCTAAACACTATTCTAATCCCACACTAGCATCAAATATAGAGTACCTCTTCAACAAGTTAGATACATAATTAAAAACCCAGTATCAATAAATATTTTAATATACTACTTGACATTAACGTAATATATTGCTTCCATTTAGAAAAGATATGGTCACTTACTATAATATTTTCTACTTAATAAACCTCCCTATAACAAAATTGTGAAATAATAACCTTTAATATTAACCATTGAATCCATTTGAAATAACTCTTAGCTTCACCAACGTCCTGTAATTTTTAGACTGTTAATTTCATTTGTTGGTGTTGACATTACAGCGCTACAATGAAAGATTACTGCGAAGGAACGGTAGGCTTTGTGGTACCCTTCTATCTGTGTTTTCCGAAAGCTTGGGAATCCCGCAGGATTCTTTAAAGAAAGATTTTGGACTTGGGGATGGCATTGGGATATGCGTGAGAGTGAACAGTTCACTATTCCGCGAACAATATTCATTATCCAATAGAGTAATAAATGCTGCAAATAAATGCTGCACCACAGTACTATTTGTTGTTGGATTTCAATTTGTTTGAGATTCAACAATCCATATACAATAGAGTAATAAATGCTGCAGCACAGTACTGTTTGTTGTTAAATCTCAATTTGTTTGACATCCAACAATCCACAATGCTGCAGCCTCAACATTTATTACATGTAAAATATTTTTGGCCCAACTATTCTCCATTGTGCCCAACACAACTATTCTCCATTGTGCCCACCGCGGGAACTTACTTATGACTATACCGATCCTGGAGGATTAGCAGTTATACTTCAGAATGATGTTGCAGGCCTTCAATTTCGGAAAGGCGACAATTGGGTGACTGTGCAACCTGTTCCAAGCGCTTTGACGATAATCCTAGGCGACCAAATGGAGGTTAGTGCTTCGATTATTACTTTTATTGACCTGTTAAGTACACCATTTCATGGTGATGGAGAGAGGGCTTCAACGATTATGTCTTTTCTAATGCAAATATTGAAAAATGGAATTTACAAGAGTGTCGAACACAGCTGCGTTGTTAACCAGAACAAAGAACGAATGTCGATTGTCGTTTTCTGTAACCCTAATGGAGAGAATGATGTCGGACCTATAAAAGAGTTGCTCAAAGAGCTACCTGAAATCTAATATAAATTTGTCATAGAATAGCGACGAAGCCGATGGTACACTATTTTATTTATTGTACGTTATTTTCCGGAAGTATAAGGCCAAAACTAAAAGAATCATCCGTACGTGTTTGGTAGGTTTATTCTGTTTACTAGTTTTGATCAGTTTCTGCTAGTTTACTAGAAACCATCATTGCCCATATGCTCCGCTTTAATATTCAGGTAATCAATAAATTGTATGTGCTCTTCAACCATGTATGTATATTTCTGCTTAAAATATCATATCAAAGTGACCTAAAAAAAGGGGCCATCCTTAACAAACATGTAGGACCGAACGTACATGTTTTTTATTAAACTCAAGCAAAGGGAGCACGTCGTTATAATAAACATTTACATATTAAAAGTTTGTTGTTTTCAACACAAATCAATATCCATATATTCAAAGTTTTGAGTGAGGATTAAACTAACCCAAGCATTAGAGTCTAGAAAATAGACACACAAAAAATTTAATTCAGAAGCGGCCCTTTTCCTACACGCTTTGTAACGCCCATGCTAAGAATGTGAAGAAATAATGATGGCTGTGATCATTCTTTTTTAAAATAATTATCAGAATAGCTTCATCGTAGCTTCATTATTTTCTAAATAATTATTTGACTAGCTACCAGAGGTAACCTCCACATTAATCATGTCTTGCCCGTTCTGTCTGGATGGACCGAACTGACCAACAGCGATGGTTGACTTAGCTGTTGGTCCGTTGGATGAGCCAAACTTATATATTTTTTAAGCTCAGACAAAAGAAGCATATAGTTATAATGAACATTTACATATTAAAAGTTTGTTGTTTTCATTACAAATCAATATCCATATATTCAAAGTTTCGAGTGAGGAATAAACTACCCTAAGTTTCGAGTGAGGAATAAACTACCCTAAGCATTAGAGTCTAAAAAATAAACACACAAAAAATTTAATTCAGAAGCGGCCCTTTTCCTACACGCTTTTTAACGCCCATGCTAAGAATGTGAAGAAATAATGATGGCTGTGATCATTCTTTTTTAAAATAATTATCAGAATAGCTTCATCGTAGCTTCATTATTTTCTAAATAATTATTTGACTAGCTACCAGAGGTAACCTTCACATTAATCATGTCTTGAAGACTTCGATATGACAGACATTAGTCGAGCGACAATAATAAGCATAGTAGTTGAAAGCAATCACACTAATTGAAATAGTCTGAGTGAGAGCAAGAACCATTGGTTCATGGTTCATGTAGTGATAATAAGTCGTGATATGAATGAAGTTACTTACCAAAATATATTAATAATTATTAATCATTAATATTAATCAGATTTAAGTTTGAAATAAGCTTATATTACTAATATATAGTTTAATCATAAATATAAAAGTTAGTACTCACATGATCTAAGCTTAATCTAAATAGAACTTTTGAGAACCCTCATTTCTTCTTAATCATATTTATAAATTGACTTTTGAGAACCTTTACCTCTTCTTAATCATATTTATAAATTGTTTTGAGTCTATCTTACACCACATTGCCAACACATTATCTAAGTGATTGTTCTTAAGATAGCTATCGAACCAAATGGAAAGCTTATGGGGGCTGCATGGTTTCATTGTAATGAAGTTCTGATTTAGCACACTAAAAGATGAAGTAATTGCATTACAACTAAACATTCATCTAACAGTTTTTTTATAACAATGTTTTAATGACCACCTTCATTTAAATTTAATTTAATATTTGTATCATTATTGGAGTTAATCTAATAGTTATCCAATATAACTGCAATTAGAGTTGAAGTTAAGCTAATTGTTGTATAACCAATGGATTTAAGCTAAATTTAAGCTATGTTGCATAATCATTGGGTTTACCCTGATAATTATATCTATTTGTTAATTTAAAAGTTAAGAAGTAGTGATTGGAGTTGAAGTTAAGTTAAATTTGTATCATCATTAGAGTTAAGGTAATATATATCTATTGTATCATCATTATTGAAGTTTTAATTACTAGGTTGAAGTAAAGTTTAATTTTTATAACTATCACTAACTATAATTGTCATATATTAAGTAAGTTATTTTTCATTTTTTTTTAAATTGTTAAATATCAATTTTGAAGTATGTCCATAGAATTAATCTAAAGAGTATTTTGTCTTATTTTGCTCCTTTAATGAAAAGGCATAAATAGTAATCCACCCCAAAATTCTAAGATATAAATTTCTATAAACTTAAAAATAAAAAAATATTATATTATGACTATAATGTAATATTCCTATAGTAAGAACTTTTGGATACATTTATTTTGCATTTACACAAAGGTTTTCACAGAAAAGTTTTTATAATGCAATGGAAGAATTAGACCTCCTACTTAGTCTCATCAAGGGGCAAAAAGTAAATTAAGACATTGTTTTGCTATGTTTTGGTCTGAAAAGTTGAAAGCCTAAGCCTAGATTAATCGTAGCATTAATCTTTAAGGTGAATTGCTTGGATTATTTCCACTCCTCATGCATAAACACCCAGGGCCATGAAGTGATCTCTCACAGCCATGATTTCTGACTGCTATGCAAGTGGTCACTGACAGTTGTACCGCCACCTTTGCCACTTTAGGATCTTAAACTCCCAGTTGTGCTTTGCTACCGCCCTTGCCAGTTGTGCTATGCTTTCACCTTTGCCTCTTCACATTTGCATTTCGTCTAGTCTTTTCTCTTCACATTAGCATGGAGGATTATGGTGATCAATGCTAAAAACACTAGCGCACGTGGACAAAGAGGATGGAAGGAATGCGTAAACAGGTGAATTTATTATGTGTATAACTCTAGTGTTTTCAACAAATGTATTACATAGTTTTTATGATTACAACAAATCGATCGCTAGTTTCTATGATTAAACAGCTCTGGTAATCAGCAAAGACTAGACACGCTTACCTGAGAAGTGATTGATCCGACCTCCTTGGAATCGTGCTCAATTATATCCGTGGGGAAGATTGTTATCAGTGTGGCCGCTTCCTTTTAATCTGACCTCCTTGCAGTCCTTGCAATCCTGCTCAATTATATCCGTGGGGAAGATTGTTATCAGTGTGGCCACTTCGTTTCTGATTTCACAAAAGGTCAAGAACATGTTGATCTCCTGTGTTTTCCGCAACTACTGTAGTCATTGGAACAATATTATTTCTGTCAAGATTGCAGGGAAGACAAGCAGGTAACAAAACTGACTGATGAATGGTTCACCTGCCTGCATGACATTCCTTGTCGTAGGCGTCTATACATCCCTGTTTTGCGCCCACCCACTCATATAAACTATGTATGTTGGGCGCACCCACTCATATAAACTATGTGCAGGTAGCCCCAAGGGTTAGCTCAATTGGTAAGACGTGCGCATACTCTCTGTTCCGGGGGAGGTCACGAGTTCGAGCCTTGAGTTCTCTAGGGTTAGGCCTTCTGCTAGGATGGCCGGCGGTTTACCACCTCTACCATCGACGAATGTAGGGAAGTATTGCTGGGTTTCCCGTGGATCTTTCCATCTGAAAAAAAAACTATGTGTACAGGTAAAATGTAAAAGTAAATATACTTTTAGGCAAGTAAGACAATTAATAAACAAGCAAGCAACTAAGAAAGTACAGAAATGTACCAAACCTGTGCTGAATAAAACCATTTCGGCTTGAATCACAAGGTCTCAATTTACTAAAACTATTAAAATAAACAAACAAGCAACTAAGAGAGTACAGAAATGTACCAAACTTGTGCTGAATAAAACCATTTAGGCTTGAATCACAAGGTCTTAATTTACTAAAACCATGTTATAGCTTTTTGATAATTACTTTTAATTTTACTATTTATTGATAATTACTTTTAATTTTACTATATATTGATAATTACCTAAAAATGATTTTGTTCAATCTTTTTTAATATATATTTCCAATTTAAAAAAACATTACTATCTTTATTTAAAACCCCTTTTCTATATCTTTCATACTTATAAACCCCTCATATCCTACTTCCACCTCTCCAATATATACAATATATCGAACTTATATTTTCATAATTGAAAAGCCAATTTATAAATAAACATCATTAAATATTTCCAAACATGATGAAGCAGGGTGGGATGGAGACTCACTCTCGACATGATTTTCCCACATTTCCGGAAAAGAACCGTCTTTCTTTGGGTCTATAAATTTTTTCACTCGCCTTCTCAGTCAAATAGATAGTCATTTATCGTGTAGTATATCATGCTGAATAAAGGAAGGCACGCAGTTATTTTCATAGAAGTTCCATAGGGTATCTCTGAACCAGAGACTCAAAGTCAGATAAAAATAACCTAGTTCAATGAAAAAAAAAAATCCAATATTTAACATTTGACACAGAAGTTGTAAATAATCCTTATGAGCTTTCTGTGTCACAAACCAGTCCACATGCCGAATCAAGGATAAGCAAAGAGACAAACAAATGTGTGAGTGCCCAATCAAGGATAAGTAAAATAGACAAACAAATGTGTGAGCTGTGTAGAATCAAGGATAAGCAAAGAGACAAACAAATGCGTGAGTGACTTACTTCTGCTTGTTAACCAGTTTCACAAGATGTCGACTCTCAAGCTCTATTAAGATTGTGTAAACATTTTCTAGCCTCAATCCATGAACATAATCACTCAAATCTAGCACTACATCATGAGCCTAGCTATTTCTGCCTTTTTGAAATAATCCCATGTCCAAAAAGTATTCTCATTCTTTGTTTTTAAACATATTTAGGCTTGTTGTCAGGTCTCTCAGAATCATCTTTTCGTGATTAACAGATATCGGTTGTCCTAGATCGTCCTTAGCAGCCAACCATGATACAATGGGGATCAACTAGAGACGTTCCAATCACTTGAAAGCAAGCTGTAATTTACATCATTTTTCTATTACTTGTTTCATGTCTCTTAAGATGTTTAAGTCACTCTTTACAAGTTTCATATTAAACTACCAGAAAATTATTTACCAGTCTATAATTGTAGAAATAGCGGAACCTCCTCTTGTTTATGTTCAGTGTGACGCCATACCTATACATTTCTTTGGGTTTAAGTCATAATTGCTGCAATCACTGCACCCACTTCATGTTCCTTGCCTCCAACAACTTGGATTGAGTATGGACATACAGCAATGGCTTGTTGTTGGTATGGTAGTTTCTTTCCCAACCTTCTTCCATACGCATGTTGTCGGAGTAATAAGCACACACCCACGCAGCTTCCTTTGCACTGTCATCTTAAATGTCAATCCTCGCTTCTCTCATATCGAAGTACATGATTTAAAAGTACTAAGCACTTAGAAAGCATAATACAAACCACACTAATTCATGAATAGATGACCAGATCCTAGTACTAGAAAGTGACTAACCACTCCAGCTATCTTGAGTAAACCACAATTTTATCATTTCTACATTAATTCTAACATCTTCCGGTAATGTAGAAATGGATAACAATTGAAATAAACTTTAATAATTGAATAATTTATGTTTACTAGGACCTCGAACTCTACAATCCTCCTGCTAATCAACTTCATCTTCACTTTTCTAGCTGTAAGATAGTATTTGTTTATCCCAACTTCATCTTCACTTTTCTAGTTGTAAGATAGTATTTGTTTATCATTTTTCGTTTCGTGTTGGAGAACTTGAAGTCTTCAATGTGCATTATGGAATTTGGTTGGGCAGCTACAATTTCTGCAACTGCAAAATTTTTATTGTTAATTGTCCTCCATGCTCAGCGACAATCACTATGTCCCATGCAATGGAATTCTGCAACATTGGCTTATAGGTCAACAGTGTCAATGTGTCTCTTTCAACAACACCTACAAACATGATATGTTCTCTATCGAAAACACAGCCATCATTTTCACCGTTTTTTGGTTTTTCAAGCCAAGATGCAATGTATTTCAATTCTAAATTAAAATCAATTACTTTTGCTTCATCTGCTCCAACTCGAGCCAAAAAATTATCTATCATCATCACTTCTAGATGAATTAAAATTTTATCTTCTTCAGAAATACATTCCTCCTCATATAAAGGTTCACAATCCATCTTCATATTTTCTTCAACAACATTTTCTTTTTATTCACGCTGCTGGGCAAGCCAACAACCACACTAGTCGGTTCTTTTAACAATTCTATAAATATGGCTCTTGAGGAATTGATCCTTCCGCGACCTGTGGTTCACAAGGATGAACAACGATCTCCTTCCTTTAGCGACCTCCACCAGATAGGCTCTCCCGACACGTAGAAATGATAGGAACATCTCATACAACTCGATCTTCCATGCAAATAGCTCTCCACGTTCACTTGGTGGCTCCTCTTGATTAAGCAAACAAATGCACAACTTAAAATTGGAGAGGCACACATGGCAGACTTCACGCCCTCACAACAATAACACTTCCAATATGGTACTAATGATGGCTAGTGTTCTCTTCAATGCTGACAAAAAAGGTCGACTCAGATTGGAAATCAATTCCGTCCACGTCGACAGACAGTGAGTGGTCACAAACCAACTGTTGAATAATCATTTAGGATTACATTGTAAATACTATTTCAGTTATTAGTTAGTAAAATCTAGTTAATAATCTCGTTATCTAACTGTAGATAATGGATTTGATCTCTTTTATATGTAGTTCACTCATTCACGTAATAAGATATTGATTTGTTGAGGTTGTTCATGGCCTGTGTCAATGGTATCAGAGCAAAAGTAGTGAAGCATTGGTGAGAAAGAAGGAGCCCGTGAAGGAGGAGCCAGCAAGGGAGCTATCACCAAGAAAGGATGAAAGGAGAGTTGCTTAGTAAATTGTTTCCGTAATTGTTTTGAAGAATTATTTTCTTTTTTAAAAAGAGAAAAAAAAGGAAGAGAGCGGTCATTTATATTTTCGTGCAATAGTTTCTTTAAATTAATTATCAAATCTTTGGGGAGTTCTTTTCATAAAATAAAAGTTTTTAAATAGCCATTTATATTTGAGTACAATGTTTTTTAAATTGAATTATTAAACCTTTTGGAAAATCTTTTTAGAAGATAAAAAGATTTTAAAGAACATTGGCTAAGAGGAAAATAATATTTGAATTATTTTATTTCAATTGTTGGAGTGATTTTATTTGGAAAAGAAAATTATCAAGAATGGTTTCATAAAGTTAAAAATACCCTTATTTTTAATGATATGTAGGATGGAATTTGTGAAAATGAGAATTTAGAAGATAAGAAAGATGGAGAAGCAATAGATGAAGTGGATAAAAGTGCACCAGTACCACCTACTAATGCCAAATATTTAGCATTATGGAAAAACAAGGACAAGAAAGCTTATGCCTTAATTATTGCGTCTGTAACTGAAGAAGTAAGTAGACATTTAGTTTCTAGCAAAAGTGCTTGGGAAGCATTAAAGAAACTAAAATATTTTCATGATTCACATTCTGAGCTTGAAATCATACAACTATTAATGAAATTATTTAACTTAGAATTAAAAGATAATGATACAATGAAACTTGCTTCTAAAATTAGAGCCATCTTCCATGATATTGATGCAACTAGTGTAAAAGTTGACATTCAACTTACTGCATTTATTAAATCTCTATATCCTACATATACTCATTATTTAGAATCACTTCAAGCTAGTGGACAAATGAAAGCTATGACCTTTGAAACACACAGTTGAGAAAATTGCAGAAAGAGAGAAAGCATTTGGGAAGAAGGAGTCTAAACCCAATGAAGAAACTTTGTGTCTTGCATAGAAATGACACAAATAAAAAGAAGAATTTGCAAAGGATGAAAATAGAAAGAGATGTTGAGGTAGAGGACAAAGAGGATAGTACATAGGAAGGGGGGGAAGATTTAATCAATGAGAGAAACAATGTTATAGATGTGGAAAAATTGTTCATACTGCTAGTTATTGTAGAACTTCTTCGATAAATTTGTTAACAAGAAAGAGAAAGTACAAGATAAAGGAAATGATAAAGGTAACCCTCCTGAATTTGCACATTATGTTGTTGCACATTGTAATCTAGGAATTGAAGAAGCTTTCAGTACTTCGTTTTCATGGAATGATACTTGGTTATTGGATACTGGAGCCACATGTCATATGACATTTAGAAAATACTTCTTTGAAACTTTTAGTGATCAAATTTATGGGGTAGTACGTTTGACATATAAGTCTCAATTAAAACCTTCAGGAATTGGTTCCATTAGATTGAAATTATCAGGACTTGTCGATTATATACTTTCTGATGTTCTTTATGTTCCACAATTGAAGAGAAATCTAATATCTCTTGCGCAAATTAGACAACAAAATCACTTGATACATATGTTTGATGGTATCATTGAAATTAGAAGAGCTTATGATAATGTGGTTGTAATGAATGGAGTGGAAGATAACAAACTTTTAAAGTTGAATGATACATCATCCAATTCACAGAATTCTGCAAATTTGGTTCAGCATAATAGTAAATTATCTTCGAGCTTTTTGTGGCATGCTGGAATTGGTCATATCAGTTATGATAGTCTTAGGATTATCAAACAGAAAGGATTTCAAGGGCTTCCTACTATTCCAAGACAACTTTCCCCATGTGATGCTTGTATCTTAGGAAAGCACAGTGAACAACCTTTTAAAGATTCTATGTTTTGAGCACCAAGAAAGCTTGATCTTATTCACTTAGATTTATGTGGGTCCATGCTTGTTTCATTAGAAAATGGTAACAAATATATCATGACTTTCATTGATAACTTTATGAGGATGTGTTGGGTTTATTTGTTAAAAGAAAAATCTCAAGCTTTTGATGCATTCAAAAATTTTCACTTATGGATTAAAAATGAAGCTCAACTTGATATTGGAACCCTTCGAACTGATAACGGTGGTGAATATACATCTCAAGAGTTTGAAAAATATTTGCAGGAGAATGGTATTAAACATCAAACAAATGTTCCTTATAATTCACAGCAAAATGGTGTGGAAGAACGTATGAATAGGACACTCTTGAATATGGTAAGATCAATGATGTTTTTTTAAAATGTCTAGTTAATGTTTTGGGGAGAGGCATTTTTTTGTGCTGTCTACATTAAGAATAGATGTCCTTCTATTGCACTACAAAACAAAACACCTTATGAAATGTGGCATGATCATCTTCCAGCTACAAGAAATTTAGAATTTTTTGTTCCACATGTTATGCTTTGATTCGTGAGCAACAAAGACATAAATTGGGAGCAAGAAGTCAGAAGTGTATTTTTTGGGGATATTCTAATACTTCTAAAGCTTATAGGTTGTATGATGAAGATAACATGAACTTTATTGTTTCTAGAGATGTTATATTTCTTGAATTTGACAAAGATGCACTCACTATTGATAAACAACTTGCTCAGCTTGATAGATTTCATTCTAAAAAAATCTATCATGAAATGGATAATGAACTTCCAAATCTTGAAGGGGGAATTCCTGTTCTAAGTCAAGGTCATGTTTTGGAATTTCCTTCTAATACACAAGTTGATAATTCTAATGCATAAGTTGATGAAACAGAAGATGAGATAGTTGATGATATTGTTAATGGAATGGATAAACTAAGTATTATGGGTGAGTGCACAAAGTTGAGGGACCTTTTGGATGCAATGGTAGAATGAAGTCAATCACTCTTGATCCATAAAATAAAAATCATCCCAAGCAATCTCGACCCTGCCAAGCTTAGCCACAAGGCTGCCAACATGCATGCCAATTAGGATAGTACACAAAAACACCCTCTTGTTTTACCTTGCAAAAACGCGCTCCCATTTTGCTTCAATAAAATGCGCTCCTGTTTTGCTTCATTAAAACGCGCTCCCATTTTGCTTCAATAAAACACACTCCCGTTTTGCTTCAATAAAACGCGCTCCTAGTTTGCTTCAATAAAACGTGCTCCTGTTTTGATTTAATAAAACGTGCAAAATGGGGGGGGTCCTTAGTGGTAAGGGGAGACATAGGGATGTGTGTGTGTGTGTGAGAGAGTAAAAGGTGTGTT
>LPNX011132701.1:44153-55232 GCA_001517045.1 Pseudotsuga menziesii
TACATAGATGTGTTAGTGGTAAGGGGAGACATAAGTGTCATAGAGAGAGAGAGCAAGAACAAATGGGATGGTGGGCTGTTTGGAAGAGAGAGGAGTGGATTTTAAAGGTAGGGAGAGGAGGAGGGGGGATTATAGGTAGGGAGAAGAGGAGGGCGGGTTAGTAAGAGTTAGGGGGAAGAAGGGAGTCAGGGGGGGACATAAAATAATAAAACTATAATTGAGAAAACAATAACTCATTGTAGTATTTAAAAACATGTGCACATTGTGCTTCACTAAAGCGCACTCCCGTTTTGCTTCAATAAAACACACTCCCGTTTTGCTTCAATAAAATGCACTCTTGTTTTGTTTAAATTCAAAAATATATTTCGTCGAAATGATAAGGCCGAGCCTTGACCCATGCTTGCATCTTATGCCTATGTGTGTGCTTCGTACTTTGCTTCAGATTCAACATGCCTATGCCTTGGAGTATGATAAACCATGGCTAATTCAACATTATATCCAAATTTTCAATATGCTCGTGTTTAGTCGTTCATCTGATTATGCTACACACCTCCATTTTTTATGAGATTTTAGAAACAAATATGATTTTTTTTGCAGATTCCAAATATGTAAATTTTAACAAAAATACATTTTTTTTCTATTTTTTTTCTTATTTATCTTCTATCATCACTCCTCAACTCAAAAAACACACTATTAGTGTTTCGTCCATATCTCTTTTGTTTCTCAACCATTTAATTTTTTTTTGTATGGTGCACTAAAGAACATCGAGCTCTACATGTTATAAAAAACCCATTTCCAAATAATTGCATTAAGACATTCAAACGCTACACCCACAATTGGCGTACTGTTCTCGAGGTTTGATCTCTTAGATAATTAAAAAAAATTAAAAAAATTATTTTTATTATTGAAAAAATAGTCATGCACTAGTCCTATATGTTCTCTATATGTATACCAGTTTTCGTAAGTTTATTCCATCATTTAGCCACTCAGACACTGCACCCACAAAAACATTTACCTTATAATTTGTCCCAGAAATAAAAAGTGCCCGTTAAAAAATATCTAACCTTAGATAGTTCACAGCATTTTCAATAGAAAAAATTTTTATATTTGGAAAGGTCATTCAATTTCTTACATTTCCTGTTTTTTACTCATCGGAAGATTCATTGTGTAAGTGTCTCAAAATATCCATGCAAGTTGACATGGATGTCTATTTTTTCAGTTTTGTATTGCATCTAACGTGCCAAAAGACACCCTCAACTTCTTGCACACACCCTCATGGATAACGCAGAACCTACTCTTAAAGAAGAAACAAATAAAACACAACAACAAGAAGAAGTTTGTAAATTGATATGGACTAAGACATTTCCTAAAAGGTATGATGATTTTGTAACATTAGATTGTGAATTAAACTTTCATGTGTTTGATGAACCTGCATCTTTTCAAGAAGCAGTAAATAGTGATGTATGGAAAAGGACAATGCAAAGAGAGTATAATGTTGTCATAAAAAATGGAACCTGGAGGTTGGTGAACCCTCTAATTGGAACCAAACCAATTGGATTCAAGTGGATATATAAAAATAAGTATAAAGCAGATGGTTCACTTGACAAACACAAAGCTAAAAGAGTATGCATAGAAAGAAGGTGTTGATTACACAGAAACATTTTCTCCTACAGCTAAATGGGGCACCATTCGAAATTTGTTTTCATTAGTTGCACAAAAAGGATGGAAGATACGTCACATGGATGTTAAAACCGCATTTTTGAATGGATACTTAAAAGAAGATGTGTATATGGATCATCCTGAAGGCTTTGCTCTAAAAGGTCAAGAATAGAAGGTATGCAAATTAGTCAAATATTTATATGGTTTGAAGAAAGCACCCCGAACTAGGTATGAAAAGTTAATTGAGCATCTTCTCAAATTGAATTATAAGCACTTCAATCTAGATGATGCAACTTTATTTGTCAAGAAAGTTGGAAGATCGGTTGTATATCTAGTTGTATATGTGGATGATTTGCTTATCATAGGAAATAATGATGATCATATAGTATCTATCAAAAGAGAGCCGAAAAAGGTTTTTTATATGATAGATTTGGGATTATTACATTATTATTTAGGAATTGAAGTAGATGACAAACCAAAGCACATTCTCATTTCTAAGAAAAAATATGTTGGAGAGTTATTAAACAAATTTGGTATGCAGGATTGTAATCATGTTTCAACACCAATGGAGAAGAATCTAAAGCTTACTTCAAATGAAGGTAGCACATTTGAAGATCCAACAAAGTATAGGTAGCTTGTTGGAAGTTTAATATATCTTACGACTACTCATCATGACATAACTTTTGTTGTAGGAATACTTTCCAGGTTTATGCATCATCCCTGTGAAGGTCATTGGAATGAAGCAAAGAAAGTGCTCAAATATTTAAAAGGAACTCAATCTTATGGCATCAAATATTCTAAAGTTTCATACTTTCATCTCATTGGTTATTCAGATTCAGATTTTGATGGAGATAAAGAGCATGGGGTCTCTACTTCAGGTTATTTGATGAACCTTGGATCAGTAGCTATCACATGGAGATCATGAAAGCAATCTGTTCTTGCTAATTCTACAACTGAAGCCAAATATGTTGCAACAGCTCAAGCCACAAAAGAAATCATTTGGCTTCGTAAAATACTTGAAGACTTCCAGAAGAAACAAATGACTTCAATGCCTCTCTTTGTTGACAACACTTCTGCAATTCAATTGGCCAAGAATCCAAAATTTCATGATAAAACCAAACATATCAACACCAAATATAACTTGATTCGACATCATGTTGAGGTCAAAACCATTCATCTGACACATTGTCCTACTTTAGAGAAAATTGCAGATATTTTTACTAAAGCATTGGGCCGTGAAAAGTTTCAAAAATTTAGAATCCAGCTTGGCATGTCAGATGTCCCTTCAGATTAAGGGGGGAATGTTGAATAATCCTTTGGTATTACATTGTAAATACTATTTCAATTATTAGTTAGTAAAATCTAGTTAATAATCTAGTTATCTAACTGTAGATAATGGTTTTGATCTCCTTTATATGTAACACTCATTCACGTAACAAGATATTGATTAGCTGAGGTTCTTCATGGCCTGTGTCACCATCAAATTTATGGCAAGGTAGAAGATGATCCTCATAGAAATTTTGAAGCCTTCTTAATTCCTCTCAGCCTTGTACAATGGACAATCGATTCAATCCACAGAGAAATGATCTCCCACAAATTTCTCATAGAGATTAGTTCCTTGTCAATTATTCACACAATCCATACACAACCTTTTCCTTGGAAACAAATCTCATTCCAACCTCACACAACAATGTCCTTCACATGCCATCTCAATTTGTTGGGAGAAGTAAGCATATCAGAGGTTAACACTATGCCTTATACTAAGTCGACACTCCTTTATTTGAATCTTGAACTCAGATCCTCAAAGCAGGATCTTTCTTGGAAGCTCGGCTCTTATAAGATCTTAGGGTTCTTTTCCACACAGTGTTGTAGCAGATGATGGGCCCTTCAATTCACACATGAAGCTAGACAAGCAAGTGAATCCTTTCTCTGCACAGGCCTCGACGATTTTCTCTACCCGAGATCCCACTAGTGGCAGCGATCTCATTCGTGGCATCTTCTCTCTACACCGATAAATTTTTGGGCAATCCCTTCTTTTCTACACAGCCAGCTCTCAACAGCATGTAAGATAGCTCCATGGCGGCTTCCTCCTTATTAGTAGCGATTCATCATTTCCATGCAGACAACGATTTCTCAACGATCTTCCCAAAAAGAAATTCAATTCTGCCGGTGGTTTCCTTCAACGATTGTATGGGACCGATCTCCAGCAATTTGGAGAGAGGAAGCGATCTCCTCACTCAACTATATGGGTAGTAGTTTCCATGGTGATGGCAGCAATCTTCAAACATGCAACTTATCTCTACATGCAACATGGGATACTTCACGCAGTTGACAAGCCCAACACTCTAATAACATGCACATTTTCATCCACTTACAACACAACAACTCAACTCACTATCACAGGAATTCTGAGGTGACCTTCTAAGCCATGACCCATCATACAACATTAGCAATAGGCCACGAAGGGAGGCTCTTCTTCAGCAGGCCAATCAGGATTTCTCACAACAACATGCTACAATGGGATCTTCACAACATGCCACATTGGATCTGATACCAAATTAGAAAACAGAAAAGAGGAGGTGCAGAGGCTCGCACACACAAACAGGAGGAGGAGAAACAGTGAATTTTTAGAGATAATGGAGAAATGCAATTATGGAGATTTTCTATACGTAGAATGAGTGGTTTATTTGTTCATCCTTTGTAGTATCTGATCCACATTTATTGGATCTAGCCTAGCTTATGATTTTCCTATATATGTAACTTTCATTCGTTAATACAATTGAGTTAAGTTAATGTAATCCTCCTCTTGTTTGTGTGTGCAGGCCTTTGTGCTCTAGAATTCCTCCTTCTCTGTTCTCTAATATGGTATTAGAGCCATTGAGCCTCAGTGAGTTCCTGATTGGCCTATTGTTGTAAGATCCCTTGTGGCCTATGGTAAGAGCTCAGATCCTCATTGAAGGAAGTCACAGTTGTGTGAAGAGGCCTATGGAGATGTTGTAGCCAGAGAAGAGCACATGCTTCCTATCAAGATCCCTGCAGATCCATGCTGAAGGTTGAATGAGTGTTGGGTTACAGGAGCTCTCTTCCTGTCAAAAATTGCTGCAGATTGCCTATCGTGCATTGATGAAGTCATTGTGGGATCTCGTGTGAAGGAAAGGTGCTATGAAGGACATCGTTGCAACAACAGGTTTATGCTGATTTAAAAGGAGAGAACACTCAAGTGAAGGCCGTGAGTGTTGGGCTGTGAAAAAGTGGAGACGTCATTGCTTCCATATTGAAGGTGAGCCTATTGGTTGAAGAGTGAAGGGCACACCATCCGCTACAACATTGAGTGGAAGAAATACGCCAATTGTGCACTAAAAAGGAATCTCGTGCTGCCAGAAGAGGCAGGTCCTAAAAAATTGTATCGTTGGAGAAGAGACCATGTTTCAGAAAGTAGTCGGTGCCGATGTGTGTGCTAGAGCCACCTGTGCAGTATTTTGCATTATAAATTGTAGAGGAGAACACCCATACATTGCTATCGTTGGCTTGAAAGAGGAGTTGCGACTTGAATCATTGTCGCAAGAGGAGACTTGAGTAGAAGAGTGGCAACATTTTTTTTAAGGAATTATTGTGGCTGTGAGTGAAAGAGTCGCCACAGCGTGGAAGAGAACAAGCCACAGGGTGGAAGAGAACAATCCACCATGCGAGTCAATTCCAAGGAGGTCGCTTATGCCTAATCATTGCCACTGAGGGAGACACCCATATCCAAATATTGTTGTCAGAGAATAATCCACCAAATGAGTCGATTCCAAGGAGGTCGCTGACGCCCAATCATTGCCACTGAGGGAGACGCCCAGATCCAAATATTGTTGTTTTCAGAACGTTTCCACAGAAAGAGATGTAAGGAGGAGTCGCCCAGTTTCCAAGAAAAAGGTTATGGACTAGATCGTTGTTGCATGAGTGCTAAACCATTACCCACAAAGTATGAATGGAATACCATTGTTGATGACCCTACGTTGATTCTGTGAGTAGACAAAGGGCCTACATTGCCTCTCCTTAGTGTCAACAAAGCGCCTATGGTGGCTTCTCCCATCTCCAGCAGTGTGTCGACAACACCCATCAGCAAAGAGGAGAAGAGTGCCTATGAGCCCCTGTGTTGGTCCAAGAGAAGGAAAAGAGTGCATATAATCCCATACGCTGGTCCAAGAGAAGGAAAATAGTGACTATCATTTTTTGTTTTCTTTTTTAGTAAAGGAGGTGAGCCACTAACATTTGTTTTCCCAAAATACATTGGAGTCCTTGAAATTGTGTGAAGGGACTGTTGCAATTCCCAAAATACTTGGTTGAGAACAGTTGTGATAAGGCTACGCATGGAGAGCGATATGGAGCCTCGATATGATGAGGAATGCCTTACTAGAGAATTCCATATTCTGATTAAGCTCGAAGTGATGATGATAAATAATTTGTTGTTTGGTGCTGTAGCAGTTGAAGCAAAAATAATTGATTTTAATGCAGAATTGAAATACATTGCAGATTGGCTTCAAAATCCAAATGATGCTGAAATTTTTTTCTGTTCTTTTTATGTAGAACACACCACGTTTAGAGGTGTTGAAAAACTTGATGATACACATCAACAAAGGGGATTGAAATTGCTGAACTATGAGCTAAAGTTGCAGCATTCCACTGAACAAGCCATAGTTGAAAAATCCATGACAGTAGTACTGCAACCAAGTTCCATAAAAAAAGAGCACAGAAGGAAGATTAAAATGGAAAATACAACAAGGCGTGAAGAAACCAAAATCTGGAGAAGGAAATGGAAGAAAACAAATAAGTACCATCTCACAACAACAAAGCTCAAGATGAAGTGGAGGATTGTAGAGTACAAAGTTTGGAGTCCTAGAACTATTAAATTGTTAAAAGTTTATTTGTGTTGTTATCCATTTCTCTATTAAGGGAGGATGTTAGAGATAATGGAGAAATGTAATTGTGGAGATTTGTTATACCTAGAATGAGTAGTTTGTTTGTTCATGCTTTGTAGGATCTGATCCACATTTATTAGATCTAGCTTAGCTTATGATTTTCCTATATATGTAACTTTCATTCGTTAATACAATTGAGTTGAGTTGATGTAATCATCCTCTTGTTTGTGTGTGAGAGCATTTGTGCTCTGTACTTCCTCCTTCTCTGTTATCTAATACTAGCGAGGGATGAATTAATTCAATGTAGCTTGTTGTTATAAATCTTAGAGTGATGAATGAAAAGAATCAAATAAAAACTAGAGTTGGTTCAGTTTATAATACCTAAACATAAATCATATGCGACCAAATAACAATGAATTGTGATGTCTGAGTTTAGTAAGGGCACTATTTTCTAAAAAAAATGTTATTTATGGTAAAATAACTGACATTTCTATATTATATTAAGAGATTCTTGGTTCACTTTCACCTGAATTAATTTGATTTTTTTATTATTATATGATTCTAAACATATATATAATGCTTCATTCTATTATTACCTCTATATAATGTTTCATTCTATTATTACCTCGATAGACCTTTTATTTGAGATTTGGGATGGACTAGGACCTATGCTTTTTCATCTACAAATGAGGATGAGACAAGTGTACTGTCGAGATTAAAAGAATATAAAAAATAATTGGTAGATAGTTGATGAATAGATAACCAACAATTCATGGCAAATAACTAGAAGAATGTGAGATAGAAAACAAATATAAAAAATAACTAATAGTTGATAAGTGAATAACAAAAAGAATGTAAATGATAATATATAACTAGGTATGAATAAATCATAAATAAACCTCTTTAACTAGAAAAAAAAATATTTTTAACTTTGGTAATTTTTTTTTTGAAAAATTAACTTCTATTTTGTTTTTGATATTTTTTTCAAGTAATATCATTCTTATATTTCGAGTATATTATTAATAGTACAAAGTAATGTTTTTTCTTATTATGAAAAGCTTTTGTATTATAATACAAAAACATGTTTTTTTTAAAAAGTGATTGTACAGCGTCTTTATCTTGACTTTTATTTATGAAAATGGTTTGTTATTCATAGTTTTTCGTAGGTGATTTTTTTAATTTTTTATACATGATCAGAAGTGGAGAACCCATCCCCCATTTCCTTTATAAATAATAACTAAGAGACAACCCGCAATTATAGTTTGGGAATTCCTGTGTGAACTTGGATACCTATATATTCACTTGATAATAGAAACTATCATAATTGAAACTAGATGCATTTAACAATCAAACAAGCATGTCTTCAATAAACGCTATTACTAATTAGCCATGTAAATACTAGTTGCCATTATACTTGGTAATACCATAGAAAGGTTTCAGAATTAATGATCAGCTTACAAGGTGACTTATACCAGAGTCCCAAGGTTATTCAAGTAGTAGTTATTACCTCACCATGGGTCTAATTAATTTGTATATGTTGCATGGTTATATTTCAAATCAGGTTCGTAAACTTATTTCCGGCGGCTAATCCAATAACAAAAGAAACAAATATACATAGCAAGGAGATGGTCTTTGGTTGTACTTCTACTTTCTTATGAATTTGACAAGTTATGATTTTCTAGTTTTGATATTCATTCAAAATTTATTGGCAATATAAATTTATTGGCAATATAGTGAGTGGAGAAAATTCAGATCATTGTTGAAAGTCATTATCTGTAGTATGCTTTTCTTTCAAATTTATACATAGCCATCGCACTTGACAGTTAGCATAAATACTGGTCACTATCCTTAACAAACATATACGTTCAAGTCATTCTTAAAAAAAACCTTATTAAAAACCTTATTGTCTGTCCCACTTAATAGTTCTCGTTCTATTTTGCATAAACCCTCTATCTCGATTTCTCAATACAGTAACTTGCTGCCTTTAACATGTTTTGTGTAGTGAATAAACTATTAACTTCAAATCCTACTTTATAACGTCCTTGTGTTATAATTGTTTTTAATAGATTATTGGCATGATCTTTTCGGATGTGACTAGATCTAAATGATCTTGTAAGGTTAATATAACTTAAGTGTTAATATTCATAATATTGTAACGTGTGTAAATTATAAAAAACAAAAAATAAATTACAATTCTTTAAAATATTTATTTGGAATAAATGCATAATATGATATAAAAGAATGAAAATGACATATATAATTATAAATTTTATTTATAGAAAAATAATGATATATATTATTTTGCTGTTAAGACAATCTATATGTTTGTATTAAAAATTAAGTGCGATACTTAACTCGAAGACCTCGTGAAAGCAAGTTCGCACAATTGCACGAAATGTTGAATTCTGTCACTATTTTCAAAACACAATTCTAAGTTTAATATTTGATGTAAGAATTATTTTTAAGCAAATTAATATATTGTAAATTAAAGTTAAAGTTTAAATCTATGTGATAACTGTATTTTATGGTAGTTAGAAATAAAAAATAAAAAACTAAAAAATAGCATATGTGATAACTAGACTGAATGGTATGTTATGGTAATATATATAGTTTATGTAACACTATAACTCTATTTAGAAGTAGAGATAATGTGCACAAGGTTTAGTCAAACAACATTTTAAAGATGAGAGTTGAAATAATTTGTAGTTAGCAAACTTCTAATAAACTCGAAATCCTAACTCCATTTAGTCGCATGAAAATAATAGTCAAACTTCATTTGGGACTTGGGAGTAGAGTTAATGTTAATAAAGCTTAGTAAACTCCATTTGAAAGTTAGGAGTCATATAACTCTGAGTTGTTATATTAAATGTAATAGCTTTATATTAACATTTAAATTAAATATTACATATAAGTATTATCTTAACTCCAATGATGATACAACTATAAGCTAACAACCACAAATTAAGTTATTGTTATATATTAAATTTACTATTACAGAGTAATTAACACAGTTTTTAGGAAAAAAAATATTATGAATGTGTCAAATATATGCATATTAACAATGAGTGTATATATAATCTATCTATCTTTTAATATGTTAAATTTTATATTTTAAGACTTTTTTTTTAATATTATCATTAATGTGTAATTTGTAATAAAACTATGAAAAACTAAGAGATAATTAAACTATAAAAATCCTAATAAATTCAGCAGAACTCATGTAATAACTCTACTCTTAGGAGTTGAGTTAATGTCAATAAGGCTTAGTAAAACTCCATTTTAAAGTTAGGAGTCTTTTCTTTTTCCATAGAATAAATTCATAATTTTATTCAAATTATATTGTGCAGATAAGCCACTTTCAAAAAAGAAAAGTGTCCATCAGTTCAAAATTTACAACATCAAAAAGACTAATCCATAGTCAATAATATGACTTAATTACATGAAAAAAACATCAGATTGACAACTTGTCAGTCTTAAGTCTCCAAAAATGAAGAACAAAGATACTACAATATCATGGATAAACATCTGTCATCACCAGACTATCGAAAATAGTCCCCTCATTGTCCAAAAACTGGAAATATGTCTTCTCCCAGAAATTGCATTCCTGCTTTACACAATCAACATCATGTCATTTGATACAAAGTTAACTTCATATCATTCCATACAAGTTCATCAAAACTAGCATATGCTGTCATATATACAAAAAGAATTAACACTTAGTTCCAAAGTCACCAAAAGACGAGAGAAACAGAAAGGTCCCTCATGCCCCCAAATAAAAAGTACTAAAAAACCTGAAAGGTATCATGTCTCCCAGACCCCTGATACTCACAGATATTCCAATACCCACTCTGTACTTTCCTTCCTTCATTTGCTAACTTATCAACAAAGGTATTTCTTTCCCTATAAATATGTTTAAAATCAGCCTTAACAAAGAAATCAGCAAGTCTGATGACCTCTTGCAAAAACTGTGCAAGTTGCAGATTATGTACTTTGAATTTGCCAGAAATCTAGTTTATGACAAGCATGGAGTCACCAAAAAACTGGATATTCGAAATTGCTTGTTTAAAGCCAAGATTATCAATAATTTTAAAGCAGACAACTCCGCAAAATTATTAGAACCTACCCCCAATCTAGCTTTAAAAGTGATATAATGATCATCTTTAAGGCAAAGTATACCCCCCGCACCATATATCTTTGGATTTCCAGAAGCAGAACCATCAAAAAAACCCCGTGGTTTAGTTCTATCAATTACTTCCTCCGTTATGATTCTAATCTTCAAAATAGCTGTATCCAAAGGGTAAGAAGAAAGTAAACCCAAACTAAAAGCTGCAACCTGTGCAGTAGATGTGGAGACATTATCAAAACAACAAAGGTTTCTATATTTCCATATAAACCATATAGGGCTTGTTTAGGCTGAGGTTGTGATAAACTATAGTTGTTGTAGTAGCAGAACTTGGTTTTGGTGGACTCGCATATAGGGCTTGTTTAGGCTGAGGTTTCAACCTTCTCTCAAGCAATG
>LPNX011132721.1:0-169395 GCA_001517045.1 Pseudotsuga menziesii
CAACATCATCCTCCTCATCATCATCATCATCCTCACCTTCATCATCATCATCACCATCAACATCATCAACATCATCCTCATCATCATCATCACCATCAATGTCATCACCATCAAGATCATGGACATCATCATCATCATCCTCACCATCACCATTCAAGCCTAAAGTGCAACATCAAACCTTCCACTTGGCGTAGCATTAAAACTTGCTAGTTGTGGAGCCCTCTAAACTTATCTTTCAAACTTCCGCATAGTTTTAAATCCACATTTAAGTCCATAGTTTATACCAATATAGTATGGATTGATATAAATTTTAAACAAATCTATCATAGAATTAAAACTTTAACAAAGTTAAATCCATATTATAGCATAACGTGGGTTTAAAGTTTAAACAAAGTTCAAAGAGTTAATCATTTTATGCAATTCTTAGCCATAAATAAAACTTTATACCTATAAACATAACTCTAGTACTAAGTTTAGTGAAGCAAAACGGGAGCACGTTTTAGTGAAGCAAAACAGGAGCGCGTTTTAGTGAAGCAAAACGGGAGCGCGTTTTAGTGAAGCAAAACGTGAGCGCGTTTTAGTGAAGCAAAACAGGAGCGCGTTTTAGTGAAGCAAAACGGGAGCGCGTTTTAGTGAAGCAAAACGCGCGCGCGTTTTAGTCTACTATCCTANGGTGCGCGTTTTAGTGAAGCAAAACACGCGCGCGTTTTTGTCTACTATCCTAATTGGCATGCATGTTGGCAGCCTTGGGATTGGGCTTGGCAGGGTCGGTATTGCTTGGGATGATTTCTATTTTATGGATCAAGCGTGATTGACTTCATTCTACCATTGCATCTAAAAGGTCCATCAACTTCTTGCACACACCCGTATTATATTTTGAGCTTATCTTATCGAATCATTGACTCAATATCCAATTAATCAATGGAATTTTTTTTATGAGACACATTTTAGAACAAGAATTATCCCTAATGAATTAACAAAAACAACAATCAACAANCAATCAATCGACTATGAACAGATACCGTTCAGATGAAGGCGATTTCATGAGCATGGACACTTGTTCAGAGAATGCACACAGAATAAAAAACTAGGAGGAACAAAAGATCAAGAAAATCAAGATCCCGAGGGTTTACCCGAGTCCAAAATAAGAAAAGATCAGCCAAGAAGACTATGGGCCTTGAAATATATAAAAAAGTCCAAATGCAAAATAGGTTTGAATCCCTCCAAGAACCCAAGCAAACCACCACTCAGCAATAAGAAAAGATTCAAAACCAGTAGACTCAAGAAACTGAACTAAGCACGAAGATCCTGTAATACTCCAAAAAATTCGTAAAAATTTAAAAAAAATTCTATGACATTAAATGTTTGCAATCGTCACTACTGAGGAACATTTAACTGTTAATAGTTACATAATCAGGCTTAACTAGAACTGATTCTTTTGTTAATTTCTAGATCTGCATACTAATTATTTGCTTTCATAAATCAATGTTAAGGATTTGATTTACCAGGTTATGATTTGGAACAACATGAATTGAAAAATCTGTTTAATTACTAAGTACTAAAGTTTGTTCTACTGTTTGTGAAATTATGAAGGAACTTTAGTTGAGTCCGAGGCTTACTTAGCGTTTTAGCTAATGCAGTGAAATGATGCTTCTTTTACATGTCTTTTACAGGTAAGACGTTTTGTAACCAGTTTCTGGGCCGAGATTATTATCTCCACTAGAATAAAATATAATGCTAGTAAATTTGTTTATTTTACAGCTTTTATCAAAATAAATGAGGTACCGTTGATCTGTATATTTATGTTTTAATTAATTTTTTGATAAACATAAGTGTTGGAAAACTGAACATAATCTAGTTGTTCTTCCATTTCGCTTCAACTATAACTTGTTCATCTAACTTTTATCTATCTATTATCAGTTTAGGTCCCGTATGTAATTCTAGTGAAAGGTTATTTTGTCTAGTGGGTCCTTTAATACTTTATTTCTTGATACCATGGTAATTCAAGGGTATTTGTTTCAACAATGATCAAGTTAAGTAAACTTAGGAAAACCTAAATCTAGGTATAGTCATATGGTATAATGATTACCATTCACACATGGAACTAAAAACTTAGTGCAGAAGACAGTATACTAACTGTTTTAGTGCTTACCAGGTAGAGATGCAATAATACAAATTTTATATTGTTACTAAAGTATTACTGCTTTTTGTTTAAAGAAAGAAAAGATTATCTTCTACAAAATCTATCCAACCTAACCATTGTATGATCTTCATCTCACAAGGGGATATGAAAAACATTAATATCTTATAATGAAACTAAGTTTAATACCTAGACTAAGAATCAAGCTATGCATATTTCTATGCTTGCAAGCACACATACACTAAGTGTTTTTAACCGATGTATCTTCATAAGTCTTTTACAAGGTATTTTTACAATTTTATGGTTTTTTCACAAGGTGTTGTTTATTATGCTAATCAAGGTTAAAGAATTATTTGCACAAGATTATAGATCATAATATAAACCCTAGTTTATGTAAATACTACCTCCCTACATTATTCTTTAAGGTTATACTATGCATATTAAAATGAAAAGATAATTAATGATATGAAAAGGTTCTAACCATAGCTTTTTTTATAAAACACAAATGTGTGCAGGATGCTCTTTTGGGTCTCGAACTATAATACAAAACCCATAATTTGCAAACATATCTATCGCCACTTGGTAGGTGATCACTGGTTAGGGTTTTGAATTTTGGAGTTTCACTATAAAACTATCCTAAACCCTAAAAAATCACATCTTACCTATATTTTATATCTCTGTTGTGGAGTGGGAGAGCCGTAGGCTCATGGTCACAAGGCTTTGATGTTATTCCTTTAACTCTTTATGTATAGGCCTCCTTTTTCCATTTCGAGTTCTTCTGTAGGGTTTACGTGGCCACTGCTTAATTTTGTGTATGAGGCATCTATTGCTGTTACCTTATCTCTGCAAACAC
Source organism: Pseudotsuga menziesii (assembly GCA_001517045.1). NCBI lineage: Eukaryota > Viridiplantae > Streptophyta > Pinopsida > Pinales > Pinaceae > Pseudotsuga > Pseudotsuga menziesii. The sequence goes on from LPNX011132721.1 coordinate 2,994, forward strand.
TACCCTTCATCATTACCTTACCTCTGCAAGTGCTACCCTTCGTGCACTAGTGCAGTGGTGAACTTGGTAGTGTGAGCACGGTTCTTGATTTGTCGTAGTGTGATCTTGACTCTGGTTCATCATGGTTTTTGGTTTTGGGCTTGCACATTGCTCATTGGGGTTTTCTTGACAGAGATTCCTTCATTTTCTCGAGCATTCCCCAGCCTGGGTCTGGGGTTTTGTTTAATCCACCATTCTATGCAGCTAATGTCAAATACTAACAAGGTATAAGTTCTTTAAAGTTCTAAAACCTTCTGCATAGTTTCAAAGTTTTTTATTGTCTTCGTTATATGAGTTAAGAATGAGCTTAACAAAATATTTAATGGCTGTACAAGTTAATTCACAAGCCGAGTTTCATACTGTGGTTCAAAAGATCCAACGAAAAGGGGTTCTTCAAGCTCCTTCAACGACGGGTGTAGGGGGTCTTCAAGCCTTGGTCCTACCTAAGGTTCCTCCAGTGATGGGTGTATGGTGTTTTAGTTGATACTGTTTGCTTTGCTGGAATTATTGCTCGGTCGTGGTTACGATGTAGTCTCGGTCGTGGTTACAATGTAGTCCGTTTTCTTTGGAAGGTCGTTTGGACATGACTTTAAGAAACGTTCATGAGGCCTTCTCGGCCGTAGCTTGACTTACAACATTTGTATTTTGGACAGGATTTTTAAGCCATGACTTCTATTGTTAAAAGGCCATTAGTTCGTAACTTGTATGGATACTGTATTGGTTTTGGTAAATTAAATCAGGGTTTGGAAACTATTTTTATTTGGAATAAGCTCTATAGCTTACTGTTTTACATATTGTATAATTGGTAATATATATACTGTGTTTTTAAGAAAATGATGGGAGGCTGTGAGATTTATCTGTTCTGGTTTATTTCTCAATTTCTTGTTTTAAATTAACCTAAATAGAGATATTGTTACTGCTATGATGTTTGTATTGATATATAAATAGCTAAGAATTTTAAAAGAAGTTTTATTATGGTTCCAGTTCGTAATTTTTTGATTTTTTTTAAAAGAGAAACAAATGTTTAGACAGTTGGTTTTTAAAACAGAATTTGAATTTTACTGTCAATAAACAATTATTTCAGTAAATAGATAAAGGAAATGTTGAATAATACAACCTAAGTCTTTACTGTTTTCTTGGGTTGGAATGTTTAAAAATGTCTTTACTTAAATTTTCTTAGTTATAAAAATGAAGAATGTATGCTTTAAGTAATTTTGGGCGAAACTGTATAATCCCTCTATTAGTAAAAGAGGAGGAAATGATAGTCATATTTGACAGTTTCTTCAAAATAGGTTTTATTTATAAAATCTTAATTACTTTTAAATCTTTACAAAGTTTGATATTTTAATTGTAATGTGTTTCAAGTTTCATTCTTACTTAGATTAATGATGAAATTATCTAGTTAATTTCTAGCCTCATTTTACTATTTCTTTAAGTTAATCCTGCTTATTTATTTTTTGTTTTTATAATGTCTTTTAGTTACTATAATAATAGGCTTATAGTAATTAATTTATCCACTATGTGAATAAGTGCACAGACTATGTATATATATATATATATATATTTAAACCTTTCTTAGAGACAGTTTTGTTTAATTTATGATAATGTACTCTGTCTAAGGAAAATTTCTGAAATTGAAAGGAAAACTTACTTTTAATTAACCCTGTGAAATATGTAGTAGGTAAATAAACACATTCAAGCACACTTCATTTGATTATCTATCAGAATTTAATCTAACATACTCAGTAAAATTGAAAATTCTTCTAATCATTTATCCTAATCTATATCTAATCCAGAAATTGACTAACTTTTCACAGTAAAATATTTCATTCAATAATTCTAATAACAGAAGAATAGAAACATAACACAATACTCCTTAAGTTCAATCCCTCTTAATCCTAAATATGCAATTAGAAATTAGAAAGAACATGTAGAACCTAGAAATGTAGAAGAGGTGACAACAACTTAAGGAACCTGTTCCTTTCAACCAAATTCTAGAGATAGCTAAACTGCAAATCTCAAGAACCCCCAAGCTTGTATTCTGGTTCACCTGGTAGAAGTATCGGGTGAGATATATAGTTTAGTAATACTCTACAACTCTACTGAGTATTCACTAGTAAATATGTTATGCTTGCAGTAGTATCAACTTAGCTACACTAGTTTAGAACTTCATCACTTTTCACTCAAAACAAACTTCTGCTAGTCCCCTCCATCGAATTTTTCTTGTGCACTAAATTCACTCAGAATTTTCACAAGTGAAGAATGAGCAGCCTCAGCTGTATTCAATGGGAAGTTTTATTAGCATGTCTAGGTATTTTGGATCAGTTTTCACTTAATGAGCCACCTGCTCTTGTTCCACTTTCTTGGGGAACATGACCATAAAAATAGGGAAGTTGCCTCTTGCAACATCTAGAAGTAGTTTGAGGATGCTGCCAAGTGTCAATCTACTCTCAACCCAGCCTATTCCACCAAGTGACCAGTAACACACTCATTTAACAGCCTCCTTAAATTGTTGTCTCATCTTTAATTTATTAATTAATAAAATATTCAGCAATTACATGTAATTATCCTTGACCCCACTTGGTCATTAATTACAAAATTTATAATAAAAATATAACATAATGTTTCTTAAAACATAAAATGTTTTTGCAAATTTGGGCATGTGACATACACACCCCCTTAAATTATAACATCGTCCTCGATGTTATTTATTCTTTGTCCTCATAATTCCCTTGAACAGAATTGGATATGCAGCCCACATATGACTCTCCAATTCCCAGGTGGATTCTTCTGGACTAACGTGCTTCCATTGCACCTTCACCCAACCAATGGTTCGATTCTAAAGTAAGATCTCTCTCCTTTCGAGGATACAATCCAGTTGCACCAGAAATATCTGTCGGGTTCCACCTGCACATCATTCCGGTTTATAACATGAGTAGCATCATGTACATATTTTTTTAACACAGAGATATGAAAAACATTATGAACCTTCAAATTTGGTGATAAATCCAATTTATAGGCCACCTGTCCTATTCTGGACAGTATCTCAAAAGCTCGACAATATCGAGGTGCCAAATTAGCACAAATTCCTAATCTCAAAGAACTCTTTTTAGGCCTTACCTTTATAAAGACATGTTCACCTACCTGGAACTCTTTCTGAGTTCATTTAAGATTTGATTGACTTTTATACCTGTCTTGTGCAACTTTTAAGTTACCTTGCACATTTTTTTACAATTAACTCTATCTCTTTTAGTAGTTCAGGTCCTAATACTAACCTGTCAACTAGGTTACTCCATGAGATGGGGGTATTGCACTTTCTGCCATACAAAATTTCAAATGGATTGTATCTTATTGAAGCTTGGTAGTGATTGTTGTAAGCAAACTCTACCAGGTGTAAGTAATCTTCCCATTTACCTTTTTTCCTTAACATACATTCTGAGCATATCTTCCAACACTTGATTCACTCTTTCAGTCTATCCATCTATCTGGGGATGAAAAGAGGTGCTAAAATTTAAATTAGTATTCAGGCCTTTAAACAAAGACTTCCAAAAATTGCCCGTAAACTTAGGGTCTCTGTCTGAAATTATAACTTTTGGTATCCCATGTAAACGAAATATTTGTTTCATGAATATATCAACAATATTAGCAACCTTGTAAGTGGTTTTTATAGGTATCAAATGAGCTTCTTTACTAAGTTTATCAATGACTACCATTATCGAGTCATTCAGATTTTGATTTATAGGTAGACCTGTAATAAAATCGAGACTGATTATTTCCCACTTCTAGCTAGGGATAGGTAATGGCTGTAGTAAACCAGTTGGATGTTTGTATTTAGTCTTAACTTGTTGACATTCAAAACATATGGAAATGTATTATGCCAATTCATTCTTCATGTTTGGCCAAAAGTAATCCTTCTGTAACATGGTTATAGTCTTCTGATAACCAGGATGTCCTGAGTAAGGAGTCTTATGAATTTCATTTAAAATCAGTAGCTTAATCTTAGATACATTAGGTAAATACAACCTGTATTTTTATAGTAATAATCCTTTTTCATTTAGACTATAATCTGTACTTAAACTTTCATTTAAATTTTCTGTTACTTTTGAATGTAATTTTTGATCATTTTCATCCAATCTCACTCCTTCCTCTAGCTGTTCTTCTAAATCTGTTTTATAAGTGTTGATTGCTACTACAAAATTTAGTTTTGCATTTCTTCTTAGAGCAACATCAACCTTATTTTCTTTTCCCTTAATATGTTGGGTTACAAAATCGTACTCGCTAAGGAAAGCTAGCCACTTAGCTTGCCTTGTGTTTAAGTTAGGTTGATCCAACAAATATTTTAATCCTTTATTATCTATCACAAATATAAATTTCCTTCCGATTAAGTGATGGTGCCACATCTTCAGAGCATGTATGACAACAGCCAACTCTAAATCGTAAGTTGCGTAGTTTTTCTCATGAATCTTAAGCTTCCTAGACTCGTATGCAATTATGTGTCCTTCTTGAGTTAAAACTCCACCTAGACTGTCGTTGCATGCGTCAGTGCATACTATAAATTCTTTATTAGGATAAACAAATCTTAAGATTGGTGCCGTAGTTAGTAATGTTTTTAACTTTTTAAAACTTTATTCACACTTTTGATTCCACTCGAATTTCTTCCCTTTCTTTTGTAAAGAAGTTATGGGATTTGAAATTCTTGAGAACCCTTCAATAAATCTTTGATAGTAGCCAGTAATCCTCACGAATGATCATATGTCAATCACATCCTTTGTGACTGGCCATTATTAAATTGCTTTTATCTTTTCTGGATCAACTGAGATCCCTTCTTTAGTTACTACATCGCCCAAGTACTGTATTTTATCCTTAAATAAATCGCAATTACTAAATTTAGCATAAAGCTGATGTTCTTGCAATTCTTGTAAAACAATTTTAAGTGCTCGTCGTGTTCTTATTTAGACTTAGAATAAATTAGAATGCTGTCAATGAATACCACCAAGAATTTATCAAGGTACTTATGCAATACATTATTCATTAAGAAAATGAAGACAGTCGGGCATTACTAAGCCCAAATGGCATAACAACAAACTCATAGTGACCATATCTGGTCCTAAAAGTTGTTTTAACGATGTCTTCATCTTTTATTCGGACTTGGTGACAACCAGATCGTAAATCAATATTTGAAAAAAAAGTTGCTCCATGTAGCTGATCAAACAGATCATCTATACGGGGCAACGGGTATCTATTTTTAATGGTCATTTTATTAAGTTGACGGTAATCAATGCATAACTGTAGAGTACCATCCTTCTTTTTAATGAAAATAACAGGTGCTCCCCAAGGAGACCTGCTACGTCTGATATACTTCTTATTAGTAAGTTCTTTTAACTATGATTTTAATTCATTTAATTCCAATATATTCATCCGATAAGGGGATTTTGAGCTAGGCACTGTACCAGGTACCAATTCAATAGTGAACTCTAACTCCCTCTTCGGAGGCAGTCCCAAAATTTCTTCCAGAAATACATCCGAACACCCCCTTAGGATTGGAATATCTTCCATTTTTTATTTATCTTCGTTATTAGTATGTTCTTTGTTAATTACAGTTACAACAAAGGCTTTACAACCCTTTCGAACAACTCTCTTTAATTACAAAGTAGAGATTTGTCTGATAGCTATTTTCCTAGGGATTCCTATTATGGTTACTATTTCTCCTTCATTATTTATGCAAGTAAAAGTTTTATCGAATAAGTTCAGAACTACTCTATGCTATTCTAACCAATCCATACCAATTAACATGTCATAAGAGCCTAAAGAAAGTACATTAAGCTTCACAGAGGTTTCAAACTAATCCATATTTATAGTGCAATCTTTTACAAAACTAATCACTTTTCTTTTTGCTCCAGTAGCTAGCTGAACTAACCATGACTTTGCAAAATTTTCTACTGATAACTTGCATTTTTCTACTAAATCATGAGAAATATAACTTAGGCTATCCCCTAGGTCAATTAATATAGATATAGGTGTTTGATTCAGCTTACTTTCTACTTCCACCATAGAAGTTTGATAATCCTTCTGCCTGTTTTCCAGTGTTGCATTGATCCTGGGCATTGTCCTTGCTAAATCACCAACAATCATCTCCTCCTATACCATATGTATGTTGCTGAAAGTCTTCTTTCGGTTAGGGAAAACTGATGAATAATGAGGCCCATTACACTCCCAACATTTTACTAGTTCTTTACGTTCATTATTCTTAGTCTAATTGCTATGATTATTAGCAGGTTCTTTATTTCTAGGGCAATTAGGGTTTAACTATGAATTACCTTTATTTCCTTGGAAATTATTATTAGGAAAATTACATGTGTTATTATTCCTAAAATTTTGGTTAGGTACGAAACCCTTCTCCTCCTGTTCAAAATTACTAGACCTTTTAGCCTTCCTGTTTGACATACTTTTCTTTTTGCGGTTATGCTCATAGCAAAAATTTGCCTTTCGTATAGCCTCCTCTAAGGTTTTTGGATTATCGTATTCAATTCTGTCTTTTATGTGAAAAGGTAAAAAACTTAGAAACCGATGTACCTTAGGCTTCTCATATACAATGTAAGGCACGTAACGTAGCAGACTTAAAAATTTACTCTTTAATTCTTTCATGTTCATTGTTCCCAGCTTCAGTTCATAAAATTCCTTGGCTCGCTCTTCGTAATACTGTTCTGACAAGAAATTTTTTTTAAAGTATTTATTAAAGGTACTGCAGTTAATGTTATTTTCCCTAATACCTTTTTCTCGTTTTAGATCCTGCCACCAAATATCTACCTTCCCAGTTAGGTTGTAAATGGCCATTCTTGTTTTTAGCTGATTAGAGTAATTGTATATTTGAAAATACTTCTTCATCCCATACATCCATGATTCAACTTCTTCTCCTTTATCAGTTTCACCATTGAAAGTTGGTGGTTTTATCTTCTTAAAGATCTCCTGAAATTTCTTCATAAGGCTTAAATTTTCTTTCTCTTGAATAATAATTATCTTCACTACTATCACTAGTGTACTGATGAATTTTCCTATGTGAGTCGCCATAAATTTTAGAGAACGGACTACTTTCGACTTTAGACGATTTAGAATTTTTACTTTTGTGTTGGTAGGATATATCTTCAAATCCTATCTATTTATCTTTTTCTTCATTCTGGAATTTTTCCAGAAGTATTTGGTTCAGCTCTTTTTGAGCTTTTCGGCCATAGCTTGACTTACAACATTTGTAGTTTGGACAGGATTTTTTAGTCGTGACTTCTGTTGTTAAAAGGCCCTTATGCCGTAACTTGTATGGATACTGCATTGGTTTTGGTAATTTAGATTAGGGTTTGGAAACTATTTGTATTTGGAATAAGCTCTATAGCTTACTGTTTTACATATTGTATAATCGGTAATATATATACTTTGTTTTTAAGAAAATGATGGCAGGTTGTGAGATTTATTTGTTCTCATTTACTTCTCAATTTCTTGTTTTAAATTAACCTAAATAGAGATATTGTTACTGCTATGATGTTTGTATGGATATATAAATAGCTAATAATTTTAAAAGAAGTTTTATTAAGGTTCCAATTGGTAATTTTTTTTATTTTGTTTAAAAGAGAAACAAATGTTTAGACCATTGGTTTTTAAAACAGAATTTGATTTTTACTGTGAGTAAACAATTATTTTAGATAAAGGAAAGGTTGAATAATACAACCCGAGTCTTTATTGTTTTCTTGGGTTGTAATGTTTAAAAAGGTCTTTACTTAAATTTTCTTAGTTTATATTTACCAAACAGTTTTAATACTGTTTCTGTGGAAAGTGTATTTCATTTTGTATATTCAAATATTAGATAATTGTGGTTATAAAAATGAAGAATGTATGCTTTAAGTAATTTTGGGAGAAACTGTATAATCCCTCTGCTAGTAAAAGAGAAGGAAATGATAGTCGTATTTGACAATTTCTTCAAAATAGGTTTTATTTATAAAATATTAATTACTTTTAAATCTTTACAAAGTTTGATATTTTAATTGTAATATGTTTCAAGTTTCATTCTTACTTAGATTAATGATGAAATTATCTAAGTAATTTCTAGCCTCATTTTATCATGTTTTAAGCTAATCCTGCTTATTTATTTTCTATTTTTATAATGTATTTTAGTTACTATAATAATAGGCTTATAGTAATTAATTTATCCACCATGTGAATAAGTGCACATACTATGTACATATATATTTTTAAATCTTTCATAGAGACAGTTTTGTTTAATTTATGATAATGTACTTTGTCTAAGGAAAATTTCTGAAATGGAAAGGAAAACTTACTTTTAATTAACCCTATGAAATCTGTAGAAGGTAAATAAACACATTCAAGCACACTTCATTTGATTATCTATCCAAATTTAATCTAACCTAATGTACTAGAGTACTACCTTTAAAAAGGGTGGAAAGATACAGTTAGGTATTTTTTTTATCTATCAGTAAAATTGGAAATTCTTCTAATCATTTATCCTAATCTATATCTAATCCAGAAATTGACTAAATTTTTACAGTAAAATATTTCATTCAATAATTCTAATAACAGAAGAACAGAAACATAACACAATACTCCTTAAGTTCAATCCCTGTTAATCCTAAATATGAAATTAGAAATTAGAAAGAACACGTAGAACCTGGAAATGTAGAAGAGGTGACAACACCTTAAGGAACTTGTTCCTCCCAACCAACTCTTGGAGATAGCTGAACTACAAATCTTAGGACCCCCGAGCTTGTCTTCTGGTTCACCTGGTAGAAGTACTGGGTGAGAGATCTAGTTTAGTAATCCTCTGCAACTCTATTGAGTATTCAGCATTAAATCTGTTATGCTTGCAACAGTATGAACTTAGCTTAAAATAGTTGCACTAGTTCAGAACTTCAACACTTTTCACTCAAAACAAACTTCTGCTAGTCCCCTCCATCAATTTTTTCTTGTGCACTAAATTCACTCAGAATTTTCACAAGTGAAGAATGAGTAGCCTCAGTTGTATTCAATAGGAATATTTATTAGCATGCCTAGGTATTTTAGGTTAGTTTTCACTTAATGAGCCACCTGCTCTTGTTCCACTTTTTTAGGGAACATGACCACAAAAATAGGGAAGTTTCCTCCTGCAACAACTATAAGTAGTTTGAGGATGCTTCCAAGTGTCAATCTACTCTCAACCCAGCCTATTCCACCAAGTGACCAGTAAAACACTCATTTAACATCCTCCTTAAGCTGTTGTCTCATCTTTAATTTATTAATTAATAAAATATTCAACAATTACATGCAATTATCCTTGACCCCACTTGGTCATTAATTACAAACTTTATAATAAAAAGATAACATAATGTTTCTTAAAACATAAATTTTTTTTGCAAATTTGGGGCATGTGACAGATCCAGACCCAGGAAGAGCCTCAAGAAATCAAAGAAGAAGATAATAAGACATCGGAAGCTAAAGAGGAGGAAATGGAGATAGGGGATCTGGATCTGGTAGGTCTGTAAACAACATGCTCGGAGAAGGTCCCAGAAAAATTACTTCCACAACAAGTCACATTACTGGAAAAAGCGATAATCGAGGCTAAATCAATGAATTTTCTTGGGGTATCGGTAGAATCCCTTGAAGTTCTAGATGGAAAAAAGAAAAGGAAGAAAGAAAATCAACAAAGGCACATTAATGTGCAAAGGATTAAAATGGTAGGGGCTCAACTGGTGGCATCGGGGCAATATCCTACCGTAAATGTGTCCCTTTCTCCTGCGAATAAATAAGTTTCCAATGCAGATCACATCTTGAAATATAAGAGGTTGTAACAACACCTTGAAGATTCATCTTCTAAGGAGAAGGATAGAACTGTAAAATCCGGGTATAAATTTTTTACAAGAAACAAAATTCTTAGAGGCAAAACTGAAGATTATTAGAGGAAATGCTTGGAGGGGAAGTGAGACCATTGCAGTGGATGCTAAAGGGGAACCTGGAGGTATCAGGATTCTCTGGAACCCAAGAGAGGTTTTCTATCTGACTTCTTTACAACCTAGTACTCTCTATCGGCAGCATTCCATATCTTGGGTACTACTACTAGGGGGTTTATTACCAATGTGTATGGCCCTCCTTGGGCAAAATAGAAAGTGCAAATTCTCGACTCTTTAGGGATGCTTAAAAGGACGTTGAAAGGAAAATCCTGGATTCTTAGAGGGTAATTCAACCTAGTCAGGAATATTGATGAAAAAAAAGGTGGGATAAGGCACCTATCAGTGAGTATTTTAATGAAGTTATTGATAACCTAGAATTGGCTGATGTCAAAACAACCAAAGATACCTATGTGTGTAATTATAAAAGAACAGGATATAGGGAATAACTTGTCGGCTAGACAACTTTTTTTACTCGAAATCCATTATGATGAATAGGGGATAACTGAGGGCTATGGTACTCCCATCAGCCGGATCATACCACTGGCCTATTAAGTTGGAGTGGGACAACGTAGGGGTTAACTTGCGAATACCATTCCGTTTCGAAACTTTTTGGCTTCTTCAGGCTGAATTCCTGGAGAAACTAAAATAATGGTGGGAGGAAATTCCAACCATAAGAGGGACATGGATATGCCAGTTCCAACAAAATATTAAACTCGTTAAATCAAAAATCAAGAATTGGAACAAAGAATCCTTTGGTAACATCTTTAAGGATAAATCAGAGTTGGATGGAAAAATCAAAGAGGTGCAAATCATAGGTATGCAGACTGGCTTCATGGCGGACATTTGAGAGCAAGAAAAAGCAATGATCCACGAATCTAGCCAAAGAGAACAACAAGAGGAAATATTTTGGAATAAAAAATCTAGAGTTAAGTGTATCCAATAAGGGTAACAAAATAACAGTTTCTTCCATAAAGAAATTATCCAACATCGCCAGGGAAACCAGATGGCTAGATTGAAAACAAAAGAAGGACATATTGTCGAAACCTAGGAAGACCTAGAACTCAATTTGAACTCCTTTTTTTCCAAACTCTTGGAGGAACTAGATTGGGATAGGGATTCATCCTAGAGGGAGGTTTTGAGGCACATTCCAAAAGTCATCATGGAAGAGCATAACTTCTTGCATCTAAAACCAATTGAGTTGGAAGAAGTTGACTATGCAGTAAAAAAATGGTGAATGATAAAGCCTCGGGACCTGATGGGTTTACCAACAACTTCTTCCATGCCTACTGGTATTCGATGAAAGAGGAAGTTTGGTCTCTAGTGGAGGAATCAAGGAAGACTTCTAATATTCTGAAAGCTCTTAATGCAACCTTCTTGGCGCTTATTCCAAAAGAAACGGGAACGGAATACCCTGGAAAACTCAGACTGATCACTTTATGTGATGTCATATATAAAATAATATCTAAGGTTGTAGCCAACAAGATTCATCCCCTGCTTCCTATAAATGTGTCCCCTAAGCAGGAAGGATTCATCAAAGGAAGAAAATTTTTGGATGGAATCATCATGATCCATGAAACCATCCATTCGGACAAAATCGGGAAAATCCTAGGTATGCTACTAAAATTAGATCTGTCTAAAGCTTATGATAAATTGAATTGGAAATTCTTAGCAGGTGTGCTTTAGGCTTTTGGATTCTCAGACCAATGGACGAGGTGGGTCATGAAATTGGTTTCATTGGCCTTCTTCTCCATTTTAGTTAACGGTACCCCCTCCACACCCTTCCAGGTGTCAAGAGAAATTAGACGAGGTGGCCCACTGTCCCCCTTTTTGTTCATTATAGCAGGTTAGGGTCTAGGCAGAATGCTCAAGAACTTACGCATGGAGAATAATACCAAATGGCTATCCCTTAATGTTGAGCTAAAACCTCAAACTCGTCAACAGTTTGTAGATGATATGATACTTATGGGTCCTTCAACTATACAGGAGGCACAAGGCATAAAAGATGGGCTGGAAACTTTCTTGGAAGCTAGCGGTCTTGAAATCAATAAGGATAAATACGAGGTATTCCTCTTCAATACTCTGAAAATCATGAAAATAAATATTCTAAGGATATTGGGATTCTTTAAAGGAGGGATCCCTTCCAAATATTTAGGAGCATCGCTTGTAGAATTGACCATCAGATAGGTCTCTTGGAAGGATCTTCTGGACAAAATCAAGCAGAAACTTAGCCAATGGACTTTTAGAGCCCTTAACTTCCCCAGTAGACTCATTTTGTTTAAGTCAGTCATCTAGGCTATGTCACTCTACCTATTCTCGGTTTTGGCAGCACCAAAATGAGTGATAAAGCATATCAAGAATATTCAAAGGAACTTTTTGTGGGGAGGAGACGATAACCACAGGAAAAGGACATTGGTGGATTGACAAACTGTATGTAAACCCAAAGACATGGGAGGGTTAGGTCTTCATAAACCATTAGATATTAATAAAGCAATGGGAGCCAAGATATGGTGGAAATGGATAACTCACAAGGAAGAACCATGGGAGAAGCTATGGCATGCCAAGTATGCATCCCAATGGCCAAAACAATCATTGATAAGATTTGGGGAGGATCTCCCAAGCTCCAACATCTAGCAATTGGCTCACGAAAACCGAAACCTCATCCAAAGTCACAGTTTATGGGTGGTAAGACATGACAGCTCAGCACTGCTCATCAGCAACGCCTGGAACTAGGAGCTAAGTATTGATAGTCAAGATGACATTTCAACACTTATAAACCATATCTAGAATAACCAGAAGAAAAAGGTGAGTGGATTTTGGGACTCTGAGTCCCCTGAAAAAATATTAAGGACATGAAAAATGAAAGATTGGTGGAAAACCCTGGTACCAATAGAGGACATGGATGATTTCTACATGGAACTCTGCTCCAGGAAGATCCCATGGTATGGTGGCCCAGATAATATACGTTGGGGATTTTCCAACCTTCAAAGGTTCAATATTAAAGAGGCCATAAGGTTGCTGACTGAAACTCATAGGTTGGAAAAGGAGGCTAAATGGAGAAAAAATTGGGGAGGAAAATGGTGGCCCAAACTTGTAGCTTTCAGCTGGCTCATTCTAAAATGCTGCATTCTCACATGGGATAATATACAAGTTCGGTGGATTTTGGGTCCTTCAAGATGTAGCCTTTGTGAAAATAGCAATGAAACTATAAACCACTTGTTGGACGAATGTCCAATAGTTAACACTATATGGGGAAAAGGTGTCGAGTTGTTTAAAAAAAAATCATAGATATAAAGGAAGATCCGACATAACAGTAGCTGAATGGCCAAAGAACATATTAAAAAAAAATAGTGAATAGAATATGGGAGCTTTTCCTAGGCTTCATGGTCTAGGAAATATGGAAAACTCAGAACTTAAAATTTTTTGAAAACAAAAAGTGACGTGTAGAAGAAATTTAAGCGATTATAGAAGCTTATCTAAAAGAAACTATAACGCTAAATCCAAGGACACGGGAGGATTATGCAGAAGAAGAAATTGAAAAACAAATTATTCATGGCTGGGGAATTCGAACGTTACCTGTGAACAACTCACATCCCAGCAAAATGATTAAGCCGAGCAGCTCTGATTCTTGGAAAAATACTCCGATGGGTGCCTTCAAATTGAACTTTGACGGGGCTACAAAAGGGAACCCGGGACCTGTTGGCTTCGACGGAGTGGTTAGGGACTCATAGGGAAGAATTCCCAGCATTTTTTGGGGCAAAATAGGCACCCACACTAACAACATAGCAGAGCTTGAAGGCCTCATAAATGGGGTCTCATGGGTTGTACATAACTAGCGAGCCCATTTGATTGTGGAAGGGGACTCTCTGGTGGTCATTAACATACCCAGAAGGCTTCAGAATGGACCGACCATAGGCTAGGTATCCAAAAACTGGCGATGGAAGTGCAGGATTACAACGCTAAGAAGTTGGCTAAGGGAAAATCCTGTGCTCATATTCTCGCATGTTAAACAGACAGGTAAAGGGTGGTGGACGCCTTAAAAAATGAAGGGGTTAGAAGTATTATTTCCTTCCATGCAAAGGTAAACGACGACAAGAGAGATGGTCCGTTATGGAGAAAATGTGAAGTGTTGGATGCGGAAGACATTGGGAGGATAGATGTAGGCTATCCTTAACAACCGTTGTTCCTTCGCCTCCGATGCATGGAAAGTGCAATCAATATCCTTCTTCAACCTTGCTATCTACCGCTTCCCCCCACACACATGGCTTCCCCATCATAACCGAGAAGCCTTCGGATAGCCATGTGATCTGACATGTTAAGGCCCATCTCCACATCGTTGTGTCAAATGCGAATGAAGGCGATGAGACATCCATATCACATGACATTAATTTCATGCAGGCTGATGTTAAGGCTAAGACAAGTGGGAAGTGGATGAGAGATCCAAAGGAGGATGGTGGCATGCTCATGCGATTTGATGAGAACTATCTGGCATCAGGCCTTCAATTATAAGAACTACTCCTTTCATGCTTGCGATGTATGATGAGGTACAAGGGATCAAATCCTTTGGGTTTATTGGCGGGGAACTATCGAGTCTATGTACCTGGACTATAAATATTAGTAAGGATTTTACTAGGCAACCTTTAATGGGGGATAGGGATGCCATTTCAGATGAAGGGAAGGATTTAACGAAGATTAAATGGCTCTAGAACTGTAAGGTTGAAGTTTCACAAGGTGCAAAATGGAAACATCAACCGATGATGATGAGGATAGGTTAAATCATCAAGGTTAAGGGAGCAGCTACATATGCATCTCTGGATGGTGAAAGGATCACCATGGTCAGGCTTAGTTTTGTTCACCTTCTTGTGCAAGCCTCTCAAATTTTTTAGATTTGCTAAACAATGGCATGTGTGCCATCGCCAGGGATAGTGTGGAATAATGGAATGGGGAAATATATCCCAATCCTTCTCATCTGGTAGTGCCCTGCCTGTGGAAGAGGGCCCGACTCCTCTAGCATTTAACTAGTGGCTGTAATATATGACAGAGACTCTGGCAAGGGTGGAAGCAATGATCACTATCAAGGAAGTCGAGCTTATTCGAGAATATGAGAATGATCAAGGGAATCCCCTGGGATCTATTTCATTCTAGATGGTTTGAATTATATTGGATCGGGACATACAATAAAATTTTCAACTAGAGCATGGGATCCGAGAAGCATTAACCATGATCAAACAAGGGAAGTAGAAAAGTGCTACGGGTTTTAGAATGTTGGATCTGACTGCAGGCAATCTACTGGAGATCCCGGGGGGGCATCCCATGGTGTCATTGCCCTCCCCCATTTATCCACAATCGTAGTTAGGCCCTTGGGAGGGTAGTGTTTTTGGATTTCCGCATGTTTCTATTTTTTGCTATTTTGGCTCAGTCGTTGAACTCATGCTTTTAATGATTAATGTTTTTCTTATATATGAATGTAATCATTTCGGTCGGGAAGGGGTAATCAATAGAGAATCCTTCACTAGCTATATGTCATTTTCCAGTTACTGGTTTGAGAGGCATCAACCTATTTGTCTTTATAACCATTTTGATATGAATGATGTTAATGTGGGAAGGTGTCTGGATTACCAGAATCTTAGAAAGATAAGGGGAGGGAGGAATGGGCGAAATGACAGAATGAACTCCTTGAATAAATTCCTAGTCCATTTTGGCCCTTTCAGGTGGATGGGATTGATTGTATACTATTTTTGTATCATATAGCAATATAAATTTCCCTTGCTTATTAACAAAAAACAAATTCACACACTTCTTTACATTACTTAATTGCTAAAATATCTAATCTTTAAGTTATTTACCAAAGATCTTTGTTACCTAATAAACCTAATGCATTTATATTGTATCAAGAATTCCATTTATTTATACACAAATCATTATAAACACAATATATTATGTTTTAAAAACTAGTCAAGGATCTTGTCTTCAACCTGTCTCAATAACATAGTTTTGAATTTTTTAAGGAGATTCAAGTTTGAAGTTTATTCCTACGCAATGAAATTTACTCTCTTATTGATTTCAAGTAAATAAGGAGATTCTATTTCTATGGAAAAATGAATTATGGTTACCTTATGAGTTTCATTTCTCTTAGTTCAACAACAGTAAAAAGATGAGAGTAAAGTGTTCATTTGGAAACGCCTCATTTCAGAAAATAATTCTCCCTTCAACTGACAATGAGTAAAATATATGGCCCACCGGAATTCTCCATCGGGTGGATTTGTAAAGAAAAACTATCTAAATAAATCGGCAATTGTTCAAAGGAGTCAAACATCTTTTTTTTGTTTCCATTAATTCTATCAAACTAAAAGACACATTTATATAATTTGCAGTAGTTAAAGACTGAAAAAAATGGACTTATCTCAAGATTAGATCAGCATAGAGTGTGCTTTGTGGAGATTCCTCTTTGAAAACCCTTGATTCACTCAACATCCAAATAGTTAAAGTTTCATCCTTTCTTGACAACAACCAGATGGGTAATAAATTCCCAGAATGTCACTTCTTCCACCACATTTCCATATAGAGGTACATATTTCTCTTCATGATAAACACTTCCATTCATTAGCTTTCCTTCATAATCCACCTAAAATGACCGATAGGATAAACTCCTCTCCTATCACTGTAAGGCCCCTCCTTTTTTTTTCTCCCCTCCTATTCTTCGATCTCTCCTTTTTTTCCAACTCGATGAGCCAATAAAACCTAACTTCTCTTTGATACGGTTACCAAGTAGATTAAGTGTAGTTTCAATTAATATAAATAACATCAATCCTAAAAGGAATGTGCTTTAATGTAGGATCCTTCAATTTCATAACACCTTGGTGAAAATTTTAGTGCTTTTTATTGGGGATGTTACATACTCGCTCCCTTATAGTTGCATCATCCTCAGCATTAACACCTTCCAAGATTTGTCCTCAACATAAATTTTCCATTATACTATTAAGCTTCATCTATCATTGCCTCCCTATGGATTTCTTTTGATATATTCAAACTTTTCTTGTCTTTCTCAACCTGTTCTTATCTCAAACATAACAAGTTATTTCCAACATTTATAATAAACATGTCCATAACATAATTTTTCAGATCAAGAGAAGCATATTTCCTTTTGCAACATTTTGTTGTTTCTTCTCATGACAAACTCTTTAAAAACGAGTTTTGACTGCATCATCTATTAGTGATACATAACATATATAAAAACCACAGTCTATGAAAAAATCATTTATGCATTTTCTTTTCTCAGCGTAAAGTTTTGCCACATTTTAAATCAATGTACACACATTCCATATGGTGGAACCTTTTCGTAAGTATTTTGTAATATTTTTTACTTTGTTTTGCAATAGAATCAATCATTTCAAGATAAATAAAATGTGCATATGCATAAATTCCTCACACATTTGAAAACATACACTAACTAATTTAAGCATTACCAAAGCATCCAATACTTTATCCTTCATTGCATCCAATACTTTATATAACTTTGCGTCCACCTCATATATAAAACTTTGCATCCACCTCATATATATAACTTTGGGTCCACCTCATATATAACTTTGCATCCAATACTTTATCCTTCATTGCGTCATAGTGCATAAAATACCAAAAATAATATCCATGCATTGTCGTTCATCACATCATATACACATGAGGGTCATCTCCATACGGAACCGCTAGTTCATGTGTAGGCCTCCTGAACCTGTATATATAGTATTCATCTAATATAAGGACAATACCATTCATCACCTTTTTACATCTCTGAAGCATATCTCCTACATAAATATTGGAAGTTCTCAGGGCCCAGAAGCCCACATACCTTTGATCTTGAAATATTAACATTACAAGGATTGTCACTACAGAAACTACCACCTCACCTGGGTGCTCTTTGGAATTTTGGCTTTAGATCCTAATCCCTCCTTTGGGTGCTCACTGGTATCTCTTTTCCTAGGAATTAATATCATAAAGCTCTCAATAGAGCTTAACACCTCACAAGGGTGCTCACTGGAAACTTTGTGCTAACTTATCAAAATTGCAGAGCCTAAACAATTTAGGTGCTCCAGAGCGAACACGTCCAACACCAAACTCAATTTCTCTTGCTTAATCACATAGTTTAAATATCCAATTTTCTTCTTCCTTTTCATTAGTCAGTTAATCATGTATGTTTTGTTTTAAATAGGATTTCTGTGATAATTCTCGAGAATGTAATCGTTACCATAGTCAAGTATTTCAATAGAAATTTTCAAAATTTTAACAAAGTATATTCTCCATGTATCAAGTTATCTTAGACTGTGTTTTTCCATAATGATATTGATTTATTACATGATAACACCTTTCTAACCTTTCATAATAATGAATGAGTCATACTCATTCTAGATGTTACCTCTTTCGATCGAGAAATTTACTTTTTTATTGCAATCATCTCACTGATTTCCATTTGGTAGTGTTTCTTGAAACCTTAAGTACCTGCATATTTTACTCACAATTTATTGCCAAAATTATTTGCATGATTCCCTCATAAAGCAAACAAAAAAATATAATAGAAATTTTCTATTTAGGATGTCCATAATCTCTTGTTACAACAAACTAGTATTTTACATAATCCCAATGCATTACTTTCATGACAAATTAAATGTAACTACACTTGCATATACCTCTCATTAATATGCATTTTAATCAAAATTCATTTCTTATTTTCTATAATCCTTTGATGTTAATTCTAACTTTACTTCACCATGTTTCATCTTAAATATCCTTAACCCATATTATTGATACCATGCATTCAACATTTCTAACATAATTTTAACGAATGATACTTGATCTTGTAATGTAACATACCATTACGCATAGGGCATGATGAAACATTGTTAATGTATTTTTCTACTATTTTCTAACAACCTTTAACCAAACAAACCAAATACATTAGAACTGATGTCTACATGATATATTAGAGTATTGATAAAATATTAATCCACTTACATCTAATTTCTTTATCTTTACACATAAAAGGACATGTAGAATAACTTTTAATAATAATTCCATAGTATGATTTAAGTACCTTATCTTTATAAGGCCCACTAGTCACATGCTATAGTTACTTTCATCAACTACCTAGCTTTTAACCATAACATAATCCTTTTAAAATTAAACACCAGCATAAGGTCATGTCATTTAATTGAACCTACCCTTTTAAATATTTAAGAGCAACTCTTCACACAATTAAAACTGCCACTTGTTTATTCCATCAATTTACAACCTTATCGCAAGAACTTATCTTCTAAATATTATAATCTTCACTCATTTAGCTTCTAGAATTAATCCTTGTCACATAACTATGATTATCCTTGTAAGGCATCTAGGTGTATGACTACATCTTAACTGTAATAAACCTTAATGCTAAAATACAATCAATATATATAAAAGTTCCTCTATAATGTATCTAAGTGTACTGAAGTAACATACTGGATACATGTTAACGCATATCTTTCTCATACTAAATATCTAATGAAATCAAACATATCACCTTATCAATCTTCCAACAAAACTTCACTCTTCATGCATGTATTTTTGCATTTCAGTTATGCAACTAGCTCCTTACATTCAAGCATATAACTCTAAGTGAACTAGTTCTTGTACTTTCGTGTTCATAACACTATTATTTCTATAGTATGCATGCCAATAAGTAAACATAAAGTCTCATATTCGAATACTCAATTCTTCATAAGGTTCATAACATACCTATATTCAAGCAATTTGAGTGTTGTAAACCAGCTATGTTACCATTTGTAACATCCCCAACTTTCACTTTACTATTTACATGGAAATGGGATGTAAAAATGTTCCTCAAACATCTTCCATGTACCGAAGAACATTAGTACCATTGATTATCATTTATCATTAATAGGGTACATCTTTACAATCATATGCATAGTAGGATTATTAGATTAATAAACTAAAATACTAATATACTTTTTGAAGACCAATAATATAATTCTCATCATTTCAAAATTAAGTGAAAAAAATATTGGATTGGCTTCTCTTAGTTCATTTACTCTAATAATGGTAATGACATAATACGCTTCATTTACTCCCTACCTTAAGTATTATCTCTCCTTACCTTAAGTATTATCTTAACTCTTCTGACCATACCTCATCCTCTATTTTTTGAAAGCATTACTAGCAATTTACAATAATCTAGTATCATGATAATAATATCTTACAATCTATTGAATCTTTATCTTTAAATTAAAATATTAAAATAAGGGATGATTTTTCTTTCCACAACGTAAAACATACATAACCAAATGCTTGTTATGTAAGAATATTTCATGATGCATCGTACCATCACATATACACAATGAGTAACACCTAGTAAACAACAATCATTAATGATAAGCTTATGTCTCTTGTGTTCCAATTCTTATCATATATGCATAGACATCATGTCCAAAGCTCATTCAAAATTTGGAAATCGTTAACTTAGGGAATTTTGCATTAATAAAACATATAAGATATAAACACAAGAGAGACACAAATATAGGTGGTTCACCCATACCTTGGGGCTACATCCACAAAAAATGGCTAAACTTTTTATTATTTATTAACAAAGAAGGTTATAATTCTGCAGCACAACCACTCCAATTCATTTTACATTGTCAAATTTCTATTTAACCTTATTGCAAGGCCATTCTTTTAGAGGAAATAATTCCATCTATTTATATACACTTATGTATTAAAACAAAAATCATTTCTCAAATACATTTATAATGACTATGAGTTTACCTCAATCATATATTACAACTTACATTAGCATGATAATGCCATTCCACATTATTTTCTTTTCTTTACTTTATTACTAAAATATCTCATATTTCTAATAATCTTTATACTCTTTACTAATAAATTCACACACTTCTTTACTTTACTTTATTGCTAAAATATCTAACCTTTAAGTTTTTTACCAAGGATTTGACATAATTTAAAAGAGTGGCCATTAAGCAAATAACTCACACAAAATAATATTGTATTGCACTGATCCAATCCTTAAACTATAGGATTTAGCATTAATTAGGCATTATCTCTTCACAAATTACACAACATTACACAATTAAAAAGGTTACAACACTTCGTCTGGCATGATCTTCATCAAAGCATACACTCACTCTGACGCTTCTAGATTGCCCTCTTTCTCTTCCTCTTCTTCGAGCTTTCCTTTCCACTCATTTAAAGTACAAATGTTTCATATCATCATTCATGCTCTTGTAGGATTGACAAAGTATAACAATCTTGGCTCATCGTAAGCTTCCATGAGAAAAGATGTCAATTATTGATGCATTTTATGAACATCCCTCCATCTGTCACATTTCTGCTTTTGGCTATCCCTCATATCTATAAGAGCAATTGGATACATAATGTCCTCAACATTCAAGGTCACTTCCAATAAGAACAATTTTTATTGAAACCGAGGCTGCCAACTTATATCAAAATACAAGAGTTCCTATTTTACAAGAACACTTACATAAAAGCTTTAAACACATTAACATATAAACAACTTTAAACACACCACTATAATTCAAACTAAACAACAAACTGATTACTTTTCAAGAAATTCAAACATGTTAGACATGTATCTTCATATCAATCCACACTGCAAATTGAGAGAAGCAGGGAAGCTCAGATAGAATTCTGTGGACAAAAAAATGGATCTGAAAATCTTGATTCTGGCACATCATCCCTTGGAAACAGATGTGAATGCTATGAATAATCTGTGTCTCTCACACACTGACAGATTGCACACAACAGAAACAATAAGCAGCGACTCACAGAATCAACAACGACTTTTACACTTGGCGTATTGAATTGCAGCCCAAATCTGAAAGGGCAGATCCCTGCTCATGTCTGAAGGAGAGCGGCGGCTCAACCTATGGCTTTGTAGAGCAACGATTGAAATCAACAACTTTAGCAAATCGATCAGCACTAGATCTGATCTTCGATTCAGTAATGGCTCTCCAACGATCCACACGATCTTCACCCAATGATCCCAACACCGCTGAAGCAACCTTTTCCACGCAAACAACACACTCAATGAATGGGACACGGATCTCCTGCTCTCTTCACGTTCGACGACTCCCAAAACACAGATCTATAATAGGATGCCCCTGCGCAATCACACACAGATAGAAAACTCTAATCTATACCTATTTTGAGAGGAACAACTATCAAGGCTCTCACATTTTTCTGGGCACTCAGAGATTAAGCCCGACCATACGAAGACAAAATTTAGAAGAGTGGCTGTTACACATATAACTCACACAAAATAATATTGTATTGCACTAAGTATACAAAGATACATCACATTATAGATCATATAGGAATCTTAATCATTCATTGGATAGGATTGCGAAAGAAACTGAAAACGAATTATTAATCTCATTGGAGAGTCTATAAATAAGTCGACCCCATAGAGCAAATACCGGAAGAGTTCATATTCATCTGTGACATTATTTATTAAGATCATTGGATGGAAAGAAAAGAGTTATTCGTCCTATCAATGATATTCTATATACGATATGCATAATGCGTAGATATACACTCATTTCATAAAAATAATAACTACAATTCAATTTTACATAGATTATTTGACACAGGAAATTAAAACCGTTATCTACAGTTAGTGTTACATATAAAGGAGATTAAAACCGTTATCTACAATTAGATAACGAGATTATTAACTAGATTTTACTAACTAATAACTGAAATATTATTTACAATGTAATCCCGAAGGATTATTCAACATTCCCCCCTTAATCCGAAGGGACATCTGACATGCCAAGTTGCATTCCAAAATTTTCAAACTTTTCACGGCCCAATGCTTTAGTAAAGATATCTGCAATTTGCTCTGAAGTAGGACAATGTGTCAAATGAATGGTTTTGGCCTCAACATGATGTTGAATCAAGTGATATTTGGTGTTGATATGTTTGGTTCGATCATGGAATTTTGGATTCTTGGCCAATTGAATTGCAGAAGTGTTGTCAACAAAGAGAGGCATTGAAGTCATTTGTTTCTCCTGCAAGTCTTCAAGTATTTTACGAAACCAAATGATTTCTTTGGTGTTTTGAGCTGCTGCAACATATTCGTCTTCAGTTGTAGAATCAGCAGGAACATATTGCTTTCGTTATCTCCATGTGATAGCTGCTGATCCAATGTTCATCAAATAACCTCAAGTAGAGACCCCATGCTCTTTATCTCCATCAAAATCAGAATCTGAATAACCAGTGAGATGAAAGTCTGAAACTTTAGAATATTTGATGCCATAATATTGAGTGCCTTTTAAATATTTGAGCACTTGCTTTACTGCATTCCAATGACCTTCACAGGGATGATGCATAAACCTGGAAAGTATTCCTACAGCAAAAGTTATGTCATGACGAGTAGTAATAAGATAAATTAAACTTCCAACAAGTTGCCTGTACTTTGTTGGATCTTCAAATGTGCTACCTTAATTTGAAGTAAGCTTTAGATTCTACTCCATTGGTGTTGAAACAGGATTGCAATCCTGCATACCAAATTTTTTTAATAACTCTCCAACATATTTTTTTCTGAGAAATGAAAATGTACTTTGGTTTTTGATCTACTTCAATTCCTAAATAATAATGTAATAATCCCAAATCTGTCATATCAAAAGCCTTTTTCAACTCCATTTTGATAGATACTATATAATCGTCATTATTTCCTGTGATAAGCAAATCATCCACATAGACAACTAGATATACAACTGATCTTCCAACTTTTTTGACAAATAAAGTTGCATCATCTAGATTGAAGTGCTTATAATTCAATTTAAGAAGATGCTCAATTAACTTTTCATACCAAGCTTGGGTGCTTGCTTTAAACCATATAAAGATTTGACTAATTTGCATACCTTATGTTCTTGACCTTTGATAGCAAAGCCTTCAAGCTGATCCATATACACATCTTCTTTTAAGTCTCCATTCAAAAATGCGGTTTTAACATCCATGTGATGTATCTTCCATCCTTTTTGTGCTACTAATGAAAACAAAGTTCGAATGGTGCCCCATTTAGCTGTAGGAGCAAATGTTTCTGTGTAATCAACACCTTTTTTCTGTGCACACCCTTTTGCTACAAGTCTTGCTTTGTGTTTGTCAAGTGAACCATCTGCTTTATACTTATTTTTATATATCCACTTGCATCCAATAGGTTTGGTTCCAATTGGAGGGTTCACCAACCTCTAAGTTCCATTTTTTATGAGAGCATCATACTCTCTTTGCATGGCACTTTTCCATACATCACTATTTACTACTTCTTGAAATGATGCAGGTTCATCAAATGCATGAAAGTTTAATTCACAATCTAATGTTACAAAATCATCATACCTTTTAGGAAATGTCTTAGTCCGTATTGATCTATGAACTTCTTCTTGTTGTGGTGTTTGCTATGTTTCTTCTTTAAGAGCAGGTTCTGCATTATCCATGATACTTAATTTATCCATTCCATTAACAATATCATCAATTGTATCATCTTCTATTTCATCAACTTGTGCATTAGAATCATCAACTTGTGTATTAGAAGGAAATTCCAAAACTTGACCTTGACTTAGAATAGGAATCCCCCCTTCAATATTTGGAAGTTCATTATCCATTTCATGATAGATTTTTTTTCGAATGAAATCTATCAAGCTGAGCAAGTTGTTTATCAATAGTGAGTGCATCTTTCTCAAACTCAAGAAATATAACATCTCTAGAAACAATAAAATTCCTATTATCTTCATCATACAACCTATAAGCTTTAGAAGTATTAGAATATCCCAAAAAAATACACTTTCGACTTCTTGCTCCCAATTTATGTCTTTATTGCTCAGGAATCAAAGCATAACATGTGGAACCAAAAATTCTAAAATGCTTGACAATTGGAAGATGATCATGCCACATTTCATAAGGTGTTTTGTTTTGTAGTGCAGCAGAAGGACATCTATTCTTAATGTAGACAGCACAAAGAACTGCCTCTCCCCAAAACATTAACTTGACATTTTTTAAAAACATCATTGATCTTACCATATTCAAGAGTGTCCTATTCATACGCTCTGCCACACCATTTTGCTGTGGATCATAAGGAACAGTTGTTTGATGTTTAATACCATTCTCCTGCAAATATTTTTCAAACTCTTGAGATGTATATTCACCACCATTATCAGTTCGAAGGGTTCCAATAGTAAGTTGAGCTTCATTTTTAATCCATAAGTGAAAATTTCTGAATGTATCAAAAGCTTGAGATTTTGCTTTTAATAAATAAACCCAAGACATCCTTGTAAAGTCATCAATGAAAGTCATGATATATTTGTTACCATTTGCTGATGGAACAGGCATGGGCCCACATAAATCTGAGTGAACAAGACCAAGCTTTCTTGAAGCTCGAAACATAGAATCATTAAAAGGTTGTTTACTGTGCTTGCCTAAGATACAAGCATCACATGGGAAAAGTTGTCTTGGAATAGTAGGAATCCCTTGAACTCCTTTTTGTTTCATAATCCTGAGACTGTCATAACTAATATGACCAAATATAGCATGCCACAATAAGCTAGAAGATAAATTACTATTATGCTGAACCAAATTTGCAAAATTCTATGAATTGGATGATGTACCATTCAACTTTAAAAGTTTGTTATCTTCCACTCCATTCATTACAACCACATTATCATAAGCTCTTCTAATTTCAATGATACCATCAAACATATGTATTGAATGATTTTGTTGTCTAATTTGCACAAGATATATTAGATTTCTCTTCAATTGTGGAACATAAAGCACATCAGAAAGTATATAATCAGCAAGACTTGATAATTTCAATCTAACAAAACCAATTCCTGAAGGTTTTAACTGAGACTTATCTGCCAAATGTACTACCCCATCAATTTGATCACTAAAAGTTTCAAAGAAATCTTTTCTAAATGTCATATGGCATCTGGCTCCGATGTCTAATAACCAAGTATCATTCCATGAAAACAAAGTACTGAAAGCTTCTTCAATTCCTAGATTACAATGTGCAACAACATAATGTGCAGATTCAGGAGGGTTACCTTTATCATTTCCTTTATCTTGTACTTGCTCTTTCTTGTTAACAATTTTATCCCAAGAAGTTCTACAATAACTGGCAGTATGACCAGTTTTTCCACATCTATAACATTGTTTCTCTCCTTGATTAAATCTTCCCCCCCTTCCTCTGTACTGTCCTCTTTGTCCTCTACCTCGACCTCTGCTTCTATTTTCATCCTTTTGTAAATTCTTCTTTTGATTTGTGTCCTTTCTGTGCAAGACACAAAGTTTCTTCATTGAGTTTAGACTCCTTCTTCCCAAATGCTTTCTCTCTTTTTGCAATTTTCTCAACAAGTGTTTCAAAGGTCATAGCTTTCATTTGGCCACTAGCTTGAAGTGATTCTAAATAATGAGTATATGTAGGATAAAAAGCTTTAATAAATGTAGTAAGTTGAATATCAACTTTTACACCAATTGCATCAATATCATGGAAAATGGCTCTAATTTCAATAGCAAGTTTCATTGGGTCATTATCTTTTAACTCTAAGTTAAATAATTTCATTAACAATTGTATGATTTCAAGCTCAGAATGTGAATCATACAAATATTTTAGTTTCTTTAATGCTTCCCAAGCACTTTTGCTAGAAACTAAATGTCTACTTTACTTACAGAGGCAATAATCAAGGCATAAGCCTTCTTGTCCTTGCTTTTCCATAATGCTAACTCTCTCGCATTAGTAGGTGGCACTGGTGCACTTTTATCCACTTCATTTATTGCTTCTCCATCTTTCTTATCTTCTAAAATTATTCTCATTTTCACAAATTCCATCCCACATATCATTAAAAATAACGGTATTTTTAACTTTACAAAACCATTCCTGATAATTTTCTTTTCCAAATAAAATAACTCCAACAATTGAAATTAAAGAATTCATTGAAATTTACTGTGTTGTAAATTTTTGTGTACAAAGTACAGTCTGATATATTCTTTTCCTTTTAGCGAATGTTCTTTAAAATCTTTTTATCTTCTAAAAAGATTTCCCGAAAGGTTTAATATTTCAATTTAAAAAACCTTAATGGCTGTTTAAAAAAACTTTTATTTTCTGAAAAATACTCCCCAGTGATTTGATAATTAATTTAAAGAAACCATTGAACAAAAATATAAATGGCGGCTCTCTTCCTTTTTCTTTTTTCTTTTTTTTTAAAAGAAAAATAATTCTTCAAAAGAATTACCGGAACAATTTATGTGCAGTCTCCTCTTAATGTGCAGTCTTTGTCTTTCTTCCACAATCTTTACTAAGCAGCTCTCCTTTCTTCCTTTCTTGGTGATAGCTTCACGGGCTTCTTCTTTCTCACCAATGCTTCGCTGCCTTTGCTGTGATACCACTGACACAGGCCGTGAAGAACCTCAACAAAACAATATCTTATTACGTGAATGCGTGTTACATATAAAAGAGATTAAAACCGTTATCTACAGTTAGATAACGGGATTATTAACTAGATTTTACTAGCTAATAACTGAAATATTATTTACAATGTAATCCCGAAGAATTATTCAACATTATTCACGAGGAGCCCCATGAGAAAAAACTTTTATGTCCAGTTCGGGATTAGAGATGGGATCAAAATACTATAAACCACTATAAGCCAAAAAGATCAACCATCTACTATAACCCAAAAAGAACCAACTTATTTCACTCTTGAAGGGAGAGAGGTTGAGAAAATCTCTTATCCACCAGCAAACCCTATCCAATCCATAAACTTTAAACATGTAGTATTAATTAGGCATTATCTAATAAGATCTCTATTACCGAATAAACATAATGCATTTATAGTGTATCAAGAACTCAATTTATGTATACAATAATTCATTATAAACACGATATATTATGTTTAAAAAACTCGTAAGAATCTTGCTTTCGACCTGTCTCAA
The DNA here is from genome assembly GCA_001517045.1 of Pseudotsuga menziesii. Lineage (NCBI taxonomy): Eukaryota > Viridiplantae > Streptophyta > Pinopsida > Pinales > Pinaceae > Pseudotsuga > Pseudotsuga menziesii. The sequence goes on from LPNX011132721.1 coordinate 30,968, forward strand.
TAACATAGTTTTTTAGTTTTTAACAGATTCGAGTTTGAAGTTTATTCCTACACAATGAAAATTATTACTCTCCTATTGATTTCACGTAACTAAGGAGATTTTATTTCTATGGAAAATTGACTTTATGGAGAAAGGAATTATGGTTACCTTATGACATCCATTTCTCTTAGTTCAACAACAATAAAAAGAATATGACAGTAACGTGTTCATTCAGAAAATACCTCTCCCTTCAACTGACAATGAGTAAAATGTATGGCCCATCGGTAATCTCCGCCGGGTGAGTTTGCAAAGAAAAACTATCTAAATAAATCGACAATTGTTTAATGGAGTGAAACCTCTTTTTTTGGTTTGCATTAATTATATCAAAAATAAAAGACATGTATATATAATTTGCAGTAGTTAAAGACTGAACAAAATGGACTTATCTCAAGATCGCATCACCGCAGAGTGTGCTTCATGGAGATTTTTCTCTGAAACTCCTTGAGTTGCTCAACCTCCAGATTGTAAAAGTTCCATCCTTGTTCGGTGGAGCAAGGGCTTGACCCGACTTTTCCCAGAACTGTACATTTAACATATCGGTATATTTTATGTTATAACTTGTTTAGAGACATGCTAAGAACTTTTGGATGTAACCGTAAGTAAATTAAATGGTAGCTAGTAGTTTAAAAGATTTGATGTATATATAAATAGTTAGTTGTTTCGTCAAGTTAAAAGAATGGCTTTTAATTAAATAATTATACAATATTTCGTTTATTGCCACCTAGTCGGTGAAGGTCAAGAATCTCTCTATATATCAATTGATAAGAAACAAAATTATTTAACTTCGAGGAATGTAAGAAAATCCTCTATTTTAAATCCAAGTTCTATTATTAGGGATTAAAGTACTTTTATTTAATTAGTGATTGAGCTAATTTCTAGTGTTAAGAGCAATACCTTGATTTAACTAACTATCATAGTTGAAGTATATTATCTTTTAAGTTGGGAAAAGTGAGATTACGCATAGTCAAGTCAAATGTTTAGTTATGTAAGCTTGGGGTTCTCTATATATAGAGTTAATCTTTAAATGTTAATATGAATAGGTAGTTTTCCTAAAAAGAGGATTAGAAGTTGTAAATTAATATTATTTAATATAAAAGTTAAGGCCTTACACATAAAAAAAACATACAGTTTTTTTATGTTTGAAAAGAAATGAGAGCAATATTATTTATGAGTGGGCCAAATGGTTAAGAGCATGTGTTTCCTCTTAGGAGGTCTTAGGGGGTTCTTTTGTCCGGAAAACAAGGGGGTCTCATACACCAATTTCGTATTTTGTTTTAAAAGGAAAAACAATTAATACCCTGTAAGGAGAATACTAACATGGTGTTGGATTAATGTAGAGTATTATTATAGCTTCTAATGTATCGATGTGAAAGCATGGACAAAGGCTTTAAGATATTATGTAAAACTAGAATTATATTTAGTGAATACATGAAGATGATCATAAGTATATGAACAAAGAGAAAATTATCCCAATTTAGTTGCATTCAATTGGAGGTTATATATAAATCAAATATGGTTTATAAAGAGATTAGTTTGATGTGGATTATGTTGTTATTCTTCAGATGATATAATAGTGTATCAATTAAATATCCTTCTATGTGTATGAATATTGAGTTGTTCTTTATTAATAATGACAAATAATCAATAGCACTAACATTCTTGGTAGTTTAAAACATGTGTAGGGAAAATTTGTATACCCCATTTTTGCAAAGATGTTAAGGTGGAAATTGGGTGTGTTACAACAATACATCAAGTGTGGGTGCATCCTTTGAAGGTATTAGTGCAATGATCATGGAACAAATTTTTTATAGCATGTAGAGGCTGGTGTTCTTTAGTGTAACATATAATTAATTTTCAAAATTGTCAAGAAATGAAAGAGTTATGGACAAAACACAGAGTGTGGTTTTTGAGTTAAGAAGTCATGACACAAGAAATATAAGAATACAAAAAATGTTATGTAGATAAAAAATGATAGTGTGTAGCATACTGTAACCAATAGTTAAACACATGCATACTAAAAAGATGGATGAAATTCTCAATTAACCATGGTTACCACACTCGATGGTAAATCCGAAACAAAATCTAAACAAGACACATAAGCATAAAAATTCCAGCCAACACATGTGGAGGGTAGGGAATAGCTCTAAGAAATATGTACATGTGTTGTTTAAATTCAAATTTTAAGCCTTCCAAAACAAAACGTGTACTCTTTTTATCATTACAAAATGAGTACACAATTTGTAATGCTAAAGACACTTGGTTTCATTGCATATGAATGTGTTCTAGATGCGTTGCACTTGGGGAATTTGTGCATTAGAATTGGATTGGTGATCGTAACATTGAAAATAATTGGGCGGCTACAAACATCTTTTGACTTAGATTTGGGTGGCTACATGTATAGGATGATCGTATTTTGACTTGGATAGCCAGGTATATATATTGAATAAACATTATTTGACTTGGTGCATTAGAATTGGATTGGTGATGATCAAACTAAAAAGGTTTTGTGTGTTAGAATTGGCTTGACTTGGTAATGATAACATTAAAAAAAATTGGCGTGTTAGATTTGGCTTGTAAATGATAACAATAAAAAGATTTGGATGGCTAGGTATATAGAATGAACATGGTTTTCATGAAGAATGTGAATTTGACTTGGTGCATTATACTTGGCTTGATGGTGATAACTTGAAAAAGATTTGGATGGATATTTATATAGAATGACACTAAAGGTTAGGGGGGAGGGCAGAGATAGAGAAGGAGAGGATTAGGGGGGTGGTGACATGGTGGTGAGGATTTTGGGTTTGGGGAGGAGTAGGGAGATTAGAGAGAAAGGGGGTATAGGTGTGTGTGTGTGTGTGTGTGTGTGAGAGAGAGAGAGAGAGAGAGAGGACGGGGTGGTTGGTTGCAAGGGGAGGGGGATTATGAGAGATAAATATAGAGGGGGATTTAAGGGTAGGGGGGTAAGAGAGACATAGAGAGGTAATTTTAGGGGTAGGGGAAGTATCAAATAGATAGAGAGAGGAGGGGTTTCTAGGGAGGTAGATTTAGATAGAGGTGCGGTGTTATGGGGTTATAGGTAAGGATAGTTAGGGGTGTTAGGAGATTGAGGTTAAGAAGAGTATGGGAAGAAAAGAGTGAGAGAATGGGTTAGTAAGGGTCAGGGAGAGGAGGGGAGAGAGAGAGAGGGGGGAAGGGGGTTAGTGGTAGGGGGAGGCATATAGTTGTGTGTGTGTGTGTGTGAGAGAGAGAGAGAGAGAGAGAGAGCCAATGAGGTGGTGGTGTGTTAGGGGATTGGTAGAGAGAGAAAGGGGTGCAGGTTAGGTGGAGGTGGAGGAACATGGGAGTGAGAGAAAGTGAAAGAGGGGGTTAGTAGGAGTTCGGGGGAAGAGAGGAGAGATAATGAGAACAAGAGAGATGAGTAGGGAAGGTTACAGGTAAGGATAGGAGTAGGGGTGTGAGAGAGAGAGAGAAGGGGTGGTGTTAAGTGATTGGGGGAGATTTAGAGAGGCTTAGGATTTTTGGGTAGGTGGAGGAGTATGGGAGAGAGTGTGTGAGTGAGGATTAGTGGGGAGGGACTTGGATTGGTGATGATAAAAAATAAGAACATTAAAAATAACTGGATGGATAACTATATAGAATGAATATATTTCATGAAGAAGGGGGGAGATAGAGAAAGTGAGGAGTAGCAGGGGGGAGATAGAGAGATCAAGGGTGTTAGGGTTTTGGGGAGGAGTAGCGCTATTACAGGAAAAGGGGGGATAATAATTCTTAGGAGGTGGGAGGGAGAGAGGGAGAGGAGGGATGGTTTAGTGAAGGGGCTGAGTAGGAGGGTGAGAGAAAGAGAGAGATTGAGAGAGAGTTAAGGGTGTGACTATAGTGTAGGAGGAGGAGGAGGTTAGGGGTAGAGAGAGAGGGGGATTCTTTGTATTCCAGGGGTTGGGGAAAGAAGAAGAAATGGGTGAGTGAAAGAGAGAGTAGGGAGGGGTGTAATAGGAGTTTTGGGGAGAGACATGGATAGGTGGAAGAGTACCAGATAGAGAGAGTGAGAGAAGTATTTAGCAAGAGTTAGAGTGATTAAGGTGTATTTGTGGGAGGAGTAGGTATGGCGATGTTATGGGGAGTGGGAGTAGGGGGTGTTAGTCAGTTCAGGGGGTGTTAGGGGTTGGGGCATGTGTCATATGGTTTCGGGGTTCTTTGGGTAGGGAGGGATAAGGGTAGAGGGTATAGGAGAGGAATAGAGAGGGGAATTTAGGGGTAGGTGGAGTATGTGAGAGATAGAGATCGGGGAGGTTGTTAGGGCGGTAGAGGTAGAGAGATAGGGGGGTGTTAAGGGGATAGAGGTAGAGACAAATGCGGGTGTTATGATATTGCGGGTAAGTGGAGAAACAGATAAAGAGAGTGAGAGAATGGGTCAGTAATCGTTAGAGAGAGAGAGAGGAGGGGGATTATTGGTAGGGGAGGGATATGGATGTGTGTGTGTGTGTGTGTGTGTGTGTGTGTGTGAGAGAGAGAGAGAGAGAGAGAGAGAGAGAGAGAGAGTTGTGGGGCAAGGGGAGAATGGTGTGGGTGAATACAGGTATGGTGTGTTAGGGGGTTGGGAGGGTGGGGTGTTTGGGATTTGGATATGGGATGTATTAGGTGTTTTGGTTGGTAGGGTTGTAGGTAAACATAATGCACACATGTTTTTTCTAAAAAAAATGAGTAAACATTTTTTCTCACAAAAATGAGTACATGATTTGTAATGCTAATAGTTTTTTTCTATGTGTAACAATACAAGTTCATTACTTGATGATGATAACAATAAAAAGAATTCAGGGGAGGTAAGGGGTTAGAGCTAGAGAAATGGGGTGGTGGTAAGGGGTTATAGGCAGAGAAAGCGAGGTGTTAATGGGGTAGAGAGGGAGAGAGAGAGAGGTAAAGGGAGAGACATTGGGGGATGGTAAGGGGTTAGAGGTAGAAATAATGGGGGTTGTTAAAGGGTTAGAGGTAGAGATAGGGGAGGGGGTGTTAAGGGGTTAAAGGTAGAGAGGTGGGATGTTAAGGGGTTAGAGGTATATAGATAGAGAGAGAGAGGTGAAGTGAGAGACATTGGGGGGTGGTAAGGGGTTAGAGGTAGAGAGAGAGGGGGGTTCTAAGGGGCTTTAGGTAGAAAAAGAGGGGGGTGTTAAGAGGTTATATGTAGAGAGAGAGAGAGGAAGAGACATTGATGGGTGGTAAGGGGTCAAAGAGAGAGAGATAGGGGGTGTTAATGTGTTAGAGAGAGAGACATTGGGGGGGTGGTAAGGGCTTCAAGGGGATAACCATTGGGCAGTAAATGTTGTGATGTTTCTATTTTAATGTATACAATCCAACAAGAAATGGTTGAGGAAATGATCACTAGAAGGGTGAGATAATTCCCTCCAACAAAATGTCACCAATACTGTCATAACTCTGAATTTTCACAAAAAATTAAAATTTTTAATGTAACACAAATGCCTAAAGTCGCAGTTTAATAACTACTAGCGGCTAGCGGAAAATGAAATAGTTAACAATATGTAGTTATTAACTTCAAACACATAAAAACTAATACCACTTTAATTTTGATATGTTATGTTTATGACCTGCATTCAGTTACTTCTGGCTGTACTGATGATTTGCTTTTGTCAAGTAGGTGAGAAGCTATGTTCTAAACTGGGGCTTACTTAGCAATTGCTAACTCAGCTATATTTCTAGTTCCTACAGGTTCAACAGGTAAATTTTTGAACAAGTAGGAGTTTGTTTTTGCATTAAGTAAAAAATTACTTCTTTAGCATATTAAAAATGCTAGAGCATAAATTGATTAATAGAGATCAAGGCTACGATGAGGTAAAGTAACTTTATTTGTTGTTTTTGAATCTACGATAGTATTTTAAGTTAGTCATAGAGACCAATATCCTTAACATACTAATGTCTTTTACCAGCATGACTTCTACTTAAGGTTTCATTTTTAATGTTATATGTCAAGTTACTCACAAGTTTTACTGATGAGCATAGGGCTCATAATTTAACATAAAAACACTTTTACTGAAGCATGAAATTACTGCTATTGCTATGTCTAATATTCAATGTGCTACTTTATACACATAAATATAATTCTAATATCTTCAAAGAAAAAGTTTACAAATAGATTACCTATAACTCTCTTTAAGCGGTTATAAATATCAACCTATTCCTTGTAAACAGTTATAATTGTCTACTTGCACTACTAGTCATCAAGCTATAAATTTTGGTTTTCTAGTTTATCACGAAGTCACATGTGTTGTTGTAATATTACATTGCCATATCGTTACTAATATTACTAAGTAAATTTTTATTTTACTTTAGGTAGTCTTACTACCTTGTAATTACCAAGGTGTAGTATAGATATTGGTTTTATTTATTATGAGTTTGGTTCTTTATAGAAACCAAAAGAACACTAACTTCCAAGAAGTCTTCCAACCATAACACTATCGACTTTATGCATTTGTAAGGGTTATACTAGTGTAGAAATACTACCTAACATTTACTTACATAAAGTTGAACTAAAGATAATGACTTGATTAGTTTAGTTCTTACATTAAGCTAGCTCCCAAACAATGCTTAAGATGTTGAAAACAAGGTGTGTATGAAGAGCACTTAGAAGTGCTACCGACTAAAGGTCAATGGTATAGACTCCATTATTGATCACACATATATACTTTTACAAATGATTGATCTCAAAGTTATCAAATGCAAATGATAACGATATATATATATATACTTTCACAATTGATTGATTGTAGTGTTATTAGAAAGCAAGTGATAAGAATTGATTTAATACAAAACCTTACTATTAGCTATATAGAATGTGTGATTTTACCGAAAGGTCGATTGCAACGTTATCCTACATGACAATGATAAAATACCTTTAATACAAAACATTATCATTAGTTATAAGGTATAAATGATTGGCAATAATATGTGTTCACCCAATAGTGCAGGTTGACTATATGGATCGGCCCACTTCTGAATAAAATTTTCGATGGGCACGTGGATGTCTCTCCACCATGCATTGGTCGATTTAAAAACTCCCATAGAAACCCTTTCCTCTTCATTATACTTTGAGGGTTTGGATCTGCATTTTTTGGGTTTCTTTGCGGCCATGAGAGGCTCGCTGGTTCATTGTTTGACAGCTCCATTATGTATGGTATAGTGTTGTATCGTTTGTGCAAGAGTTAAGGGATTCACAGTTTGTAACTTGGTTTCTTTCTGGAAGTTAATGAACACCATGAGGGTGGTTTTCTTAACTCTGTTAGTAGTTAGAGAACTGGGCATAGCATTGCCCTTGTATCTGCTCATGGCTTGCTCCATCGTCAGTGAAAACTGGAATAAGAACCTTGCTGCCTCTATCATAGGTTTGGCATGAGGGTTTCGTTTATTCAAGGTGTAGTTCCTCGAACTAGTTCAGTCTCCTCCTCGGCTCTAGACTTCTTACTTACAAGTAATATTCTTACCCTACTCTTATTGTTAATTTCTAGTTACTGTTTTTAGCATAATGAATACAACTTCTAACTAATGCATTCGGTCTTGTTCTTGCATCTTACAGTTCGGCTTCAGGCTTTGAAGGAAACCTCTCCAGTGTTGGTTGACTTTGTGGCCATAACGGGTAAGCCCCGGTTTGTCATGAAATCTCCCTGATTGCAATGGTTATTGGAAGGAGTTACAGTTTGAAGGGAAGCATAGCTTCGGTTCCTCCAATGTTTAGATGCTTAGTATTTGTTAATACTTAGTTTTGTTTTTAAAAACCCTTGCGTGTTGCTGGGTAGCTCCGGCTCTTAAGCTGTGACTTGTAAGTAGTTTCTTTGGTTTTAAAAGTGATTACAGCCTTACGGCTTGATAATATCATACTCTAGTTTTAAGATAAAAGGGTTTTTCCTGTACTCATGGTTTTAAATTGACTTTTGTTTCGATTACTCTATTTTATTCTAATTTATCTTTTAAATGACAATACTGTAAAATAGGTTTTTCTTCTTCAAGTGTCAGTGAAGTAATTTACTGTTAATGATACATTTATAAGTAAATAGTGTTAATGTGAAGACTGTAGAATAGTCATAATGTAAAATTTATAATTTTATACTATCAGTCCAGAATATAATAGTTAGGGTTTAATGGAAAAGAAACCCTTGCGTAAATGTATTCTTAAATAAATTATTACTTGAGCATTGTTTCTTGTTTGCTTCAGTTTCGCTATTATAGGTGTATTGTTGTTCATTAACCTGATAATGAAGTATTTAATTTAAAAAGGTTTGTAAATACATTTTAAAGTTTTAAAGATAAAACTATAATCAGTCTAATGCATAGTTTATAGTTTCCTTGTTATTTTCAAATCTCAGTTAGCAATGTAATTGGATATAGATTAACTTGTACTTGAATAGTTTAGTCGAAAGGGTTTCAACCCTTGGTTTTTCACAAGTAATAACCAGTCTAGTTTTTTTTTTAATTTTTTTTTAAATCCTTGAATGTATATAAATCTTAGTTATTTCGTTTATTACTTATAAATAAATTTAGTTTTTCTTTGTAATTTATAATTATTTAGAGCTCTGTAGATAAAAGATTATTAACCCTGAACTCTATTTATTTTACATAAATAAGGGTTTATAAGAGAAACCCTAATCTAGTTTTTAATAATAATAGTTTAAGATTAAGTTAATATTTTCCAGAATTGTTTAGTTATTAACTTGTGTACATATTTTCTTGAATAATAGTTATTATTTCCTATAGACTTATATTTCTTAACAGTATACTAATACTATGGTACTAGTGTATAATACTATTTCTTTCATCTGTGTTTTCATCTACATAAACTAAATTAAAACAATAAATATAAACAAACTACAATACTGCTTTCTCATTGCATTCTAAACATTGAAATACAGTCTATTTTAATTTACATGCAAATGCAAAATTCACAATTACTATTCTCATTCCATTACAAGGATTATTTCATTTACCTTAATCAAACTAACTGTGCTAGAGTACGGCCTGTAACCAGGTGTGGAAAAACACAGCTTAGAATTTTAAATCCTTTCTATTATGATTATTTTCCTAAATCATTTTCATTTCTATTAATAGTCTAATAAGAATACTAACTCAACAATTTACAAACTCAGAACTAATTACATTCATGTAACATCTAAACTAAGATTTATTTAACTAAGATAGTAAAATAAAATAACATAGAACATGTTGAGGACAAGACGACAACAACTTTAGGAGGTCATTCCTCCCTACCAATCTCCTGGAGAGCACTCAAACAATGCTTCCTCAGGACCCCCGAGCATGTTCCTGTTCTTCTTGGTTGAGAACTGGGTGGAGTATACAACTATAGAATCCCTCTATCACCCGACTAGTTCAATACCTCAGTAACAACAATCTGCTCTCAGTAGTATGATCTTCAACTTAAAAGTTGCAACAAGATCAATAAGAAATTATCCCCTCAAACACTCTCCAATTTCCCTTCCATTGAATTTCTCTGAAGTAAATTCATTCACCATGAATGATCACTTCTCTAGAATGAGCAGCCTGAGCTCTCTTCAATGGGAATTTTTATAAAGATGCCTAGGTCTTCTGGGTCAATTTTCATTAATTGAGCCACCTGCTCTCATTCCACTTTCTTGGGGAACCAGGACCACAAATGTAGGGAGGTTGCCACCTGCAATAGTTGGAAGTGGTTTGAGGATGCTGCAACATGTCAGTTTGCTCTCCACCTAGTCTCCTCCACCAATTTGACCAGTAAACACTCTTTTAACAACTCTTCTAAGCTGTTGTCTCCTCATTTATTTATTTATAAATAAAATATTCAAAGTTTACATTAAATATCCTTGACCCCACTGGGTCATCAATTACAACTTAGCATAAAATTTAACATATTGTTCCTCAATAATATAAAATTGTTTTTTTTGCAAAATTAGGGCATGTGACAAATACATATCCAGGAAATGGGATAAGGGTGTTATTTTTTTTTAAATACAACCAAAAAAATGTGTTAAGTGGGGGGGTGATAATGGTTTAAAGATAGAGAGAGATAAAGGGAGAGACATTGGGGGGTGGAAATAGGTTAGAGGTATATAGGGGGGGTGTTAAGGGGTTAGAGGTATAGAGAGTGGGGGGATAGTGTTAAGGGTTTAGAGATAAGGGAGGAGGGGGGATGGGTAAATGGAAAAACATTGGGGGTGAGAAGGGGTTATAGGTAGAGATAGGGAGGGGTGAATGGAAAAACATTGCGGGGTGAGAAGGGGTTAGAAGTAGATATAGGGGGGTGTTAAGGGGTTATAGCTATAGAGAGAGAGAGAGAGAGAGGGTGTTAAGGGGTTATAGGTAGAGACAAAAAAGGGTGTTAGGAGATTCATGGTAAGTGGATAATGGGAGAAAGAGAGTGAGAGAAGGGGTTAGTAAGGGTTCTAGTGATAGGAGGGGAGAGAGGGATATAGAGAGATGAGGGGGTTTAGCTGTTTGGGGAGGCATAGAGATGTGTTTGTGTGTGAGTGAGAGAGATCCAATGGGGCAGTGGTGTGTTAAGGGATTGGGGGAGAGAGAGATGAGTGGAGGTTAGATGTAGGTGGAGGTGTATGGATGTGCACATGTGTGTGTGATTGAGAGAGAGATAGAGAGTGTGTGAGAGAGAGAGGGGGAGTAGGAGAGAGATAGAGAGGGGTGGTTATATGTAGGGACAGAGGGGGTGTTAGGAGGTTATGAGTAGGGGGAGTGTGAGAGATATATAGATAGAGGGTTTTATTGGAGAGTTTTAATCATCCCCCTTACCTCCTTCTTCACTAGTGGAATATGGGGTATCTGTAGATTCTAAATATGGTCAACCTAGGGTTTCATATATCTCCAATCTAGGGCTTCAAGGGAATAACCATAGAGCAATCAATGCTATAATTTATATGATTTGAGGCACATAATACAATGGAAAGTGGATACATAATTTATCACTAGAAGGGTGAGATAACTCACTCCATACAATTTGCATTATTTGATTAATTAATGCATATTGAGAATGAGAGAGAGTGATAGATAATGAGAGAGGGAGTTAGTAAGAGTTAAGGGGAAGAGGGAATGGAGAGAAAAAGAGAGAGAGAGAGAGAGAGAGAGAGAGAGAGGTTATGGGTATAGGGAGGACTGGGAAAATAAGCTACAGAGGTGAGTATAAGCGAGGAGTGTGGGTGTTGGGATGAGAGAGAGAGAGAGAGAGTGAGAGAGGGGCTTACCATGATTTAGGGGGAGGAGCTTTGGGGTTATGGGAGGAGTAGGAGAGGGCATGTTAGGGGGAATATGAGTAGGGGATGTTAGTTGGTTATGGCAGCATAAGTGGTTGACATAGTGTGTTATATAGTTAGGGGAGTATTTGGGAGATGGAGAGGGGGGGTATTAGGGGGTTTCAGGGGTAAGAGTGTAGGTAAACATAATGTGTACATTTTTTTGTTCATAAAAATGTGTAATCATTTTGTAATTCTAAAATGAGTGCTCAATATGTAACATTACAATTATATTGTTTGGTTTGGTGATGATAACATTAAAAATAATTTAGGGATAGTAAGGGGTAGGGGGTTTTAGGGAGTTGGGGTGTAGGTATTAGGGTGTTAGGTAGTGTTTGTTAGAGGGAATAGAGGGGAGATCGAGAGAGAGAGAGAGAGAGAGAGAGAGAGAGAGAGAGAGAAGGGGGGTGAGGAGTGTGAGTGATGGGAGAAGAGTCTGTGTGTGTGTGTGTACACACACACATATATATAAAGAGAGAGATAGAGAGAGATGAAAGGGGTTAGGGGCCTTGAGAGGAGTAGGAAAAGTACAGAGAAAGGTGGTGTAGCTGAGGAGTGTGGGTGTTTGGGTTAGAGAGTTGGAGAGGGTGTGGATGATTAGGGGTGGGTGGTGTTAGGGAGTTGTAGAGGGGGTGTTAGGAGGTTGGGGAGGTGGTGTTAGGGTGTTGGAGAGGGTGTGTTAGGGGGTTTGGGGGTGTGTTCGAGGGGTGGGGAGGTGTTTTAGAGGGTGGGGGTGTTAGGGGGTTGGATAGGGAGTGTATTAGGGTATTTGGGGGGTTAGGAGTTAGGGGGTATGTGTTTATTAGTGTTAAAAATATAACGATTCCTTAGCCATGGAAATACCATCATCAATGTTGGTAAATGCTATGAGAAAATAACATGTGCTCATTTTAGTTGAATAAGACACATACACATTTTTTAACCTAAAATGAGTACACATTTTATGTATGTATAAACAACATCTATCCCTATCTGAGAGACTGTTAACATGTTCTAAACAACAAGAAGATTGTCCACACATAATTTACGCATAGACACATTGCATTCAATATCTCCATTACAATAACACCACTTAAATTGATCATTGTATTCACAATCTCCCACACAAGTGGCTGGGAATTTCTTGGAGCACCATAGACATTGGACAAGGTTCAGGAATACAATAGAAAAACACCATAACCCATCTCCAATTCTGTGCCACTAAGGAGCATCAAAGGCAATATTTCATTGATCATTTTATTCACCATCTCAATCACAAGTGGCTAAGTATTGATGGGAGCACTAAATAATTTGGATAAGGAGTATCTAGACACAATTGAGTAAGAAAAATACCAATCTTGGATAATCTCCAATTGAAGAGAACCATACACCATATCCACCATTAATTATATTACAATTAAGGATTATTAAAGGAAATATCTCATTAATCATTGTGGTGGGGGGGCGTTGTTAAGTGGTTAGATGTAGAGATAGAGGGGGGTTCTAGGATATTAGGGGTAAGTGGAGAAGAGGATAAAGAGAATATTATAAGGGGTTAGTAAGGGTTAGGGAAAGAGAGAGGTTGGCGGTAGGGGGAGGAATAGGGATGTGCGCGTGCGCGCGCGTGTGTGTGTGTGTGCATGTGTGGGAATGAGAGAGAGTAACATAGGGGGTTACTAAGAGTTAGTGTGAATATGGAGAGAGAGAGAGAGAGAGAGAGAGAGAGAGAGAGAGAGAGAGAGAGAGAGAGAGAGAGAGATAAATGGGGTTAAGGGCCTTGGGAGGAGTAGGAAAAGTATAGAGAAAGGGGGTATAGCTAAGGAGTGTGGGTGTTGGGGTTAGAGAGTTAGAGAGGGTGTGGATGATTAGGGGTGGGGGGTGTTACAGAGTTGGAGAGGGGGTGTTAGGGAGGTGGTGTTAGGGTGTTAGAGAGGGTGTGTTAGGGGGTTTGGGGGTGTGTTTGAGGGGTGGGGAGGTGTTTTAGAGGGTGGGGGTGTTAGGGGGTTGGAGAGTGGTTTATTAAAGTATTTGGGGGGTTAGGAGTTAGGGGGTATGTGTTTATTAGTGTTAAAAATATAATGATTCCCTTAGTCATGGAAATACCATCATCAATGTTGGTAAATTCTATGAGAAAATAACATGTACTCATTTTAGTTGAATAAAACACATACACATTTTGTTAACCTAAAATGAGTACACATTTTATGTATGTATAAACAACATCTATCCCTATCTGAGAGACACTAACATGTTCTAAACAACACGAAGATTGTCCACACATAATTTACTCATTGACACACTGCATTCAACATATCCATTGCAATAACACCACATAAATTGATCATTGTATTCACAATCTCCCTCACAAGTGGCTAAGAATTGCTTGGAGCACCATAGAAATTGGACAAGGTTTACGAATACAATATAAAAACACCATAAACCATCTCCAATTATGCACCATTGAGGAGCATCAAAGGAAATATTTTATTGATCATTTTATTTACCATATCAATGACAAGTGGCTAAGTATTGATTGGAGCACCAAATAATTTGGATACAAAGTATCCAGACACAATTGAGTAAGAAAAATACCAATCTTGGAGAATCTCCAATTGAAGAGCACCATACACCATATCCACCATTAATTATATTACAATTAAGGATTATTAAAGGAAACATCTCATTAATCATTGTGATATTATACACAATTGATCTAGAAAAATACTAAGCTTGGAGAATATCTAGTTGAGAACCACCACATACCGTCTCCATCATTAATTTTCATACAATTGAGGAGCATCAAAATAAATATGTCTCATTGATCATTGTGGTGGAGTATAAACACAATTGAGCAAGAAAAATACTAAGCTTGGATAATCTCCAATTTAGGAGCACCATAGATCATTGATCATTGTGGTGATGGGTAATCTATGCAATCAAAATAGAAAATCATCGAAGAAATTAGAGAAAATAAAATAAATGGCATGACCAATTGGAGAGATTCTATGGACACATCCAATTTTGGTTGTAGAGGATGCCACATTTCTTCCTATCAATCCACAATAAGAAAAATGGAAGCATTCACTTGAGGGGCCTTCAATTTCAATAAAAGTTGAATAACAAGCACCCCATGACCCTAATCAAGGAGTAAAACATAGGTGCACATCAAGGACACATGGAATAGTTATTGATCTTGTATCTTCTGGTTATCCTAGTGACAAAGTTAGAGAGGTGTTTCATGCAAAATTTATTCTATAAGAACACAATGTTATTGATACCATCCAATGGGATGTCCCACCATCCATTTGTCATCAAGAGAGAGAAGGACATGAATCTCTTGCTTAAACTCCAAATCGGCTGGGTGATATGGTACATGATATAGTTCCAAACTCCATGCCTCCATTATCAAATTCACGCCAAAAAGATCCAAAACATATACAGATTGATGAAAGTCTCATTGGTTCACTTGAAGGTACTCTATCTAAATGCAGTATTGCATAACAAACTTAATAGATACTTGTTAACTATTTTGATTCTAAATGTGATGGAGATAAATGTAGATTTTTTTTCATTATTTAAATTTAGGTGTATGATTGTTTTTAAGTGAAAATTAACAATAAGGATGATAAAATAATCTAAACGAAATACTCATATTGTTAGAATTTTAGTAAATGCATTTAGTACAATTGGAAACAAATCTCATTTAAAGGATTGCAATGCAGCTCACCATCAATCAATCATGAACAAAATAACTAGGATCCTTTCTCTTCTTAATCATATATACAGACCTATTAATTTGAATGTAAAAACACTTCATAGGTATTGTGTTAGAAGAGAACACCTTGAAACTGGTCAAACATATATCTAGGCCTTCATTTCCAGGTTGCCACACTTTGTTATGAAGTTCATTGATGCTGTAAATGGAATGGTTGATGCAGGGGCATGCTGTTCAGCATGACAATGTGATAATGTGGTTACATGGCATGTGGAGGGTATGAGTTTTCGAAGTACCAAACTGGGATGTTTGACCAAAGTTTTGGTTTCTAGCTCCTTAGAAAGAGTAGAATAATTTTGAATTTATGTTGATAGCATTAAATATGAGTTTGTTTGTTGAGAAGATAATTTAGGGAACTTTGCTAAAATTATATTCTTGGATCCTCATTCTAGTAGGAGATGGGTTTTCTTAGTCATGTTTTCACTAAATCATTCTGTTAGGTGTGAGTGTTTTTCTATGTGTAAGCAAGACCAGAGGGATTCAGTTTTGGTAATACGAAATATTTATAAAACTTTTCTTCTTTTTGGTCTCGGGAAAACTATGTGTGAATGACGCACTATCCTATGTGAATGAGAGCTATTGAAATGTTCTGAAGTTGGATTGATATTTCAAATAATAAATGTCGTGTTTGGTTGGAATTGACTGCACATGGATCCCTTGACTTAAAATATTATTATTTAAATTTATTTTCCAAAACAGATAATGATTCCTGGTATGCATATGTATTTGGTAAATGGCAACACGTGAGTTTTAACTGGAAACGAAGGGTAAAATTTATAGTTTCCTGGAGGTGCTCTTATTGTTTGGAATGAATACTCCGTAAAAAATGATTTATTTCTCATTTTAATGACCCATTCGGTCCAGGTGAGAGAAATTGGTGAGCTATCCTCCCTTACGCGAGTCATGAAGGCCCTTCTTGTGATTCCAGTGAGAACAATTAAGTGCGTTTGAGAGAAGTCACTACTTGAAGAATGAAAATAGAGAAAACTTTGTGTTCTCCAAACTACCGGAATTTCTTACTCATTTATTTACTGTGTGACTGAAGTTTTTCTACTTGGGATGAAGAAATTACTTGTTGTTCGTTGGGTAAGAATGTTAGTAATGACCTGAAATTGGATCTAGGTTTTAAACCTTCGTTGCAATAAATTTTGGTAACTAGGGATTGATAATAATTTTTATTTTGAAATATTGTGAGACAAAGCTTCAAGAGTTTAAAACCACACTCTCAAGAAAACATACTCAGTTGGTAGGTTGTGAATTAATTCTTCAGAGCCTAAGTTGATTTAGTTGTGTGAAAACTTCCATTCAAATATTTGCAAGAATTCTATATAAGATAACTAAGAAAGATGACTCTTCGCTTACGTAGAGCACGAGGTCGGAGAGGTCGAGGTCAACTTACAATCAATGAAGAACTCATAGAGGAAATGAGAAGAATGCAAGACCAGTTGGAAGCTATGTAGATTGGAAGGAAGCGAGACCCCAAAGCTGGAGATGTGAGTGAACCAAAGGAGGAATCCCAAGAAAAGGAAGAAGAAATAACTCAAGAACTTGCAGAGTTCAAATTCTTAAAGTCAATACTAGGGGCAAGTTCGAGACCTAGGCATGAAGTATCTATTTGTGATCGGAATGTGATCGGAATTTGGTGGTTGAAAATCTAAGGGACTTGGATAAATATTTTGAGTATGAATAGGTTGAAGAGAAAAAGAACATTAAATTTTTGGTAACAAGGTTAAAAGGACATTAATCCTGGTCGTGAGACCATGTACAACCTGCAAGGAGGAAAAACGATAGGCCCATGATTAAAAAATGGGATAGGATGGTAGCTAAGATGAAAGCCCAATTTCTACCAAAGGAGTATGAGTTATATCTTTATAGGAAAGTGCAGAACCGTACGAAAATGTTTCTAACAATAAAGGAGTATACTAAGGAGTTTTATAAAGTCAATTTGAGAGCAGGTTGTGTAGAATATTCACCAGAGAATATAGCAAGATACATCAATGGATTAAAAATGGAAATTCAAGATGAAATCAATATGTTGTTACCCAGGACTATGGAGGAAGAATATCAATTTGTTTTGAGGGAATAAAATAAGATGAATAGGAATGAAAACTCAAGCAGAGGTCAAGGCTTAGCTCAAGGAAGAGGATGCTCTACTAGAAGGGGAAATTTTTCAACTTAGAAAGGTGAGGCACAAAGGCTTCACTTGTTGACCAATATACTATCACGTTAGTTCATATTGTGGGTTTTAAAATTATCAAAAATCGAACCAATATATTGCAGGTATTGGGGGGATGAGGGATTTAAGGTGGGGCTCGATAGGGTGGTTTATAAGGATTGAGCTATAAAAAGGGTGGGGAGGAGGTTTTGAGTATTGGGAGGGGGTTTCAACAAAAAGAGTTTGGGTCAATATCTCTCGAATCTAAGGCTATTCTTTAATATCCCACGATCGCACGTGCTATGTGAGAGGTTCACTAAATGAAGTCCCCGTGAGGTGAGGCAGGAAATTGAAATAAGAAAGGACAATAAAAAGAATGAGGTGACTCAAGTAGAGGAAGACCTTACCATAGAGGTAGAGGGAGAGAGAAGGGAAAGGAAGTTTTCTATACATACTACAAATGTAACCAGTTGGGTTATAGATCTTTTGAGTGTCCCGAAAAAGAGAATGCACGACAAAAATGTACCTACATACATGTGGTAAAAAATATGCCAAAGACTAGAGATTCTTTAATGATGAATAAGATTCTCTTAGAACCAGAGAAGGAGGTTGTATAACCTTCCCAAAGAAAATATTTATCTAGTACTATTGGTAAAGCTCAAGTGTTGAAAAACGGTAATGGATAGTGGGAGTATAGATAATTTGGTTTCAACGAACATGGTGGAAAAATTAGGATTGAAGAGGACGAATCATCCAATGCAATATAAGGTGTCATTGATGCTTAAAGCCATTGGTGAGTGATTAAAGTGAAGTAGAATTCCATTTGGAAAATTATAAAGATAACTTGACTTTTGACATTATGCCAATGGATGTTTGACATATTCTTTTGGGTAGATATTGGCAGTTTGATCGGAGGTTAGTACATGATGAAAGAAGCAACTGTTATAAGTTTGAAAATGATGGAACAAAGAATATAGGCTTCCCTTTGCAAAAAGGAGGCGCAGCTAAATAACACAACCCCAAATTATTATTGGTAAATGGAAAAGGGTTTTTACAACATATCGAAGAAGAAGAGGTAATTTTTTTTGTGATTTGTAAGCCAAAAGTTGTACTTATGAAAACTACTACTGCATATTTGTCTTTTGAAGTTCAAGAAATGTCACATGAATTCAATGATAGAGTGTTTAATGATCTCCCAAATGAACTACCACCTAAGAGATGCACAAGTCACCATATTGACTTCATACCGAGAGCAAGCCTTCCAAATAGGGCTGCATATAAAATGACACCCAATGAGAATGAAGAGATTAGAAAGAAGGTCCATGGACTGTTAGACAAATGGATGATCCGAGAAAGTTTGAGTCAATGTGAAGTTCCTACAATACTTAGTACAGAGAATAATGGAGAGTGGATAATGTGCATGGATTCCATATCAATCAACAAAATCACTATTAGATACAATTTTCCACTGCCTTGGGTGGATGATATAATGGACTATTTGACTAGATTAACTTGCTTCTCCAAGATTAACCCAAAAAGTGGTTATCATCAAATCAAAATCAAAGAAGGGGATGAGTGGAAAACAACTTTGAAGATAGCTGATGGATTGTATGAATGGTTGGTCATGCCTTTTGGTCTATCTAATGCACCGAGTACAATTATGAGATTGGTGAATGTCGTTCTAAAGTGCTTCATTGGGAAGTTTGCCAATGTTTACTTGGATGACATTTTAATTTACAATCGAACAAAATAAGAACATTAAAGGAATTTGAGATATGTTCTAGTGTAATGTCCCCATTTTATTGATAGCACCATGGAGAAACCCCTATCCCTTGAGAATCCCATGGTTCCTGGCGAAGGACTAGATTAATTAAAAATGGGGTTGATTTTGATATATAATAAATATCCTTGTATGCAACTTTTAGAATTAGGATAAAAATTTTCATGTTTTAACTTTTATATTATAAAAAGATGAATTTTTGTACCTAGTGCATGTGCTAGGTGGCCAAGGGGGGTGGGCGGGTAGGGGGGGGTGGGGNGGTTGTGACACTAATTGGAAACTAGGGAAAGATTGAGAAAGATCCAAAAAGCAGAAAAAAGATAGAAAGAATGAAAAAAGAAATTGTTAGAGTAATAATCTATCCTAGTACCATAGTATTAGACCTTAGGCACATTTATTTTCTTTCATGCAGTGTTTTCCATGGTTTAGACTAAGGGAAATTGTCAATTATGAAATTTGAGGCGCTCTAGGTTGATGATTCTGACCAGGGATGATTTTAGGGGCGAAATTTAGCCCATGGGCTATTTTTAGGGGTTTTTTCCCAAAAAAAGAATCACCATTTTGCATTTTCTGAAGCTGTGTTTCACCCAATTTTGATGGGTAAAATTTTTTCACCCTAAAAATTGCCAAATTATTATATAAATGATATAAAATCCTTGGAAATTAAAATATTTTTTGAAAAATATCGCCAAACATTTTATGGTTGGAGTTTTAAGAATTGGTAAGATTCGCCAAAATTTATACACTTTTAAATAAGTATGGTTCCTTAAAACCATCCATGATTCTGACAACCCAGGTTCCCACATTGATGCCATTCAACCAACATGTGCTCCCCTTCCGCAATTTTAGGGATTTGGTCCAACTTGAGGCACTAGTGCTTGGTTTTGGTGGTTTTTTTACTCTCTTGGGAATTTATTGATATCCTAGAGATAGTCCCACTCACCCATGCTTTTCATACCTTCATTTGTGTTCCATCATTCATTTCCCATGTTCACACAAGGATTCATGACCATTTGGGATGATTAGGAAGCTCATTGGTCCACCTAGGGGCCTTTAAGGGTAAAATATTGAGCTGACACTTGTATGCATCCATATGGCCTCCAAGGCCTCAGGATTTTTCCATATTGTACTAAATATTTTTTATAGACATATTTACATGTTGGAAAATCATAATAATATATGTTATTGACTTGATGTGTGTATGCAGTTTTCAATCTTTCTGCCATTTTGTGCATGTTTTGTAAACTATAGCGAACTATGAGAGTTTCTTTGGCTTCTAGATCCATTTGTGAATCAATTCTAAAATGGTATCAGTGTTTATTGAAGCTAAAAATCCATCCCATAGTGTTTTATTTGTTGTTGGAGGGATTATCCAAATAGATTTGATAGTTTTCATTGTAGGTAAATTCAACAATTTGTCACCAAGAGTGCAAGCAGAAATGGAGCAAACTCACATTTTGTTAACACCATTCAACTATTTCTACTGGAATGAAAAAATGGTGATTTAGCTGAGGTTAGAAGGCTTGCACAGGTTCACCATGGGGAAAGAGGTCGAATGAAAATCTGTAGTTGAGAAATCGATGTTATTCAACATACTTGATGAAGTGTTTGGAATGATTTGTATCATCATTTTAAGAGACTCTCTCTTCCACATTGATAGTCTATCTTCTCCCAATGAATTATGGTTAAATATTTAATCCTTGTTCAGGAAGAGTGATGAGATGATATGTCACTAGCTCAAAAATGAGCTCATCTCCTTGATTCCTTCTCATTTTGAGACAATACAAGATTTCTTCACCAAATTGAAGTCATTGGTACTTCTTATCAAGCAATGTGGGATCTAAAAGAAGGATGATCAGATCATAATCTCCATACTTTTGAATCTAGGGCCTGAATACTCTATGTTTGTAAGCATATTTCCCTCAACCAAGCTCACAGCTTGAAACTAGAAAATTCCATCACTAGCTAACTTCAAGGTGTCAATGACTCAAGAGAAATATAAGCTAGTGCATATGGGCATGATCAAATCCAGTAAATAACAAGCTCTTACTATAGGGTTTTCGAATCCATCCAAAGGCAAAAATAAATCTAAGGATTTGAAGCAGCAAGACAAGAAGAAGCAATGCATACCCAAATTTCCAGATGGGGGTTCAAATCCTTGCAAGGACAAGGACAAGAAGAACAAGGAGAAGACCAAATGCACCTATTGTCATAAAGGGTGGCATCCAGAGAGTGCGTTCATGAAGAAAACCATAGAAATGATGGCACAACTGTTGGAGAAGAACAACATCCCAGTACCAAAGGGCACAAGGAAGAAGAATGGAGGTTCAAGCTCATAAAACAAAGAGAGGTGTCATGCATTGGTTGATATTTCTTCATATCATTCATCCTTCATTGTTGATTTCTGAGACTCAAGGCACATGGCCTCTGTCAAATATTTCTTTACATCCATGTATTTATATAGAGGCCCAACTATTCTAATGGGTGATGATTTAGAGATCCAAGCCAAAGGGATTGGCAGGATTGATCTTGAGGATGTGTATTTTAAAAATGTTTTGTTTGTACCATACTTGGTAGTGAATCTACTCTTATTTTACCAAATGAATCACACTGGTGAAGCCAAGAGAGTAATATTTACACCAGACACAGTTGAGATATCTAAAATGTCTACCAAGAAGGTGGTGGATTTGGGATTTGTTGACCATCAAGCAAGGATGTACAAGTTCTCCCATTTCCTTCCCTACTCCAGAGGGAATGTGCTCCTAACTCATTCCAATGAGTCAAGAAAGTTGTTTCATGATATATTTGACCATATAAACTATATATACTTCCAGGCATTGAGAAAATAAGGCATGGTGGAAGGGCTTCCTTCTATCAATATCTCCAATGGTCCATGCATTGATTGTGTGGTGGGAAAGCATCCAAAGCATAGCTATGAGAAAGGGAAAGAAAGGAGAGATACACAAGTGCTTGGATTGGTGCATTTATAGATTATTGTACATATCCCTACACCTTCATATGGAGGATCAAGGTATGCATTGAAATTCATAGATGATTTCTCAAGGTTTTTCTACGTTTACTTTCTCAAACTCAAATCTAAAATCTTTGAGACACTCAAGGTTTGGAAATCCCTAGTTGAGAATCAGTGTGGGAATAATATCAAAGTCCTTAGGACTGATAATGGTAAAGAGTATGTGAATAATATTTTTTTTCATCTCTATCAAGAATGTGGCATCCAAATGCAGCATTTGGTCCCCTACACACCACAACAAAATGGTGTGGAAGAGTGCAAAAACATAGCTCTCAAGGAGATGGCGACATGCATGATTGAAGCCAAGGATTTGAGTCCTAAGCTATGGGTTGAAGCCATAAATTGTTATGCATACATCCAGAATATATCTCTTCACAAATTAGTATATGTAAAAACACCATATGAATCTTGGTTTGGTCACAATCCAAATATTTCTCATTTCAGGATTTTTGGCTCAAGGGCTTGGGCTAGCATTCCTTCAAAGAAGAGAAAGGCCTTGCAACCACAAAACAAGGAGTTCATGATGGTTGGATATGATGAATATGAAAAGGGATACAATCTCTTTGATCCATCATCTCAAAATACTTTCATTGAAAGGAGTGTGCAATTCGAAGAAGAACTCATGGCAGAGCTCGAACTAACACAGATGGAATGCTCATCTCCTCCACCACAAGATGATGTAAGTGATGAATATTGTTCTGATATTTCTGATTATTATATATATGAATATTATTATGATCATGGATCACCCATTCATCTCAAATGGGCTGAGAAAACCATAGAAGTAGCTAGGGATTTAGCTGGAAATCCACCAGATCCTAGGAAGACTATATCACAATTTCACAATGCTTCCTTTGCAAGTGAAGTTGTTATTGCTAAGAAATAATTCGTAATGGTTGGATCTGATCATAAATCATATCTGGAAGCATATCTTGACCCAATATGGAAAAAATCCATGCAATAATATTTCAATTCTCTACAGAAAAATGAGACTTGAGAATTAGTTCCCTTGCCCTCGAAGAGGAAGCTAGTGCAATACAAATGGGTATATAGGACCAAAGTTGATGATCATGGGTTTTATATAAAGTATAAGGCCATATTTGTTTCCAAAATATTCTCTCAATTCCAAGTAGTGAACTATAAAAAGACATTTGCACAGGTTGCAAAGATGGACTCTATCAGGCTAGTTTTAGCCATTGTTGCATCCAAGCGTTGGGAGGTTCACCACATGGATGTTAAAAGAGAATCTATTCATGGTGAGATACGAGGACACACACACACACACACACACACACACACACACACACATATATATATTAATAAACCTAAAGGTTTGAAATAGGATCCTTCTCTTGTATGAAGGTTAAAGAAGTCTCTTTATGGACTCAAGAAAGCCGCAATGGCTTGGTATGCCAAGATGGATATTTTTTTTCTATCACTTGGGTTTGAAAGATGAAAACCTGATAATAATGTTTATTTGGATCATTTTGGTGATTTATTTCAGGTAATTTTACTCTATGTTGATGATATTTTTATTACAAGTAGCTTCACCAAATAAATTGGGTCAATCAAGTCTTCATTGCACAGTGAGTTTTCCATGACCGATATTGGATTGTTGAAGCAATTTCTTGGTTTGGAAATTAAGAAATATGAAAGAGGGATAAAGGTAAACCAAAAAAAGTATGCTTAACACATCTTATTGAATTTTAATAGGGATGAATGTAAGGCACCCAAATTCCCATTCCTTTCTCATATCAAAATAGGTGAAGTTGGTAACTCTCCATTGGTGGACAACTCTTTGTATAGACAGCTAATTGGGAGTTTGTTGTATCTTACTCGAATTCTGGACCCGATTTAGAATATGTTGTAGGTTATGTAGATATATATATGAAGAATCCTCATGATATCCATTGGAAGGAAACCAATAGGATCCTTCACTATGTGCAAGGAACCAGAAACTTCAGGGTACACTATGCTGCTGGTTCTCCACTAGAATTAGTAGGATTTTCTGATTCTGATTGGGCTGGCGATCCCAATGTCACGAATTCCACTTCAGGTTATGTATTCATGCTAGGAAAATTTCCAATATGCTGGTATAAATAAACAACACATCATCTCCCTATCTTCAGGTGAGGCTGAGTACAAAGGAGCAGTGAACGGAACTACGCAATCTGTGTGGTTGCAAGGTATTCTTCGAGAACTTGGAGTTGCATTTGATTCACCCACTATCATTTGGCATGAAAATCAAAGTGCAAAAAATATTTACATAGATCCATTCTAGAGACAGAGTACCAAACACATTGAGATACACTTGCACTACATCCGGACTTTGGTTCATGATCAAGTGATAACCTTGTAGTATTTCCCATATGTAGAGCAAATTACTGACATTTTCACCCAGTCCTTCACGAAGAATACCTTCACCTATATGAAATCCATTCTTGGAGTGGGTGATACATGGTGATGGATACTATTCAATTTCATATTTTTTGCTCTATGTCCATTTTTTAGGGGAGGTTTTCTTCCCATGTGGTTTTCCTCCTTACCTTGTTTTTATGGACAAATAAAATTGTATGTTGTATGAGGTGACTTGAGCCTTTGATTCCAAGGCCTCCGTGATATTTTTGGTTAAGAAGGAATAACTAAGTATTAAGGGTGGGTGTTAGAGCAATAATACATCCTATTACCATAGTATTATACCTTAGGCACATTCATTTACAGCTTTCATGCAGTGTTTTCCATGGTTTAGACTTAGGGAAATTGGCAATTATGATAGTTGAGGTGCTATAGGTTGATCATTCTGACAAACCAGCCACCCGCATTGATGAAATTCAACTAGAATGCACTCCCATTCCCCAATTTCAAGGATTTGGTCCAACTTGAGGCGTTAGTGCTTGGTTTTGGTGATCTTTTTACTCTCTTGGGAATTTATTTCTCTCCTAGAGCCACTCCCACTCACCCATGTGATTACCCATTCTTGTCATACCTTCATTTATGTTCATGCATTCCTTTCACACATTCACACAAGGATTGTGACCATTTTGGATGATTAGGAGGCTCATTCGTCCACCTAGGGAGGTTTTAGGGTCAAATCTTGAGCTGACACTTGTATGCATTCAGATGGCCTCCAAGGCCTCACAAATTTTCCCTATTTTACTATATACTTGTTCCAGACATAGTTACATGTTGGAAAGTGATAATAATATCTTTTATTGACTTCATGCGGGTATGCAATTTTTAGTCTTTCAGTTATTTTGTACATGTTTTGTAAACTATAGTGAGTTGTGAGAGTTTCTTTGGATTCTATATCTAGCTGTGAATCAATTCTCATTTAAACTAGCTAGAAAATCATGCACAAAATAGCCTCGTGCAAAAAACGATGTCAGCATAAGAATCATGCAACTTTTGGAAGTCAGGAGTGTGTAGTTTCCAAAAAGGAGAAAGGTAATTCAACCCAAAAATATGAAGGGAATAGTTTCCAAAATTATGAAAAGGAAAGTCAGTCTAAAAGAAGGAGGGCACAATTTACAAATCAAGAAAAATGGCATGTTAGTGGAAAAGCAGGAAAGTCCCAATTTCACTCATGAGGGCGCATTGGTTGAGGCAAGTGGGCTACATGAAGAGTGAATTTGACCTATAATACGCATATCCTATAAAATAATGATAACACATCACTATCGCATATTTTGGCATTTTGAAATTGTGTGTGAGTGAGCCTTGAGCCTCTCCAGTGCTTGGAGATGTGCCCAAGTTGACTTTGGGTGATGTGCCCCTTAGAAAACATATTCCATCCATGTTCATCATTTAAGTGTAGCCATTAATGTACTTCTATTGAATGTTTTGAATTCAACTCCAATCCACTTCAAGTTCCATTACAGAGATTGGGAATTCTCCATTTCGAATCTCAGATGTCTTTCTAGCATTCTCTTGTTTTTGATAATTATGGGTTAATGAAGCCTTACCTAAGAACTATATGGATGTAATTTCAACCATATTATCATTTATTTAAGGTCATAATGAAACTTTACAATTTTTATGGAATTTTGAAGCATTTTGATGGACTTATAAATGAGACAATTCGACCTAGTCTGGATTTCAATGCAAATTTGTCTAGTTTTACTATTTTATGTGCTATTTGGTCTTAAATCCACCAATTTATTTAATTTCTATTATGAGAGTATATTGACAAGATGATAATTATTTTTCATGACTTAAACCAAGTTTTCAATCCATCCTCTAGGTGTTTTGGTATCCCATAAATTGTCTCCATTGAGCAATCCAGAGAGCTAGTTTGACTTGTTTGACCACTTAATCATTCCAATCCTATTATAAACATACATAAAAATTTTAGTACTATATTATAACATCATAATATATATATGAAAGCTTCCATAAGCCAAATCCACTCACCACTTGTTGTTGGAGATCATTGAACTGTAAAGGTTTTAATTTGCATACGTTGGGACTCCCAGGAGCCTGGAATTAGATTTAAACCTGGATGGTGTTCGAAACCTAAAAGGAACCAACACATTTTTCATAGGAATCTAAAAATTCATTATAATTACCATGTCTTATTGACCTTCCTTAATCCCCTTTATGCTCACTCGTCTCTCGAAATCACCCCTTCCTATTACCTTGTCTTAAAAAAAATTTGTGCACGAGTTAATGAACATTGAATATGATTTTTCTTCATTAAAGTTGTAATCTACTCTTGTGGAAAGTAAGATCACATTTAGAAGAAAATTGCACCCATGTCCTACTTTAATGATTATTCCTATGAGTTGTATGCTGACTGTGAACTATATGAAGGAGATTACAATTCCATAGATGAAGAACTAACATGCAGTACTTCATCACATTTCACATACAAGATGATGATGAATTCTATTTGTCACATCCCCAAACCTCTACTCGGCAAAGAAGACGCAACTAATAGCTATCAACCCAGGTAGTCTAAGCCCCATGACCATAATATATAAAAATTTCCTTGAAATAAAACATTAATAAGTATAAATAGATGCATAATGCAATATACAGTGGAAGCAAATACATTCATCCAATACATTCTATTCAAGCATTTAACATGTTCATATAAATTCATAACAAAAATAAAATATAAGAGAATACTTATCTTTGAAGAAGCTTTGTCCTGCAACCAGATATGTCGCTACAACGTTCCACCCAACCATAGGCCAATTGGCTCTTTAATCTCTCAGCAACACTGCCACCCCTGAGCTAGGAATGATTTCCCTTAGGAATATGGAACACTAGCAGACTTCACCCATAGCCAAGAATACAATAAAATTCAGTCAAGACAACACAGTTGGGTTTATTAGACTTACACAGGTTGTGGTTTACACTTAGCCAAATTCACATGAGACACAACCAAGCAAACATATGGGTTTATTAGGCTACCATCCAAGCCATCCTTCCAGTTGGGTTTATCAGGATGCTAAGGAGGTAGAAGGGCTGACTGCTAATTTAGTGAGCTCAATCCAAAGCTATGAACACCCACACCAGATCTAACCTGACTTCTAAACACTTACACACCCAACATAAGGAAGCATCCCATTTTCTGCAGTTCCTCAGACCATGCATTCCCTTCTAGTGCTATTTAGTGTATGCAAAGAAGAAAATCAGCCCTCTAGATCGGTCTGTGAGGTTCCTTCACACACTAGGTTTATCAAGCAAGTCCAAACTCCATTTCCATTCCCCAAATCAGTTCAGATGCCAAATGCAGATGCACACACAGTGATATCGGTCCTGGGATTATCAAATGTAAGCAGAAACCAAGGAATTACACAAGCACACAGTAATTTACAAATTTCTGAACATTGTCAGTGCTAGAACGACTACTGTAAAATACCAAAACAAAAACGTTTGCTGGTTATTCAAATCAAAGACACAAAATCGGATTCAAGGCATTCCTGTTCAGGAAAACGACTAGCAAACTAGACAAATGTGAAAAGAAACAAATCCACACAGGGAAACCCAAAATGTGAAGGATCTAGATCACCAAATAGGAGAAAATCCTAAAGGGTTCAAACTCGGAGTGGTTTTTCTTGCTGCGTGAATGAATATTGGGATCCAAAAAATGTTACACATAGTCAAAATCATAAGGGGAAGGTGAAACTCCCATGTGTGAGGGAAAGGTAGTCATTTTTGGTATTTTCTTGCCCAAGAAAATTTAAAAAACGTTTTTCCTAAAGTGGTGCTCTGCCCAATTCAAATTTATGCCCACTCTTACAATATCCCCCCCTTTATCCTTAGGAAAAATCATGCCCCCATCTCATTTGGTTGCGTTGACATAGATGGCTATAGTTTTTAAATTAAAAATTGCAAATTTAACATAATTTCCATCTTTTTAATGTTTAGCTAGCATAAAATACCATCGGCTCAACCTTAATTGCTGAAACATAAACACTAAATCAATGGTGGGGCTTTTGCCTAGCTCCACACCATGATTATTTACATCATATTATTTAAATTCCAACAGGTTCAAAACCGAGGTGTTAGATTCCCCTCCTCCTTCAATAACACTATCCTCAGTGCTTTACAACATTGAACAAAAATGTTTGTTGGTACTGCCCTCAACAATCCATAGATTCTAACAAAACTGGATGTGGCAGTTGCATGACATCCTCCAACTCCCATGTAGCTTCTTCAGGGCCGTAGTGCTCCCATTGCACCTTTACCTATCCTATTGCTCGGTTCCGGAGCATTATGACCTTCCTAGAGAGGATGTTCATAGGCTCGATTTGGAACTCTCCCTTTGGTTCCACCTGTATCACATCCAAATTTACTACATTATGAGCTTTAGTGCTAGCAAGCAATGCAAGTCTATAAGAAACTAGCCCTATTCTTTCAAGCACTTCAAATAGCCCACAGTATCTAGGTAACAACTTGGCACAACTTCCAAGCTTCAAGGAACTCTTCTTTTCCTTCACTCTGAGGTAAAAATGATCCCCAATGCTGAAATCTGTGTTCACCCTATGCTTAACTACATAGATTTTCTGTCTGTCCTGGATTGCTTTCATATTATTCCTGATATTCCTGTCCCCAATGCTAAACTCTGTGTTCACACTATGCTTAACTACATAGCTTTTCTATCTGTCCTGGGATGCTTTCATATTATTCTTGATATTTACAACCTCCTCCATCTCCTTGAGAAATTTTGGACCAAGCACAACCCCGTTCACTGGATTATCCCAAGTCATGGGTGTCCTACACCTTCTACCATACAAAGCTTCATATGGACTCATCCCCAAGGATTCCTGTTGTCCATTGTTATAAGCAAACTCAACCAGGTGTAAATAGTCTTCCCACTTGTATGGTTTGTACATCACATGCATGTGAAGCATGTATTCTAGTACTTGGTTAAATCTCTTGGTCCATCCATTGGTGTGAGGATGGTAGGCCGTGCTGAAATTCAACTTTGTACCCAAATACGTAAACAACCCCTTCCAAAAATTGGAAGTGAACTTGACATCTCTGTCAGAGACTATTGCCTTAGGCAATCCATGCAATTTGAAAATCTCTTTCATGAATATATTTGCAATGTCATCAGTCTTATGCGTAGACTTAACCAGTATAAAATGTGCTTCCTTTGTCAACTTGTCCACCACAACCATGATGGAATCATGTTGTCTCCAAGTCATCGGCAATCCTGTAATAAAATCCATGGAAATAACTTCCCATTTCCATTCTGGAACTGGCAAAGGCTGCAACAAACCTGTTGGGTGTTGATGTTCAACCTTCACTTGCTGACACTTCATGCACCTTGAAATATATTCGGCCATGTCCTTTTTCATTCCTAGCCAAAAGTAATGCTTTCTAGCTTTAGCAATCCTCTTCTGATATCCTGGGTGTCCAGAATATGGAGCTTGATGGATCTCATCCATAACAAACCTCATCAAATCTATTACATTTGGAATATAAATTCTGTTCTTATAGGTAAGAATTCCATCTTCTTCCAATTTATATCCCTCATACTTATTTTCAAGGATTTACTGCTGCAACTTGTCCTTGACGTGTGCATACAATTCATCTTCAGTAACATGATTAGCAATCTGTTGCCTCAAATCTGATTGGCAAATACTAATGGATTCCACATGCATTTCCTACACCTTCTTGGTGAGTGCATCAACTACCTTATTTTACTTTCCCTCTATGTGCTTGATTTCAAAATCAAACTCACATAAAAACTCCAACCATCTCACTTTCCTGGCATTAAGAGTAGGCTGATCAAACAAGTACTTCATATCACAATGGTCTGTCCTTAGCTCAAATATTCTTCCCATCAAGTAATGCCTCCACATCTTGAGAGCATGTACAATGGTTGCAAGTTGTAGATCATGAGTGGCATAGTTCTTTTTGTGCTCCTTTAATTTTCTTGACTCACAACATATCACGTGGTTGTCTTGCATAAGAAATCCTCCAAGTCCTTGACTGCATGCATCCGTACATACCACAAAATCTTTCTCTGGGTCTGCAACTTTCAATACCGGTGCACTTGTGAGAAGATACTTCAACTGCTGGAAACTTTCTTCACACTTCTAGGTCCATTCAAACTTTATCCCCTTCCTTTGCAAAGAAGTGATAGCATGTGCAACCTTGGAGAATCCTTCAATAAATCTCTTGTAGTATCCTGCAAGCCCCATAAAATATCTTACCTCTGTCACATTCTTTGGAGTAGGCCAATTCTTAATAGCTTCAATCTTGTCAAGGTCTATAGATATACCCTCCTCTAAAATAATGTGACCCAAGTACTGAATTCTATCCCTATAGAAGTCACGCTTTCTCAGCTTTGCATACAGCTGATGTTCTCTAAGAATTTGCAATGTTAGTGTCAGCTGTTCTTTATGCTCTTCTTCATTCTTAGAATAAAAAAGAATATCATCAAGGAAAAACAGAACAAATTTTTCCAAATACCTGCTGAAGACACTATTCGTAAGGAACATAAATGTTTCTGGTGCATTTGTGAGTCCAAATAGTACCACTAAAAACTCATAATGTCCATACCTTGTCCTATTAGGTTGTATTGTTAATGTCTTCATCCTTGATTCTTGGAAAATACCTTTGATCCTTTCATTTGATCGAAGAGGTCATCGATTCTTTGCAAGGGACATTTGTTCTTCTTCGTGACCTTGATCAGCTGCCTATAATCAATGCACAATATGAGCGTACCATATTTCTTATTTATGAACAAAATTGGTTCTCCCCAAGGAGACACACTCGGCTTGATATACTTTTTGTCCAACAATTCTTGCAGCTGCATCTTCAATTCTAACATTTCTAGTGCACTCATTATGTAGGATTCCCTTGACACTGGTGCTGCTCCTAGCACAAGTTCAATTGCGAAATCAATGTCCCTCTTCGGAGGAAGTCCTGGAACCTCATTAGGAAAAACATCCTTGAATTCTTGCAATACGGGATAGTCTTCCAACTTGGGGGTTTCATTCTCTGCTTCCTCCTTAATATGGGCTGCATACAACTGACAACCTTTTCTACAAAACTTCTTTAATTGCATTGCTGAAATCTTCCTCATAGAGATTACCTTTGGAATGCCTCTTACATCTACTAGGTTCCCCTCTTCATCCATGCATTCAAAAGTCTTGTTATAACAATCAAGCTTCACTCTATGAGCTTCCAACTAGTCCACTCCAATGAGAACATCATAGGAACCAAGTGGTAAAACATTCAGATCTAAACAAGTGACCAATCCTTTCATCATCTATGGACATTTCTCCACCACTTCATTAACTTTTCTCTTAGTTCTAGTGGCTAGATGAACTAACCAATACTTGCTATTCTTTACTTTCCTAAGAGCATAAACCTCCGCCACTCTAGGAGAAATATAACTGTGAGTAGAATCAGGCTCAATCAAAATAGAAATAGATTGCTCAACAATATTTCCTTTAACTTCAACCGTCTGTTGACTGGTGATCTTCCTGACGGTCTTCCAGTGCTGCATAAATTCTAGGTACAGCCCTTGCTACATGTCCCACTATTCCTACCTCTTGAATATTGTATGTTGCACTACTACATTTCGACCAAAAATTCGATGGTCGTGTTGTCGGATTTTTGACACTTCCCTATCGTATGTATGACACTATGATTTTTTTTAAGCGTTGGTGGATTTTCGTTGGTTATCCGACTTCTTTCCAATCCGTCGGTTAAGCGACAGCTCAGTTTACCGTCGGTTAAATGTAAATCGTCGGTTAAGAGACGGTGGAGAAATTTAAAAAAAAAAATACACTTACAGGCCATCGCTTCTATAGTGAAACCCGTCGCTTAACCGACGAATTATGAAAACTTAAACATCGGTTAAGAGACGGTGATGAAAGTTTTTTAAAAACATTTACATCTACAGGCGTCGCTTAACCGACGGATTATAAAAAATTAAACGTCGATTAAGCGACAGTATTGTATTTTTTTTTTTAAATCACCTACAGGACGTCGCTTAACCGACGACTATAAGTGTTTTAAAAAAAAAATACAAGATGGCATAAGACATAAGCTTACACATGTTGTCTGGCTGCTTTGTTGAATTCTCTTTGATGAATTGTCAGTATGCTTCAATTACTGTTCAATCAATCAAACTATAAAAGAGCATCATTGTTGCCCTGTTTGTTCTAAATTATCTGAATTGCATATGAAGTATTTGAAGATAATAAAAATATGTACAACTTTCAGGATAAGGATCAAGATGGCAAGACACAGGGAGGCCGCCTACATAAAAATGGGATGAACTGGAAAACAAAAGAATTGATAGTTGAATTTGGCAAGAAGAATGTGTGGGCTAAAGAATGCAGAAAACACAAATTCCCTGGACTACAGTACATCCACTACATAGTACAAGCAGCTACAATATGCTGTAGGAAAAAGTGTCCCCAAGTACATTGAGCTTGTGTCCAAATATTGACAGAGAATACAATACCAATTGAACAAATTTGCAAAATTGTACTTTCTGGCAAAAGTTGAATATAAGGGATAGGACATTAAGTAGGTTTGTGCTTGGGTCAATGGTCATTGCACCCAATGCACCATCTGGATTCAATGTAACACTATATCCTATGCATAAGCACACCGAGAGTTTATAAATCACTCCCCACTTCCACCTTTGCTGTAGAATAAACCTCGCTTCACCTGGTGTAATGAAATAAATAATGAAAACCTTTGCAGATGAAAAATAAACCAAAAAACTAAATCAAAGAAAATGACGATCTCAACTATTACTGAAAACAAAATTAGCTGCCTCAAAATGAAAGCACCAGTGGGCTGTTGTCTATGTGTATGGTAATTAATACAAACAATTCTAGCAGCTTGCTATGCATTAGTTCTGAAAAATGCCCCTACAAACCAAAGCTTGTGATCAAAGGTTGAAAGGAAAAAACCATCAGGCTTCTTTCTTACAAAATGTCATAAGAGGTTGCTTACGAAAACTTGAATTGCTCAGAAAGAATATTTCTGCAACTCAAAATTGCATGCAAAACATAAATTCCACTTGAAAGTTCAATGGGGACCCACTATTGAGAATTTAAAAGTGTTAACTGGATGCCTTACAAGACATGCCATTCGATGTGAAAAAGTTTTAACATGTCGCATGAAAAGATATTTACAGCTAATACAATCCATGAAGTATCCAGCACAAGAAAGCATCAATGCAACATTCCATTAACTCTTTGAAAACCAAACATTTTGACATTACATGTGTAAACTTAGACTTGTGAGTATTCAAAATAGTTGATTGAAATGAGTGCATGAGTGTATCATAGACCTATTGACAAAACCAATGGGAAAAATTTATATGTCAAGAAAAAATAGATCAATTATGCATGTTTTTGAAAAACCACCAACTTTAATTGACCAACAATACAATTCAAGATGGATAAATAAATAATAATTTCACCTGTGACAGACGACCCTCATCAGCACATAATTTTAGATGCTCTAAAGTAATTTCCATTAATACGTCCATCTTATCTACAACACCCCCCAGACTCTGCATAGAAGAAGATTTTGGCAATTCAACATTTGCCTACAACCCAAATCAACCATATGCAATTAGAAAATTTATACAAAATGAGAAGAATTGCTTGTTCTGGAACATGCATGCCAGTTACTGTAAATCAAAGCTATTTAAAGGAAACACTATACAAGTTATATGGATACCTCACTACCGGGTTTCCCAGGTTCTTCATTTTCTTCATCATCTTCCATTTCCATGTCAAATATGTAGACCTTTCTTGAGTCTTCATGTAAAATGTGTTCCCATTTTATTTCAACCTAGATTTCAAATACAATAAGAAGGGCATTTAGAGTCTAGACAACCTTCTAACACAAATGGTCCAAAAATTTAGAATTTCATTATAAAAACCAAAATTTTAGAAATGAGAAATATCAATGATGCACATTGGTTTTCTGTTGAATATGCCTAGTTACTTACATCAATTTCAATAAGCCTATCCACCACTGCCATAAGTATTCTACTACCAATAATTTTCCTGAAAACATTGCTCTCCACTCTAAGCATGTTCTCAACATACAAAGCATTCCACTGAAAACCATAAGACAAAAAACACAATTATTCCACATAGACATAATCATTTTTCATTATAACCATGACATTTCTTAGTATGTGCTCGAAACTATAGAATGCTGATAGCTGTAAAGAATGACATCATAAAGAATATTCAATTTACAAAAACAACAAACTATGATACCAAGTGTCGTGTACATGTATGCCTAAAGCCAAATGTAAACAGACTAAAATATAAGAACTTCTAATAAATATTTTCCCCTCATTCATAGCAAATTACATAAACCACAGCATTTTCATTTGGAAGAACCAACAAATTTTTAACATTTGCACTGACACAAATACTATCTTTAGATGAATAAACTCAGTAACTTCATTAGCTTATGGCATGCATATGGTTACAATTTAAAGTTTAAAACTGATGCCAAAAAGATCTCAATCCTTGATATTTTTTATGGCACATAAACAACTGTTTTCGATAAATCTTCAAATGCCTTGCTTTCTTGGTTCCCAATCCCCAAATATCAATCCTGGTTACTGACAACCATGATTTCCTTCTGAGAATGTGCCCAAAAGAAATGCCACACCATAGAATGGACTTTTTTTTTATAATAAAATTATCTTGCCTCATCTTATACTTCACATCCTATAATCATTGCCTCACAACTTGTTAGACTCCAAATCCTTTAAGATTCATTAATTAAACTCCTCTGTTTTGCATTCTCCCATCATGTATCTTGGGAAAGAAATGCTAATGTTCACTATTTATATATTGGAGTTCAAATTTGAATCATAAGGATGAATGCGATTAACCATTTCCATATTGAATATGAGAATAATCATAACATCCTACCAACATATGACAAAGTATCCTTGATGCACCCTTCCCATTAGTGATACACTGGGACACATCTTGTAGGGTCGGGTGGGTGCCTACTGAAAATGCTTCCCTACACCACCCTTGGAAATTTTTCCTTAACTCCACAAAACACACTTCTAAACATTCTGTCAAGTTACAGAAAGCATTTCACAAAAGAGAGGGGGCAGAGGGGGCTTGTGGGCACCCCCCTCCAGGAAAGTGAGATGCATGCCACCAAAAGGAGGAGCTTGTGGGTACATGCTGACAAAAAAAAGGACACCTAGGCACCATCCTCCCTCCACTCAATTTGTTTTCCAAAAACCATAAAAACTTTTAAAAAAACAGGAAAAAAAATGTTAATAAAAAACAAAAAAACCTAGTAAACTACTAAACTTAACTCACCTTTAGCTACATCTTGCATATTTTACATTTTCAAGTCATTTAGCATTTGACTTTCAGATGAGAGTGAGCCACAATTTTCCTTGGTTAATCATGAGTGACTCTAACTTAGACATTGTCACTAACATTAATGGCCTAATGCCTTCGTACAGCAGATGTGTTTGGACTCTGGAGAAGATCTTTGCTCAATGCACTATGCACATATTTCAATATCTGACAGGCCAGTGTTTCGGATGTAGGTAGACTGGATAAAATAGGGTCTAGTCAAAGATATCTGCTAAAACTTTACTCAATTTTTTCTTATGTTTATTGCTTCAAAGGACTCTGCTATGACACATGTTTGCGGGAGAGCTTTGCTCAGTGCATAGTAGGTTCTTTTGACCTGCCAGTGTTTCAGATGCAATTAGACTGCTGAGATCCATGAGTCTGTTAAAGACATTTCCTAAAACTTTATACAATGCTGAAATCCTTATGAGGTTTGGTGCTACTTATTACTTTCCTGAATGGATGGTGTCGTGAGCTGAAGTGCCATAAAGAAGTGACTTTTCCAGCCTGCTGTCCTTTTTTTCAGATAGCTGTCTTGTCCTTTATTTCTGCTTTAATTTAGTTTTCAATCAATTTCCTTTGGTCTTTGAGCATAATAAGTTTTTCTGCACATGCATGAGCAGTGACATGTCCTTTGTTGTCCCAGTTTCCTTTCCTTTTCTGTAAAATTATGTTGTCTTAAGTCAAATTCCTAAATCTTATATCAATTTTGCAGTTGGTCATTCCTTGAGATGTTGGTCTTGCTCAAGGCAGGATGACAACATCATTCTTTTCACTGCATGAGTGTTGAATCTAGTAGGCATGGGTAGTGTTGAAGAGACAATAAGAGTCTTGTGCCATCTTATTGTTTTGTCTCTTCGTATTTTTCATCGAGCCAAGTCATGTGGTCAGTTCCTCATCTAGCCCCAGAAACATAGCACCATGTGGTTGTGCTCATACCTTAGAACCCATTAGCCTTATTGGTAGGTTTCTTCACACCTAGCAGGTGTTTGCATCATTGGCATCTGACCAGGTGGCTTTCTGCCAGTTGTCGACTTCAACTCATTTTCCAATGGAAGGAGCATACATATTAGGTGGGTTGCAGGTTTTTGTTGCAAATGGGCATGTGTGGTTGGGTCCTTGTTCTAGTTGATCAGTTGAGGCACCATGCCTCTGACTCCATTGTCGAGTGGAAATAATTTTTGATATATCCCAGGTTTCCATAGATCAGTTTTTCAAAGAAACAACGTACAAACATTCAATGGTTCTTAACACCTCACAAGGTGATGTCTTCCCCTTGAGTTGTCATTGTTAAACACCAAATTTCCTACACAACTAGAGGGTTAAGATCCACCTAGATTCCATCATGTTGGTTCCATTGCAGATGCACCCAGGTAATGATTAGAGCCTGGTACAAAGTCAATTCACCAGATTCTAAGAAAATTCTAGTTTAGACTTTGCTTTTTCCATGACCAGAGACCCAAGGCCCACATGTCAAAGATACTTACATATTCTTGGTCCTTATGAGCTCATGAGTCCAATGAGCCTGTTTCAGACGACATGTAAGTAGCTTCACAACACTGCTATTTTTAGCAGTTTTCCTTTTAGGGATTGCATGTCATTTCTATGCACATCTTTGGATTCCTTGCAGAAAAGCAAGTGTAATGAGACTATTTTTAGCAACGTCTAGTTTTAGACATCTATATTTAATAGCACTATCCAGTGTTTATCTTCATTTTCAGTCTTTCCTACTTTTTTCTGGTTTTTTGAAGCTATGCTGCTCTTTTGGGCATGTCTATATTTAGCAGTGCTATTTTTGGCAAGTGCAGGCTATGATATCAAGGTTCCAAGTGTGCAATGATGGAGTGGTTCGAGAATTCTGGTGGGCGAAGGATGATGAGTCAAGTACAGTGTTGAGTAGGTATATTGTCCTCTCAGTGTGACACATGGCAGCTAGCTGGAGGGTTTCCCTTAATATGAGATTCCAAATTTCCTTATGCTAAAACCCTAATACTTGCAAAACCATAATTTGACTTGTTGTATTTAGTTGTCATTCTTGCTTAGTTTGACTTTCTAAAACTTTGGTTTGAGACTTTGAGTTGTTAATTTGACCACTCCCAACCCTAGTTTAACCTCTACGGTATATTTGACATGTTTACTAGCCTCATCATCACTAGTGCTTTGCTATTTTGGTGACCCTAATCTGCCTTGTCATTTATATTTAATATCCTTGTAACTTTAACATGCAAAAAATCCTGGGTCAAGTTGCCTTTGCTAAAATTTACAAAGCAAAAGGCCTTAAATAAACTTCTTATTCTTGAACTCTAGCTCCAATTCTTAATTCTACCAAGCCAAGAAATCTCCAAATCAAATTGCTTATGCTAACTATAACAAGCAGAAAAGCTTATCCAAACTCCTTTTAGTTGGCAATTTTGCTAAGCTGGAAAACCTACTAATTTTGCCAATTTCAATCCATAGCTCGATTTCATTCATAACTGGCAAGTTTTTTTTTTTTGGGAACTTTATCCTCAAGAGGAATTCATTAGACTGGGTTATTATTGACAGGTTTTATTTGGAGGATGACTTTTCCTTATCAAATATGCATGCAATTGAAATATTCAAGGAAGATAGGTGGCATAGTGATTGTTTCTAATCCATAGAGGAGTTGTCAATGCCATAAATCACTTTAGTGCTTTAATTTAGACATCTTTCAGCGCATTCTGTGGTTACAAGTGATAAGCAGTAGCCTGTGTAGTGGTTGTCTGTAATAAACATTATGATAAAGCAGTGAGATAACAACAGTTTAGTAAATGATTAGGCTGGAAACATAAATAGGTTTGAAAGGGGAGTCTTCTACACCAATATCAGTGCTGCAAGGAGATTTTATTGGCAGGTATCAATCCTGGAATTGGTAACCAGCAGTTGATGTATGAGGAATAGATGCGACTTGAGGATTTTCCCCATCCATTAACACTTGGAAGCAGTATTTAATCTATTTGTTTGCATGTTGCAGCTAGATGCAATACACTTTGTGGTTGTTCCTAGCAGCCACAACCAGGATTATTTAGAGAGAAAGTATGCCATGCAGAGGTTGTCAAAAATTTAGTATGATTTCTTTCCTTTTCCACAGAGTTAGGGTAGAGGTTGTAATTTTTGTTTTTTCAGATTAATAGATTTTGCAGCTTTACAATTTTTTTTATATATTATCCTAACTTTCTGTACAACCATAAGAACCTATGCATCAAATTAAATTCCCTTTAGATTTCCTCGTTGACATCAAAACTGTTAAGTTAATCTTGACTCAGAAAAGTGTGTGACCTTTGTCTCCATTGTAAAGTGCCTCAAATGGCTGGTATGGGATGGATTGGCCCAAGGATAATAAATATTAAATATATCAATTGGAAGTTAGTTTTCCCAATTAAAGGGTTTCCAGCATAACTCTTGGCTTTTATTTGTGCTTGTTATTTCTACTTTTTTCTTTTGTTGATTTTATATGGTATAAAAACCCAAGTAGAGTATAGACCTAGACTCTCTCACAAGAGTGGTCTGAGAATGAGAGTGATGGAGAAAGGGAATAGAATTTATCAGGTTAAATTTTGATACAGAAGGAAAGGTCTCTTAGAAAGCATGACGGTTCCCAGTAGGATGGAATGGTGAATGAAAGAGGCAGCAAATTTGGAGTTTTTGTTGTGGGGTTCATCCTACGGATGGCAAATTAGAAATTTTTCGCTCAAGAAGTTCTCACACAGTGTTGACAAGATTCCAGTGGTTGAAGCAAGCATTAGTGGAAGCACACAGAGGCCACATGGAATAACGTGAATATATCACATGTGAAGACCTTGATTTAGGGATTCATCTATGTAGGTTGAAAATTGACTTTACGTGAGAATTATGGGGGCTATTATAATAATCCTGGATTTCCAAATAAACTTAGAGGTGGGGTTGTTAAGTATCTTGACTCAATAATGGGTAGTTTTACTGTAAGTGGTTTACAGTGGCACATGCTATTCATGTGAAGGAATCCTATTTAAGTGACTTACTATCTTCACTGTAAAGAGCCTCAAGTGACTGGTGTTTGCTGTGTCTACAAACCTTTACAATTTTCTCCTTAATATTCAATTCCAAAAATCTTGAATAGATATTAGTTCTCAGTTTCTGATTACAATGGTGTATGTTTTGCAAGCATCTATAATGAGTATATATTACAGTTAACAGGTCTCATTGCCTAGTCACAATCCAACAGGAAATAGTGGCAACAGCCAAAATCTGAACGAAATTTTATTGGAAATTTGAATAATGGGTCTCTAAATATAGAGGGGTTTAATTGGCCATTAAGATCCCAGTACCATCTATGTGTGTATGAAATATGACCATTTATCAATGTTATATTCATAATATACTCGTGAAAAAACCCATGGAAGCAGTCAAAAGTCATCCTGTTCATATCTTGCAGCAGACCTGTAACTTGTAAGGTTTTCATCATGGATAATTTGGTGATACAAAATAGGATTATATAAACAGGGATTCTGCAGTGTACTTTACTACTTAATCAGCAAAAACAACAAATTATGAGAAATATCTGAAGAAACATAAAATGCAGAAAGTAAAATAGGAGAAACAATGATATTGAACCTTCAGAATGTAAACCCTTAAAATTATAATCCAGAAAAGAGAGCATTGTTCATGAACCTTTTCAAGGGGGCAACCTCCGAATCAGTAGAGATCCAATACAGTGAAAATACTTGGCCAGAAATTACATAGCCTCCTACCTCTATATATCGTATCTCACTAGCAAAACCCTAACTGTGGCCCAATCATTAATGAATACCTACTACCCACCACCTAGTGGGCCTGATTTAATAAAGACAACCCTTTCACATTTAGTAAGCACATATCAATTACCTAATGTGCCTTGTTCAAAGAAGATGGCCTCATATTTTAATTGGCCAACTCCTAAGTACCACAAAGTAGGGAGGTTAGAGTAGGGCCCTAACCTCTCTTATATGAATGTGCTTTATTTAATTAAAACAACCCTTTTTCTTTGATTAACCATGCATCAATTACCTAATTGACCTAACTCAAAAAAGATATCCTCATACATTATTGACTAACTGACCTTACTCCAAGAATTGGCCTCATACATTTATTAACTAACTGTCCTTACTCAAAGGAGATGACCTCATACATTAATTGACCTGCGCCTAAGTACCACAAAGTAAGGAGGTTAGAGTAAGAGTAGGGACCTAACCTCCCTTATATGGATACACAGGTGAAGAAGTAGACACACACTGAGCTTAAATTTTCAAGCTGTATAAGTTGGTTTGACATGTTATTGTAAATACATTTTTAACAATTAAAATTTTCTCCTTGATTGTGAATTTTAAAAATCTTGAATAGATATTAGTTCTCTGTTTCCAATAGTTTTTTGTATCATGCATCTATACTGAGTATATATTGCCGTTAACAGGTTTATTTACCAGGTCAGGACTCAAAACACCGAAGGAAATAGTGGAAACTACCAAGCTCTAAATAATATTTAACTGGAAATTTGAATAATGGTTGTCTCCGAAAAAATATGGGTTTAATTGGCCATTAAGATCCTAACAGCCTCTATGCTTATATGAAATATGACCAAACCAATCATCACTATTATAATTATAACATGCAGAGCTGTGAGGGTTTCATTATGGATACTTTGGTGATACAGATATTATTACATTACTTGAAATAGGGATTCCCTTGTCCAAGACTAATCTCCTATCTCACTCACATGTGTACTATACAGAGTTGTAAAAAAAGCATGATGAAATAGAGGACATTCTGTTTAACCTGTGTGGCCTCAAATGGACAACTATAATAGTAGAGTGCATTCTGTTTAACCAAGTGTAAATTGCAGATATGGTATTATGTTACAACACGCTATGTCAATGTCATTTTAGGAAGCTTAATTATTGGTATTGATTTCTCATTTTGAATTAAGGTACGTACTTTCAATCATGTTCTGGAATCAAAAGGCTGGAAATTCCAAAATGAAAAATATCATTCATGTAGATCATTAGAATATATTTGCTACGTTTTACAACTTCATACTACAAAATACAAATAGCATAAGTCCCTCGTATATTTATGCACTCAAAGTAGTCACTGCATTCTCAGCCAATCAAATGGCATTTGGAAATAAATTCAAGTGGAAGGGCATCAACTGCGAGATTACTAACTCCGATAAAGATTAGGTTCTTAGGACTATCAACATAAATCTCAATAATGAGCACAAGCACGTGGATCACATCAGATGCAATAGCCTGAGTGAGGCCTGGCTTTCCTTCGGGGCACACATAAGCAAACCAATGGGATTTTACCATTAACCCATTGGGTCAGGTGATTTGGAGAATGCACCAGGTCATTGGGGCCACTATGAGAAAAAACATGAGCAGGTGAACTACAACATCCAAAGATTAGTGAGTGACCTGTGTGGTCCTCTCACAAACCACAACAAGAACATGGCTAGCTACGAAACACAGAGCTACCTATGCACCATGTACTTTACCTGCACAAAAATAAACTCAGATTCACAGTAATCACAAGAATTTTACAAGTAATTGTTCTGAACAAATGTGTATTTAAGGAAGCCATTTTCCATAGTTAAATTTATGAGCGGGTATTTGATTGTCATTACATAGATTTCCAGCGAAGATGGGCTGCATCGTGGGCCTTGTCGATTTAAATAACTGCCTATGATAAACCACATAGACTCAATTAACTATCAATATCACATGATATCACAACACTTAGCTACATGGGTGAACTCAGATCTCTGTGGAGAAAGCTCACCATGT
Source organism: Pseudotsuga menziesii (assembly GCA_001517045.1). Taxonomy (NCBI): domain Eukaryota; kingdom Viridiplantae; phylum Streptophyta; class Pinopsida; order Pinales; family Pinaceae; genus Pseudotsuga; species Pseudotsuga menziesii. The sequence goes on from LPNX011132721.1 coordinate 73,680, forward strand.
TTACCACTTGACAATATTTCAAGTATTTCTATTCTACACGTGAACAATAGAAAAATATCCACCTTTACACCCAGGATTATCCTTGCAAGTAGCTAATTATTGTATTTAAGGAATCCCTTTTCCATAGTTAAATGTATGAGCGGGTATTTGATTGTCATAACATAGATTTCCAGCGAAGATGAGCTGCATCGTGGGCCTTGTCGATTGAAATAACTGCCTAGGATAAACCACATAGAATCAATTAAATATCAATATTGCAGGATAGCACAACAATTAGCTACATGGGTGAACTCAGGTCTCTATGGAGAAAGCTCACCATGTTTACCACTTGACAATATTTCAAGTATTTCTATTCTACATGTGAAAAACAGAAAAATATCCACCTATCCACCCAAGATTATCCTCGCAAGTTTGTTGTGCATATCTTAGATAACACGCAACCTTTCAATATTGTCATTGTTATTAATGGTCCAGGAATTTAAAACAGTCCAAAGGTTACCACAGTATTTATCCCCAGTTAAAGAATCCATCTCTCTTCAGTCTTCGAGGGTTTGGGTCCTCCCTAGAGTTAGGGATTTAGAGTTTATGGTTATATCAAATTCATTTCGTGGGTATAGCATTGTTGCTAAAACACATATCATAACACCTATTGTTAACATCGCCGGCGACGATGAGCTGCATCGTGGGCCTTGTCTGTTGAGATACTTGCCTAGGATAAACCACATAGACTCAATTAATTATCAATATCGTAGTATAGCACAACAATTAGCTACATTTGGGATTGAACTTGGGTCTCTGTGTTGAAATATCACTATGTTTACCCCTTGACCACAACCCACCCTGACCATATTTCAATTATTTCTATTCTACATGTGAAGTACATAAAAATATCCACCTTTCCACCCAAGATTATCCTTTCTAGTTTATGGAGCATATCTTTGATAACACACAACCTTCAATATTGCCATCGTTATTAATGGTCCGGTACTTTAAAGAGGAATTTAGAACAATCCAAAGGTTAAAATGGTGTTAGCCCCAATTAAAGAAGCCAGGTCTCTTTGGTCTTCTAGAGCTCGGGTCCTCTCTAGAGATAGGGCTTTAGGGTTTATGGTTACATCAAATTCATTTTGTGGATCTAACCTTGTTGTTAAAACAGAAGGCATGAAATGCAAACCAATAGATTAAATAAAGAATCAAAGCAACAAAGGCGATGTGATACGTTTCTCCACTGCCAGTATGATTACCCGCTTTGTTTTCAACCCCACTGCAGTGGAACCAAGCTGTAAATAAAGTAAAATAAAATGTAAGATCACGGATTGAAAAGCAAAAGAATGGATGGGTTTTCAATAAATAGAGAAATGTATTGAACCTTGATTGCTTCCATGGTGTATTCAACCTAGAAGAGACACCCTTCTGGAGAAAAGGTGTTGAATCCTCTGTCATACTTGCTCCTAAAAACCCCAAGACCAATCAAAACCCAAAAGAGGCTTCTAACTACGAAATGTATGCAAATGAGGGCTCGGGATGAAGATCAAGAGAAACCAACTTGGTGAGAAACATGTTGTTGTATTTGTTGTACAGAGATTTGTAGTTGCAGAACTTTCATTGTTGTGCTAAGCTATGAAGTAAAACCCAAAACACTCGAATGACAGAAAATATATATATGGAGTTTCCGCGAAGGAAAGTAGCGATTGGAATTCTGTATTTAATTTAATTTAATGATCTTTTTGCAATGCCGCATTGCCTGGCCTTTTTACATTTTTTCATTTCACAAATGATTAATAGCTTTGACCAAATGAACCTAAGCGTCGGATATGCGACGGCGCTTTCCATGTTATATAGTTGACCAATTAAAGGCGTCGTCGCTTAAGCGACGCTTACTGTCGCTTAACTGACGGTTATGAGAATAGTCGTTGCTTCACCAATGCTTGTGGCCACATTTACAAAAAAAAATTGTATCCTTGTGATTTTTGGTAAGTTTAAACAGAGAAATCCACACATCGTCGGATTTTTCCGTCGGATTCTGGATCGAAATGTAGTAGTGTTGGCCTTGCATTCTCATTCTCAAGTGGACAGTATTTGCGCATGTGGGTTCCTCCACATCTCCAACATTGGACCGGTGCTCTGTTCTACTGTGGGTTTCTTGGCTCTTCTACCACCACTCTAGTTGGTTGCTTATCAACTTGTGCTGGTTGGTTCTGTTGATTCTTAAAGTTAGAAGGTTTGAACCCTTTCTTCCTTTGATCCAAATCCTCATTCATCTTGTTCTTCAATGTCTTCTAGTAGTCAGGTTTTCTCTTGCTTTGCTCATGGCAATACTTAGCTTTTCTTATCGCCTCTTCCATAGTTTTGGGTTCAAAGAACTCAATTCACTCTTTGTAGGACTGAGGTAGTCCACTCATAAAGAGTTGGATTTTTACCTTCTCATCTTTAATATACCTGACATACCTTGGCAATTCCAAGAACTATTTTGCATATTCCTCCATTTTTTTTCTATCCCAATCTCAGCTCATGGAACTCTTTAATATTTTCATCATAATATTTTTCAGAGAGGTACTTATGCTTGAAATACTTTCGGAACTGCTTCCACACAATCTTCCTTTCATTGACCTTCTTGACTTGCCTGAAATGATCCCACCATATGGATGCCCTTCCTGTTGAATTGAAAATGGAAACTCTATCTTTCATATTCCCAGAATAATGTTGGACTTGGAAATATTTTCTTATTCCCAAAGGAAAAGATTCAGCTTCTTGACCAGTCTTTACCTCACCAGTGAAGATAGGTAGCGTTGCCTTCGTGAACTCATCTCGTGAGTGGTTCTGGTAGTGCCTCCTTCTCTGATTCTCATGAGAAGAAGAACTTGAATATCTAGTGGACCCTTCATAGTGATATAACCCACTAGGTGATCTCTTTCTTCTTCTAGCATTTTTCTTACTCCCTTCTGGATTTTCTGTTCGGTCCCCAAAGTTCATCTTCCTTTGAATATCTGTCAAAATTTGCAGTATGGCTGCATTAAGCTGATTTTGCTCCTCCTGAGCCTTAACCAACCTTGCATTATCTTCCTTATAATTCTGCATCTCCACCATTGGGATTCTCATGGTGGCTACAAAATCTAGGGGAGTCTTCTGCAATATTCTCCCATTAGACTCTACCTCATCATTTCCAATTCGGAAATTTTCCCCCATAACATAATCCTCATACTCATTGGGGTCCCATGCATAATCATCTATGTTGTCAGTTCTCATGGCTGAACCAAAACCCAATTTCACCGAACTGCACTATGTGGGATGCTTCCTTTGGAGGTGACTAGGATTCTGCAAAATGTGTTAATAACATAGTTGTTAAATTATAAATTTATAGCATTTTCAGAAATTCATAACTACTTACCTTCATCTGGGAAAATCTCATATTATCACTTCGCCAAAACACATAATTTTCTTTTCATAAAGAACGACTGTCTGAAGGGGATGACAGGGGGTCAAGGTGGGTCAAGGGGGTCAAGGAGGCTCACTTTTTCCCTTTATTCCACCGTTGTGGCTCTCCTTTAGCCACCTCGGCTGCTACAATGACTCACTTTTGGATTTCTTAGCCACCAAGGAAAAGTGCTCAAATACTTATAAATTTTCAAAAAAAATTTAGTCTGCCTCTCCTCCTGCTGATCACAGAGGCTAGTTCTTCATGGCCCATTGAGGCTCAAAGTTGCAACTAGAGCTCTGATACCACACTGTCACGTCCCCAACCCTTTAATCGGCAAAGAAGATGTGACTAACAGCTATCAACCTCGGCAGTCTAAGCCCCATGAACATAATATATAAAAATTTCCTTGAAATAAAACATTAATAAGTATAAACAGATGCATAATGAAATATACAATAGAATCAAATACATTCTATTCAAGCATTTAACATGTTCATATAAATTCATAACAATATACAGTCGTGGAAATAAAATATAAGAGAATACTTATCTTTAAAGAAGATTTCCCCTACAACCAGCTATGTCGCTGTAATGTTCCACCCAACCATAGGCCAGTGTGCTCTTTAATCTATCACCAACACTTCCACCCCCGATTTGGGCATGATTTCCCCAAGGAATAAGGAACACTAATAGACTTCACCCATAGCCAAGGATACAATAAAATTCAGTCAAGCCAACACAGTTGGGTTTATAATACTTATATAGGAGGTGGTTTGCACTTAGACAAATTCACATGAGACACAACCAAGCCAATAGATGGGTTTATCAGGCTACCAGCCAAACCATCCTTCTAGTTTGGTTTATCAAGCTGCCAAGGAGGTAGAAGGGTTGACTGCTAAGCTAGTGAGCTCAATCCAGAGCTATGAACACCCACACTAGATCTAACTTGACTTCTAAAAACTTATGCACCCAACACAAGGAAGCATCACCTTCTCTACTACACAGTTCCTCAAGCCATGCATTCCCTTCTAGTGCTATTCATTGTATGCAAAGAAGAAAATCAGCCCTCTAGATCGGTCTGTGAGGTGCCTTCACACACTAGGTTTATCAAGAAATTCCAGACTCCATTTCCATTCCTCAAATCAGTTCATATGCCAAATGAGGATGCACACACAGTGATCTCAGTCATGGGATTATCAAACGTAAGAAGAAGCCAAGGAATTACACATGCACACAGTAATTTACGAATTTCTGAACATTGCGAGTGCTAGAAAGACTACTGCAAAATACCAAAACGAAAACGTTTGCTGGTTATTCAAATCAAAGACACAAAATCAGATTCAGGGAGTTCTTGTTCAGGAAAACAACTAGCAGACTAGAGAAATGTAAAAAGAAACAAATCCACACAGGTAAACCCAAAACGTGAAGGATCCAGATCGCCGAATAGGAGGAAATCCTGAAGGGTTCAGACTCAGAGTGGTTTTTCTTGTTGCATGAATGAATATTGGGATCCAAAAACGTTATGCAGAGTCAAAATCATGAGGGGAAGGTGAAATGACCATGCGTGAAGGAAAGGTAGTCAGTTTTGGTGTTTTCTTACCAAAGAAAATTAAAAAAACATTATTCCCAAAGTGGTGCTCTACCCAATTCGAATTTTTTCCCACTCTAGCAATCCCCCCCTTCTCCTTAGGAAAAATCATTCCCCCATCTCATTTGGTTGTGTTGACATAGCTAGATGTAGGTTTTTAATTAAAAATTGTAAAATTTAACATAATTTCCATCTTTTTCATGTTTATCCATCATAAAATACCATTGGCTAAACCTTAATTGCCGAAACATAAACACTAAATCAATGGTGGGGCTTTTTCCTAGCTCCACACCATGATTATTTACATCATATTATTTAAATGCCAATGGGGTAAAAACCGGGGTGTTACACTATGTTTCAGCATATGATGAAGTCATCAGGCTAAGATCTATGCATGATGGGTTCTCTTGTGTAGGGAGGCCAAAGGATCCATTTATCTACCTTTCAGAGTATTGGGGACTAAGTGATGTAATTTTGAAGGATTTTTCTTTTGAGAGTACTTCTCTCTTGAAATACAAATTTTTTCCAAAGATCCATAATGTGGGACAATCATGAAAAGGATTTCACATATGGTTGATGAGGTGTTCAAAGAGAAGAAGCCCATTTTATTTCCAAATGACATCCAAAGATATTTTGGTGATAGAAAAAATAAGGAAGAGGATGTTGTAAATGGTGGTAAGACATATTTTTTATTATATCCAAAATAAGCACAAAAATTAGATCTTAAATCACCATTTGGGATTCACAATCAAGCATAAGACAATCATGCATTAGTTGTATATGAACTATAATATTCAGTGGAATATCAAGCTACCATAGCTCCACCACATAAGAGAAAAATGAGATGAAATGGGATACACACAATTCATATTTTTGCATTCCCTTGTATTATGATGAAGTTGCACTAGCCATATAAGAAGAGAGGTTTGAAATGAGTGAGAAGACACATCCCACTATCATCATTGAGAAGAAACATGAAACACCTAGTCCTACAGGTGGGAAAATAGAAATAAAGATCCATGAAGGGGAACAAAAGTTACTACAAGGTGTTCACAGTGAAGGAGAAGGAGAAGTTTCTCATGAGAATAAAAAGAAAGATGTTGCAGCAATGGAAGAATAAAAAGTATCAGCCTCTCGGTCACCACCTTATCTTCCTCATGAATTTGATCCAAAGAAAGAAGTAAAAATCATGTTCAAGCAAGTGAAATTTGCATTTCATCCATAAGAATACATAACTAAAATCCTTACTCGTGATGATTGTGCAGTAAAAGTGTAGGTTGTTCATTCACTTGACCCTACCACCATTGTTGTAGAAGAACAATATAGAGAGACATGTAACACTCTGGACATGGTTGAAGGAGTACCTGTTGATGGGTACTCAAGTTTTAGTGAGATATCTACTGATGGATGTCCACCTCTCTATGTTGGTGACATATATATTTCACTTGAATAAGTTCCTAAAAGAAAAAATCTCCATGACCATGAAAAACTTGTAGCAATAGAATAAAATGTCATGGTATCAATTCCACTTCCACCACATGAACTTCATGAAGTTGATCCTGTGATGAAATATGAAGAGAAGGTTCATTTGCAAGAACCCCATTTTCTTGCAGGGTCATTAAAAATGGATGAACAGAAGATTCAAGAGGCCATGAATCTTCTGCATGGAACACATGATTTAGTTTTGAGAATATGTTGGAGCATGGAGGAAACATATTCTATGGAGGATATGGATAAAATATAGAAAGAAATAGCCAACACTAAAGGTAACTTATTGAGTATTCTTTTTGATAAAGAGTACTTGTGGGAACTTGTTGAGATGATCATTAAGTAACCTTGAGAGATGGAGAATAAAACTTGAAGTCCACCCAATATTCTTTGGAGAGTTTCCAAAAATACCTTAAAGAATATTGGATGCAGAATGAGCATATTCATAAGAAGTTGCAAATATCACTTTCACCTTCCTCTCTTTCAATAAGTCATTCAATTGATAAATGCATTCAAGTTTTAGAGGGGGGACCTCTTGAGATGGGAGAGAATAATGAATGTTACGATTTGTAGGTACTAAAAATGATGTATGCAAACAAAATGAAGTACAAGAACTTGCATTTTTTCATAGATATTTGGATTTTCCTCTTGGTGAAGGTTGTATAGCTTTGGAGGAGGCACATTATGGTACATTTGATGAACCAATAAAAGGATACATTGACCCATCCACCTTATTGATGGATTCCATATTGCAGAATTTTCAATTTGGTTCATGACCTTTCATCCTGTACACTTCCTACTACAACCACAACACATGAGGATGAAAATTGGGTGAAGGGATTTTTTTTATTGGTGCCACATGAGGAGCAAGAGGTTCCCCCTTTTCCTGTTGATGAATTGATGATAAACCCTCGGGGTTTTAAAAGTGCGCCAATCCCTCATCAAATTGTTGAGCAGCAGTAGAGAAATCTATTTTATGTATCCATCATGCACAATGATGCATTGGAGGTCCACTTGAGTCATTTGAGTGGAACAATAGTTAAAAATTTGAGAGCTTTGAATAGAGTGAACTCTGCACATGGGGAAGCTACATGCTTTCCATTTGGATATTTAAGTTGGAGTTTGGATTCCTCTAATGATTGGGTAAGTGTATACATGTTGGAGTTGAAAAAACCAAAAAGAAATTTTATTTCTTGCATCAATGAAGTTTCATTATGTACAACCCATATTTCACATGAGCAGTGGCCTGAGAATCTATGGTTACTATATGATTCTCTCAATATACATGGATGTATTTGTAGTCGCCACTTGTACCTTGAGAACTTAAATGATGTGTGTTTAAGTGACACCTTGCACATAGAGTCACATATTTTGGATAATTTTAATGTGATTCGGCACCATATTGAGGAGTTCCATTCTTGGTGGAGAAGTATCACATATATTCATTTTTTCATTGGGAATTTTCAACTTTCAGTATGGTGGGGTGAATTTTAAATATTTCCTGACAATAGATTCTCCCACTTTATTATGATGTTTGGTCAGATGTAGTTGATACATTGGGACCCTATCATTTCTTGGAATGACATCTTTCCAAAAGTGGAAGGAATATTTGTATCCTTGTAGAGGAGGTGGTCGGATATAGGCATTCTACTTAGTTATCTTAGTTGGGTTGAAAGTTTTGTTGAAAAAGGACTAGTCATTGAGAGAATGACTATAATCAGAGTGGTACACCAGAAGCATGGTGGACATTTGGTAATTAGATTGGAATTGAGGATTCTAATTCTAGACAGACAACAACATATTCTGAGTATTGAAGTCACTAGTTGGATTCATAAATGGTTGGAGTTGGTTTATTACTTGAGGGAAAATAATTTTGGGAGTGGGGGGACTGTAATTTCAACATTTTCTTGATAACACCATGGAGAAAAACCTTTCCCTTTATAACCCCATGGGTCCTAGTGTAGAAATAGATTAAATAAAAAGGGGGTTAATTTTGATAGATAATTAATATCCTTGTATGCAACTTTTAGACTTAGGATAAAAATTTTCATGTTTTAATTATTTTATATTATGAAAATATGAATTTTTGTACCTAGTGGATGTACTAGGTGGCCATGGGGGGGGATAATGATTTGTGGAACCAATGGGTTGTCACATTAATTGGAAACAAGGGAAAATTTAAGGAATATCCAGAAAAGCAAAAAAATACAGAAAGAATGACAAAAGTAGGAAACTAGAAAAGCATTCAAAAAACAGGCAAGTGCGGAAAAAGTTGTCGGCATCAAAAGCAGCCAACTTTTGGAAATCAGGAGAGCATAGTTTCCAGAAAGAATAAATGCAAGTAAGCCAAAAAATTGGTAGGGATTAGTTTCCAAAAGTGAGACAAATAAATTTAGTCTAAAAGAAGGAGGGCACAATTTCCAAATGAAGAAAAAAGGCATGTAAGTGGAAAAGTAGGAAATTCCCAATTTTACTCATGAGAGCAAATTGGTTGAGGAAAGTGGGGCACATGAAGAGTTGATTTGACCTATGATCCATGTTTCCTATAAAATAATTATAGCACATCACTATCACATCTTTTCACATTTTTAAATTGTATGTGAGTAAGCCTTGAGCGTCTTTAGTGCTTGGAGATGTCCCTAAGACAACTTTGGGTGATGTGCGCCTTAGAAAATGTATTCCATCCATGTTCATGATTTCAATGAATCCGTTAATGGATTTTTATTGCATTTTTTAAATTCCATTCCAATAAAATTTGTATTGCACAACATCACAATGGAAGTTGTAAGCCATGTGCATATCCAATCCTAGATCTAGATTCAATAGAGCATGCTTCACTAATAATTTATAAAGGATAAAGATAGGAAAATACAAGAAATATGAAGCAAATATTAAGTATAACACAAGAGAAAAACACTCAAGTGGATTGATCTTCCATTGTGCTTATAGAGAAAAAACTAGTACAATGTATAGGCATTATTACATGCAATACCTTAGGCCAATACCATGGGCCCAAAAAATCATATTCTTTGACATAAGACAATATCATTGGATCACAAAATGGTAGGCTTATGTTGGACCAATTCACCTATCAATGACATAAGGCCAAGTGTAAATCCTATATTGGGCCATAATGAGGTTCATTGAACATGAGGGAGAAAAAGGTGGTGTCATAATGAGGTTCAGTGAATCATAGAGACCAAAAGGAGGTTATGAAGGTCAATATGTGTGAACACATCCATTATGAGGGATCATGGGGTGAATAGTTGGAAATTAGTGGACCATTAATACATAGGTTTTACCAGATCACTAAGAGAGTACACTCCAACTCCTTAAAACAGGGAAATGAATTAAACACCTCATAAATGAAGAAAATAAGGGCACATTGACTCCCTAAATGAAGGAAAGGAGTCAAAAAGTGTAAAAAAAGGTTTCATGGATTTATCTCTAGTTTGAGTGGTCCAAATGTGGACAAGTATGGTCCAAAAAACTAGACTAGGCACTAGGAGGAAAAAATCACTAGGTAGAACAACATAAAGGTCCATGGCATAGATATGATGGGAATATTGTTCTAACCTCCACCCCCATTACAACAAAAAATGTAGTGATAAAGAAAAATAGGGCCCAAGAAACAAATATTGTGGTCACACTTTACATTATTCATCCATATAAACTAAGGAAAGAGGAAAAACCACATGGGGAAAATCCTCCCTAAATAATGGACATGAAAGAGAAACAAAAATAGTATCCTCTCCAAACTAAAAAATTTCTTGAGGAATCTTCTTCTTGGGAATAAGTAGAATGTGCTCAACCAACTCAGGAATGTGTACAAATGCATGATAAATTTGAGGACCATGTAGAAAAACTGAAATGCACTGATATGAGAGTGAAGGGTTCTCTTCATACTTAAACTTTGAACTAACCAGGGTACCGTGTCCAAATGAGACTTGAAGTGCTTGAGAATAAGTGACCCCTAGGGAATAGTAAGGATATTGAAGCATCAAATTTGAAACAAGGTTGTAATCATATCCAAGAAGGTGGAACAAGAGTCCCAAATGTGCCATTGTGATGGAAAAGGATTCTCTATCTTCAAATGAACTTGAAGCAATTCTACTAGTCATGGTGTAAGAGAACATAGGAAGAAAAAGAGTGTGAAGCAATTATAGATATTCACTTGAATTCCAAACTTCTCCTTGACCATCTTTCAAACCAAAACTCTCATGTGAAGAAAACTCATCTTCTAGAGATGACTCACTATGATCACCAACTAGCAACCCATCTTCATAATTCGTAATAGAATACATAGAGTAGAAAAACATAGAATGGAGAGATAACTCTTCAACAGTATTAATAGAAGCAACTCATATGTTATATTCATGAAAAACATATTATTGGAAAAGAGGGGAAGCGACAGAGGAATAAACTTGAGTTGGATCATTTGTTGAATCTCTATCTACTTCTTCTTCTTCATTTTGAACAAATTCATGAGAAATAAAATCCATGAAGGTATTATAAGCACCTGCAAACAAAACTTGGAAATATATTTTGGAATAAATACTAGGACCCCATAGGATTTGATACCATGTAAAATTTGGACTGCACAACATCACAACATAAGTTATGAGCCATGTGCATATTCAATCCTAGATCTAGATTCAATAGAGCATGCTTCACTTATAGTTTACCAACGAGAAAGAGAAGAAAATAGAATAAATTTGAAGCAAATATTAAGTAGAACACAAGAGTAAAACACTCAAGTGGATTGATCTTCTACTGTGCTTATTGAGCAAAAAAGAGTACAATATATATGCATTATTACATGAAATACATTGGTCCAATACCATGGGATACCAAATACCATGGGCCCAACAAACCATATTCTTTGACCTAAACCAATATAATTTACTTAGAAAATGGTAGGCTTAGATTGGACCAATTCACCCATCAATGACATAAGGCTAAGTGTAAATCCTAGATTGGGCCATAATGAGGTTCAATTAACATGAGGGACCAAAAGGTATTGTCATAATGAGGTTCAATGAATCATAGGGACCAAACGTAGGTTATGAAGGTCAATATGTGTGAACACATCCATTAGGAGGGAACATGGGGTGAATAGTTGGCAAGTAGTGGACCATTAATACACAAGTTGGACCATATCACTAAGAGGGTGCACTCCAGCTCCTTAAAACAAGGAAATGAATTAAAAACCTCATAAATGAAGCATATAAGGGTGCATTGAATCCCTAAATGAAGGACATGAGTCCAAAAGTGGAAAAAAAAGGTTTCATGGACTTATCTCTAGTTTAAGCGGTCCAAATGTGGACAACTATGGTCCAAAACAGTAGACTATGCACTAGGAGGCCAAAATCACTAGGTAGAACAACATGAAGGTCCATGGAATATATATGATGGTAATATTGTTATAAAAATTCTAATCCACTTTTAGTTCCAATTTAGATATTGGAAAGTATCCATTTCGAATCCGAGATTCCTTTTTAGTGTTGTCTTCTTTCTGGTAATTATGGGTTAATGAAGCCTCACCCAAGAAATATGTGGATGTATTTTGGACCCAATAATCATGTATTTGATGTCATAAGGTATATATTTAATTTTTATGGCAATTTGAAGCATTTAGAAGGTTTTTTAAATGAGACAATTCGACCTAGTCTAGATTTCAATGCAAATATGTCTACTTTTATTTTTTTATGTGATAGTTGGTCTTAAATTGCCCAATTTATTTCAATTATTTTCTAATATTCCATTTATAAGCTGATAATGATTTTTCAGGACTGAAAACAAGGGTTGCATCCCTCCTCCAGGTGTTTTGGTACCCCAAAACTTGTCTCCATTGAGTAGTCTAGAGAGCTAGTTAGGATTGTTTGACCACTTAATCATTCAAAAATTGTTTTCAACCTACATAAACATTTGAATACTGTCATATAGCATCATAACATAGATATTCAATATTCCATAATTCAAATCCACTGACCACTGGTTTTTGGATATTGAGCTGTAAAGGTTTTAGTTTGCATATGTTGGGACTCCTAGGAGCCTGGAATTAGACTTCATTCTGGCTTATGTTCAAACCCTTAAAGGACCTGAAACATTGTGCATAGGAACATGAAAATTCATTATCATTCCCACGTCTTGTTGATCTTTCTGAATCCTCTTTCTGCTCACTCCTCAAGCTCAAAATCCCCCTTGCTTATTAGATTGTCTTAAAAAATTCTTGTCCAAGAGTTAATGAACTATTGAATCTAATTTTGGTTCATTAAATCTACAAAATATAAAACAATAAAATTTTCTCATAAACATGAAGAAGTGTTCTTTTATGAAGACAAAGATGGGTTGAAAATGGACGTAGAGAATGTACAAGCGATCGTGGATTGGCCTTCACCTAAAAGTATTTTTGTGGTGATGCTGATGCCTGGAAAGTAAAGATAGAAAATTACAAGGAAATCAACAGGAGGAGAAATCTCAATCTGAAAGGATTCAAACAATCCTATGCAAGGATTATCCTATCCCCAAATCATTTTGTATGACTAACTCCTATGAATATTAGGCCTTCACTGGCACTGCGTAAAAATATCCAAATGGGTCTTCTCTTATTGTGTGGAAAATATGTAGGATATGTAGTGACAAAGTAAACTTATCTATGTGATTAATCTAATTCTATGAAAGATGATAGTGAAAGGTAGAACAATCAAGTCAAAAATATTTGACAAATGCTATCCAATATATAATCATATAAAATAGATCTAAAATTATAAACTTTAAGTTAAACAAAATAATCAAAATTGAGTTATTTCATTCAAAGGATTTAAACATATGATTGTTCTGTCAAAGGAATGCCAATTGAAAAATTAACATTTAATGCGAAAGAATATATAATGGTTGCAATAGTAAATATATGAATTAAGTAAATAAATTCATTTAAGACATAATTAACACAATATCTAAGTAATGACAAATCAAAACATAGGTTATTGTATTTAATGATGATGCAACATATAACAGAATTGTCCAAAGATAATAGAGAAACCAAGATTCATCAAAGAAATTTGATAAATAAGATCAATATAGGTAGAAAGAAGCTGAGTGAATTTATTAGGAATGAAAAAAAATATAGTTCCTCAAAACACATAGTATCTCCAATCCTCACCCCCCCCCCCCCCCCCCCCCCCCCCCCCCCCCCCCCCCNATCCCACAAAATTAGGGATCATAAAATATCGTTTTAATTTTTTCCAAGGGAATATTTCCACATGGAAAATACATCCAACAAATATACTCCATCTTGATATTGCACATATTCCAATTGTAACTAAGCTTTGCAAATGAGATACTTGATTTCCCTCTTCTTCACTTTCTCCCATTCACGTAGAAAAAGATTAATCCTCATTTTGGAAGTTATGGGTGACTCAATAAAATCCTTGATCTCTACTATGTGGATGTGATATAGATGCTCAATATGCTCCTTAACTTTGGAATACTCCCCTTCAACCTGCTCCATCATGATCTTGCGTGGCAGAGAATCTTCAATCGGGTCCATGATGGGTAATTTTAGGAAAGTTAACAAATTTTCAGATACAAACCATATTTTCTTATAGGATTTCTTTCCATCTTGAATGGTGGACTCAACTGACTCACATACATTTTCCCAAGATTCCAAGGATATTTGATTCTTCTCGGCTTGATTTTTTCCAAAATAGGCACATATTCAGGTTTATTTTTATTGTACCTCTTCAAATCTACCACATCATCAAAGGATTTGGTGGCATCCATCCTTCTTTCATCATGATCACAAATTACACCAGGTTGGTGTTCAAAAGATTTGTAGGCATCATGAACCTCATTAAACCCTTCAAACAACTCAACCAACAACTTCTTAAGATCATCTTGAATTTTCGAAGCCAACTCCTTAATTTATTCCTTAGTAAATTTTGAGAAGGAGGAAGCATCAGATATCGATTGGGAATATTTTTGTTGTTTCTCAAGAGCTGTGATCTTTTTTGCATAGTTCATAGCCAGCCCTTGTGCTTCTTTAAGCTCTTTTCCTTGTAAGCGCTTGAGCTGGTTCTCATAATTATCCATCAAGTTCTGTAATTCAGATTGATGTTTCTCATTGGTCTGAGATTGTTCTTGTTTGATTCATTGCAATTCTTTCTCTTTTGCCTGAATTTATTTGTTTAGTGAGGTAACATAGTCATATTTTACCCTTGCAAAGGCCCCCATGGTAGCTGTTGTCTCCATATATTCTTGCCTGAGATTAGTTGAGGCTCTCTTCCATATGATCTGATTTGGGATGGTTCCCTGCATCAGAGTCCCTTCTCTGGCTCTCTTGGAACCCATCTTTACCACAACCTTTTATTTTTTGCTCCAAAAATATTCCCCCAGTGAGACCACTGCATCTTCACTAAATCCTTCTATTTATTCCATTGTGGGTGCTTATATTTTAGAAACTATGACCAGAGGAATATGTTGGGAAACAACACAAGTTGGAATGGACACGTTTACTTGGTGAATGGAAATGGATGACATCAAGGCATGAGATGCCAAGGGTGGAGGAATGGAAATAGTGGTTGGGGTAATAAGATCTAAATATGTGACATTAATAGGAATAATAAAAGGCTCTAAAGATATAGTAGAGACTTGTACTTAGGATGGTTATGAAAATTCAACTTAGAAAGGAGAAACAGATTGCTTAGTTGCTGTTGAAGATGGAGTTGTGACATTAGACAGAGTGATGCAAGGAATAGTGGTTGTAATTGATAAAGGAACAAAATATGCCTCAGTGGTAGGGGTGATTATTTCTAGGAAATGGACATCAGGGAATGAATCATCATCCACCAAAACCTCAAGTGGATCAAGAGATCTTTGGGAAACTAGAACTATTTCTGCTAATGGTGATAGTAATTGGGCATGAAAAATAGGTGGGGAGTGATTCCTCTTCAATATCATTGTCTTCTATTTCAATCATCTCAACCTATGGTACCAGATCTTCAACTCTTTGCTTCTTTGCTTGAGGGGTAGAAGATGTTTCTTGTGCTTCAACCAATGATCTCATCAATGCTAAGCTCCTCTTCATTTATGTTGATTTCATGAGAGAATTGAGAGTAGATGAAGTTTCAGGATGTAGAGGATACTCAATAACTGCTTTACCATGGTCATTTGTTTGATTAGTCAACATGGAAGAGGTGTTGGCTTGTACTTTATGCACTTCTTTCTCTACCATTTTTTTCCATGTCCTTTCCTACAGTGATAATTCTAGCTTTCTATAATGTGGCACTTTGGTTTTGAGCTCCCATTGGCACCGGAAGATAAAATTATTCTCATCAAGAGAAGAGATTTTGTTCAATACGTTAGAGAAAGAAATTTTCCCTTGATAAATAGAATCATCAGGATCCATTTGATAAGCATAGGAAGTCTTCATATGTTATTGAGTGAAATGATTTTCCAAAAATTATTTTTGATCATGCGTCCTTTTAGGAGCCTTTCCAAGCTTCAGAGTAATGATATTTTTACCAAGTATACCTACATGAGTAGAGTTCTGAATTACTAGAGATCCAAGGTTAATGGGAAACTTTGGCCACCCTATCCTTTTATCTCTAGTTAGCTTTGGGAATACTCTATCAGAATACTCAATCAATGACTTTATGGAAGGATATCTCTTCTAGAACCATTATGTCATGTACAATCCTGGGAAACAGGTGAACTGTGTTGCTTTCCCAATTTTTTACATATGAAAAATGCTCACCAACATACCAATATCCCATAGTAGATATCAATTCTTTGGCTCTAGCTGAAAAGGTGGTAGTTGTTAATATTGCATATTCTTAGCTAGATATCATTAATGTTTAATACAAATTCACAATAGTAACATATGTAGAATCACTGAAAGAAACAAAATCACAAGATAGATGCATATTTATCCTTGGAAACCCTCAAGGGGAAGAAAACCCAACAAAATTTCCTCTATATATATGTATAAGATAAAATTACAAAACAGATGATCCTCCTTCGTGCTAGTATGTCTCTCTATATATCCTATGTGTTATACACCAGTGAATGTGTGTGTTCAAATGAGGAACACAAATCCTCTATTTATACTCTTTTTGTAACTTGAATTTTAACCTAACAAATTGGCCCCACTAAACTGACTGGGTCGACTTCACCTAAGAAGACTCAAAACAATATTATATTATATTCATTAGGGTACTATTGACCCAAATTACAATGGAGGTTATACCTCATGACTCTCTGATGAACAAATACAATAGTAACATATCAATGGAGGAATAAGACATCTGCTTGGGGTACATCAGTAAAATACATTAGAATATTCTTCGAAGTTACAATATTTCAACACTTCCCCTTAACGATAAGGGTATTCTACTGACAACAACATCATCAACTATAGGAGTAATGAGAGAGAGCATCTTCAGCAGTATCAAGGTAAAACATATATACATCATAGGAGGTTTTCACCAATTATCATCAACTGGAACAATTACTGGAATATATTCAATACCTTAAGTACTGGAATGTCATATTCTACAGCATCGAGTCTTCATCTTCTGCAGTACTCGATCACTTAATTCTTTGCAGAAACATTTTCATCTTTTGATCCCTTAGAGAAGAACTTCAATCTTCTTGATCCTTTGCAAAAGCACTTCGATCTTCTCAATCCTTTGCAACAACACTCGATATTCTCGATCATTTGCAACAACACTTCTATCTTATTGATCCTTTGGTTCAACAATTTGATATTCTTGATCCTTTTTAGCAACACTTCAATGTTCTCGATCATTTGCAGCACCACTTTTATATTTCTGATCCTTTGCAACATCACTTTGATCTTCTTGAACCTTTTTTTGCAACACTACCCGTAGTACATACGATATCTTTGCGGGATGATCAATCCCTATCACTTTAGGAGATAGGTACAAGGATGATGTAATCCTCATTAGCCTACCCCTCCGTAATGATCAGAGTCCATATAATCGACCAAGTAGATCATTTTCAAATTAATGTGTGACCACATCATCTACAATTGAATGTAGATCTCATCCGCAAATGAGTTCAATACCTATAATCCGCAGTTGAATGCATTAATCATCGCAAACCATCCTAAACTTGTTAGAGTTGGGACAACTCCCAAGTGAGTGTTATTTTCTATGGAATATACACTATGAATGTAGGAACACTCTCCATGTGAGATCATCATCTGCAACTGAATGCAAATATCAACCACAACTAAATGTAGGACCTGTCATCTGCAATTGAGTGTAGGACTCATCGTAGACCATCCTCAACTTGTTAAATCTAGGACCACTCCCAAGCGAGTGTTATTTTCTACGACATCTACAAGTGAATATAGGAATACTCTCCATGTGAGAGTATCATCTCCAACTAAATACAGGACCTGTCATCTGCAACTGAGTGCCAGAATCATTGTAGACCATCCTCATCTTTTTAAAGATAGAACCATTCCCGAGCGAGTGTTTTTTCTTTCTACGACATCTATAAGTGAATGTAGTAACACTCTCCATGCAAGAGTATTGTCTGCAACTGAATGCAGATCTCATCCACAATAAAATGCAGGGCTTGTCATCTATAACTAAGTGAAATACTCATCGTAGACCATCATTAGCTTTTTAAAGTTAGTACCACTCCCAAGTGAGTGTTATTTTCTACGACATATACAAGTGAATGTAGTAACATCAACATCTATAGGTGCACTTGGCCTCTTTTGTACTAGAACATCACTGCCATCCCATCATCAATGACCATCTCATCATCACTCCCCATTTCTAGGGAGGTTCATATCATCAACATGCTCCCCCTTTCTTAGGAGGGTTCGTATCATCATCGTTCCTTCTTGCAAGGAAGGCCTGTAACATCAACATCAATGTTCTTCCTTATGAGGAAAGTTTTTTTGGAATACACCAAGCTTATCATGGATGTATTCAAACTTTACTTGAGATAGAGGCTTCATTATCACATCAACAAATTTCTCATCGGTACTCACATATTGGTGTTTTATAGATCCCTTCTGTACCATATCCCTTATGTAAAATTATCAGATTTGTATGTGCTTTGATTTATCATGGAACATGTTATTCTCTATCATCTTTATACAACTTTGGTTGTCACATAGAATCACCGTGGTATCCAACTCCATGTCAAATAGACTTGATATCAGCTTCCAAAGCCATATGGATTCACAACTAGCGGAACAAGTTGCTATGTACTTTGCTTCATCCGTGCTGAGAGAAACACTAGGTAGTTTCTTTCTAAACCATGAGATCATGGCAGATCCCAGATAGTAACATCCACATGAGGTTCTCTTTCTATCTGCGACACTTCCTTCCCAATCGGAATCTGTATATTCAAACAAGTTGTATTCATGATATCTATCATACTATAGTCCAAAGTCTATCATACCTTTTAGGTACCTCATCACATGCTTTGCAAATATCAGGTGAACACATCTAGGTTTAACTATATAGTGACTTAGGGTGTTCACATCAAAGCATATATCTAGCCTAGTCTTCATTAGATACATTAATTACCAAATAATATGTATGTACTGAGTCACATCCACTAACTCTGATGATTCATCATATAACAACTTCAGGTTGGTATTCATGGGTGTGGCCATGGATTTACAATCGAACATATCAAATATTTTTAGGATTTCCACTGCATACTTTCCCTGGTTCATAAATATTCCTTCTGGGCTCTGCCACACTTCCAGCCCAATAAAATGGTGCATCAATACAAGAACTTTCATCTTGAATTCTTTAGCTAGCTTCTTCTTGCTTTCTGCAAAATATTTATCATTTCCTGTCAGAAATAGATCATCCACATATAGTAATAATATGATAGGTTCATCATTCATAAACTTAAGGTAAAGGTTTGTCTCATCTTTACTTTTTCTAAATCCCAATCTTGTAAAACAACCATCTATTCTTC
The DNA here is from genome assembly GCA_001517045.1 of Pseudotsuga menziesii. Lineage (NCBI taxonomy): Eukaryota > Viridiplantae > Streptophyta > Pinopsida > Pinales > Pinaceae > Pseudotsuga > Pseudotsuga menziesii. The sequence goes on from LPNX011132721.1 coordinate 93,152, forward strand.
CATATTGATCTCTAGGAGCTTGCTTCATTCCATACAGACCCTTCTTCAACTTACTTACATGAGTCACTATGTTTTTAACTTCAAATTCTTATGGTTGTTTGATGTATACTTCTTCCTCAATCACACCATTGAGGAAGGTTGTATTTACATACATCTGGTGTAGATTTCACTTCATCATGGAAGCAAGTGCCATGATGGTTCTTATGGAAGTTTACCTTTCTACTAGCGCAAATGTCTCTTCATAATCAATTCCCTCTTTCTAAGAGAATCCTACCACTACAAATATTTCCTTGTATGTTTCAATACTTCCATCAGCCACATGTTTTATCTTGCAGATCCACTTGGAGGATACTACACTCTTGTTTTTTGGTTTGGGAACTATATCCTAAACATCATTCTTCATTATTGATTAGTATTCTTCCATCATTGCTTCTACCCATTCTTTGTTTTGTACGACTTCCTCATAACTGGTGGTTTCTTGTTGTACAATATCACAAATCAAAGATACATAGTTGGAGAAGGGCTTTGATCTCTTGCTTGTTCTTGTCGATCCTTCTGGAGCTCCATACTTCTCTGCTTCTTGTATTATTTCTCTTACCCACGCATGTTTTATCTTTTTATATATATCCATACTAAGGGGTTCCTGAGGTTCTAGCATATCATGATCTTCTGATGTTACTATTTCATGAGAGGGTTCAACTTATATATTTTTGGGAGTTACATCCTCTTCATGTACTTGTTCAAGATGACACCTTCTGGATTTCTTAACAGATGTTTCTTCGTCAAATGTTACATCCCTACTAATCTTTATATGTTGGAATCCTGAAATGTATATCCTGAAGGCTTTGTCAAGATCACTATGAGATAATATATTCTTCCCATACACAACTGTTCTTGCTGCTTCATCCCATAGATGCATGGGAAGGTATTGATCATGAATCATTGTCTTCACTACTTCCATAATGGTTCTATTCTTTCCTTTTGAAATGCCATTTGTTGGGGATTGTAGGGAGTGGTTAGTTCCCTCTTGATTCCATATTCTTTGTAGAAGGATTCAAATTATTTTGAAGTATATTCTCCACCATTATTTGTTCTTAGTGTCTTGATTCTTCTTTTTGAATGGTTCTCTATTAAGGCTTTGAATTCCTTGAATTTCCCGAAGACTTCACTCTTCATAAATGGAGATGGACAAGGGATGTTTCTAGATGTCCCTTGAGTTTGTACAATCCTCATTCTTCTTCATCAATGACCACAACATATTCAATTGTCTCTCCTTTTGTCCACATGAGTACTTGTCAATCTATAAAATCAACTCTATATCATTTCTTATCTAATGCTTAGATGGAAAGTAAGTTCTTTTTAAAACCTTGTACATATAGTACTTCCTTCATCTTCATGGAGGTTCCAGAGTCAAGCTTATAGCTTGATTCACCAATTCTTTTTATGGGATATTGATAGTCATCTACTAATGATACTTTTTGAGGAGAGTTATTTTATTCAAGTCTTGACATAGTTTTATTCTACCATGTCATGTTCTTTGAAGAACCACTATCAATAATCCATGTATCTTCTCTAGGTATTACAAACCCAGAGAGTGCAAAGAATAATACATCTTCTTCTTTTGCTTCTTTTTTGATGTCTTTGTTCTTATTCATCATCCTCATCTTCAGCAAGATGGGAATGATGTATTTTGTTGTTGTTATTCTTTAATGGACATTCTCTGGAAAGATGTCGTATCTTATGATAGTTATAAAATTGATATTCGGAGTAGTATTTCTTTTGACTGTGTTCTCTTTTCCTTTGAAACTTGTTTAGAGGTCTATACTCCTTGTGACTATCCTTCTTGAATTTTTATTGTCTTATTCTTATGGTATGGATGGATAGATCTTTTATCATCTTCTTTAAGTAGAGATTCTTTGTTAGCTACTCTAGCTTCCTCTTGGATGAAATATTTCCATACAATGCCAATTTTCATACTTTCTTTTCTGGCACACATAGTCTGTATGAATGAATCTCAAGGTCTAGTGAGACCATTGAGAGCAATCATAACTAGTTCATCTTCATCAAGGGAGTCTCCAATGGCATCTAGTTGTTCCTTGAACTGGGAGACCCTTGTGAAGTAATATTGAATGGATTATCCTTTACTCATCTTGGTACCTTTCAGTTGAGCTTTCAAATTCATCTTCCTATTGATGTTCTTTCCATAATACATTTTATTTGCTGGTTTTTCTTTGGATGACACTTGAGGGATCAAGTGGTCTTTGATAGAATCAACAATGATCCTCGTTTCCTTGATTAGGTCCTTCTGGTGATTCTCCTTAGATTGATCTTCTTCCAGTTTTGAAACTTCATCTTTGATGTATTTTTCAATATCATTCTCTCTAAGAATGATACCAATCCTATACTTCCATTCTCATAAGTTTTCAATGCTTTCCATCTTGTCCTTAAGTTTAGTGCTTGGGGCCATCTTATCTAAGAGGTCACTAAAAATTGAAATTTCTCAAAATGGAAGGTTGGCCTTCCCAATAGTTTCACTTAACTGAGGTGATTTGGTTGGTCCAGTTGGTTTCTAGAGATTCCAAATATTCACCCTTCAAAATATGCTTGCGAGATTTCAGTTTCTGCAGATTTCTGGTTCTGGTTTTCTGGTTCAGGGACAAACTAGGGTTTGGATTTCCCAGAGACTCACCCAATCAAAAAATTCAATCTAGGGATCAATATATGTGCTCTAGGGAGGCACAAATTTCTCTATGAAAACAAATCTTCAAAATCCCTAATTTTGCAGAAACCCTTTCTTATCGGAGGGAGAGGAGAGAGAGTTTCACATTGTGAAAGTTGTTCTATTTCAGCTAGATATGATACCATGTTAATATTTCATATGATTATCTATATATCATTAGTGTTTAATCCAAATTAACAATAGTATCATATGCATAATTACCTAAAGAAACAAAATCACAAGATAGACATAGATTTATCCTGGGAAACCCTCAAGGGGAAGAAAACCAAGAAAAACTTCCTCTATATAGATGTATAAGATAAAACCCAAAACTTGTGATCATCCTCCTTTCTGGTATATCTCTCTCTTTCTCTCTCTCTCTCTCTCTCTCTCTCTCTCTCTCTCTCTCTCTCTCTCTCTCATATGAGTTATACACCAGTGATTGTGTGTGTTCAAATGAGGAACACAACTCCTATGTTTATATTCTTTATGTCACTTGACTTTTAACCTAACAAGTAGGCCCCACTAAACCAACTGGGACAACTTCACCTAGGAAGAATAAAAATAGTATTATATTATATTCATTAGGGTACTATTGACCTAATGTACAATGTAAGTTATACATCATGACTCTATGATGACCAAATACAATAGTAACATCTTGGTGTAGCAATAAGACATCTCCCTTGGGGCACATCAGTAAAATACATTTAGAATATTCTTCGAAGTTACAATATTTAAACATGATAATCCTCCTTGAATATCTTCTGATAAAGGGAACCCAAGAAATGATCACAAAGATCATAAATTAGTGGTATGAATTTATCCTCCCATAGTGTTGAACCATAGATGTGGAGTCACAGGTCCAACCCTTGTCCAATTACATCCCATGGCAGGGAAAGGAAATGTTGCACATAAGACATCCATAACATAAGTAGAAAGGTAAAATGTGGTCTTCCTTGTTGCAAGATTATTCTAATAATTTTCTATTTCTTCATTACCAATGACAGGATCTGGGCCCAATTAAAGGATTCCCTTGTAGTAAGAACATGATGAGAGAGGGGCTCCCATTATTCTTTGAAGACTGTACAATTGGGTAGTCCATATAACCTGCATAACACGGTTGTTAGCAAAGAGAAAGGTTCCCTAAACCAATCTATAGGATAAGTATTGTTGGGTTTAGGTAAAATGGTAGCAGGGTTGTCAAAATTGTATTGGGTCACAGAGGACTCAAGGAATTGCTTATTAAGAAAATGTTGGGTTTTCTTAAGCACATAAGCTTGGGATCAAAATACTTCAGGGAGAAAGGAGTCCAATTGGGTCTGATCCTAGTCATTGAAGAAACGGTCTTGAGGGTTTGAATAATCAATATTTATCCATTTTATAGCATAAGTATAGGGCATTAGGGAAGGCAAGGTTGCCATGGTGTGAAGTTGAGACTTGCTAATGTTCACAAAAGCTGCATGGTCATGTTGAATCCATGAGAAATAGTCATTGTAAAAAACAGAGTATATTCTTAACCAGTCAAGGTGGTAGGTTTCGGAAAACCTCCCATTCGTATCATAGAAAATACCATTGTTTGGGTATCTATTTTTCTGTTCATTTAGGGTCGTTTTGGACCTGGTATTTCTCAACATGGTTGAAAGAAAAATAGGAAAATTATGATAGAATGACGAAATTGAATTAATTAAACCCTAATCAAGTTTCTGATTTTGCACAAATGAGGGGTAAAATATTTGAAGAAACTTATGAATAATTTGAAGGGGAGAAGTAAATCTTTTGACCTAGTTAGAAATAGCAGTAAAAATCTTCCAACGTAAGTGAAATTCAAAAATTGAAAATTGTAAAATGACAATAAAATTTTGAAATATTTAACCATAAATTTAACGATGAAATCAATATGGATCATAGATTTTAAAAGAGATCAAGTCACTAATATATAAGCGGGAGAAGTGGGGAGGGAAAGTGTGGAGACAATTTTTTGACAATCTTAAACTTTTTATTTCCGTAATCTGCATTTTGCATTGCGGGTTGCGGAACTGTAAGGTGAAATTTTCTACCGAAAATAATTTATTGCTTCCGCAATATGCAATATGAATTGCAGGCTGCGAAATTGAAGGACTTATAACTTGGTTTTTATTGAGAAATTCGTTTTGACACCCGCAATTTGCATTGCGGATTTCGAGTTGAGAAAAAATAATTTTCAAAACCCCCCAAAAAATGAATTGCACTATCTACATTGCGGGTTGTGGAATGCGGACTGCAAAAACAACATATTTGAAAGAAAAAGACTATCTTTTCCGTAATTCACAAACACAAAAAAACAAGGATCTGAGGCAAATTTTGTTAAAACCAAAACATGAAAAGACAAAGAAAACAATGAATGACACCCCACAAGCAAGATAATAACCTTAGAGATTACCTTAATGATGAGTAAACGGGGTTCTCATTTTGTCAATAAAAATGGGATATGTTGTGCCAACAACAGGTGATAAGATTCCATGGTTTGGATAGCTTCTATAATAACTTTTTAACGTTCCACCTTACTGGTCACCAAAACATCAAGACGTTAAACTCAAAATATGAACTATTTTTCTTATTACTATTATTATTATTATGCCTAGTTCATCTGTCATGTGAAATCATATTCATGTAGGGATTAAGATTATTATAATATTGTAAGGTCCCAACTAACATCCATGGAAAACATGAATACAATTTTTTGAAATATGACAAAAATTTAAATTTATTTTTCTCTTAATTCAAGATGACTAAGTTCGGGACAACTCATCATAACATTTTATTATACATAAAACCATTATCACATGGTACTAATTATAGTTCCTTAATTCTATTTCCTTGAATGTTAGAAACACTTGATCACAAGCACACACTTGATCACAAGTACAAGGGAATATATCATTAACCATTTCCATATTCATATCAAAATTTATCTAAAACTAGCCACTAGTTCAACAATAGTCTTGGATGAATATCCTTAAAAAGTTTTAAGACTTACACAAAACTTGTCAACCAATAAAACAATTCCTAAATATACTATATCAAACAATATAAATGTGCACATATCAATTTGATACATAATACTATTTGAAACCATGTAATCTTGTAAAGGAATTAGGGTTAGGACCCTCATTTTCCATCCCATGGTATACCAATCCAACACATCGTATCTCAATCCAATGCATAATATTTATGCAATTATTTCGAATGATTTCCAATATTAGGTGGATGTAACACAAAGTAAATGTGCATTTACAATATTAATGAATTCCAATATTATTTATGCAATTATCAAATCAGCACACACATTATTCTTAAGATGGAAACTTAAATTATAGTAAGATGAGTGACGTTTGTAAATATAAAGTCAATACATAAGTCTAATTATGAAGTATGTTCATTGAATCATTTTACGAACATTTAGGTCCATTGAGACATTTTTTTACAAACCTCATAGGCACACTCAAAATAGGGGTGTTGTGGCGAATGACATGGATACGCCTTGATGTTGATTAGAAAATGAACATAAAGTTTTCAAATTAGGTTTTATTCATTTCACAACCACTTAAAAAAATTAACCTATCCATTGAGACAATTTAACAAATATTTAGCATGCATAAATTTACTAACACATTTCAATAAGTAAATTCACACAATTATTTTACAAATACCAAATTGAACCACTTTTTTCCCCCATAGGAACACACCATTGATTTTCAAAACCATTTTTATTGAAATAAAAAAGGGGTTACTAATACCCCTTATGTTATGCTAAACATTTCACCAAACTATCTCAAACTCAACCAAATGTGTGGAAAATTTACTCATTACAATTGGTTGGATCTATGGGTAATTAAAAATAACATGCCTCATTAAAACACTCAATACATATAGGATTTTATTCACACATTTTTATCAAACTCATAAATCTCAAACCAAACATTAAACCATGTTGATATTACTATAGATAAACCATTTAATGTGTTTCTATTGTAAACTAACTATATTTTAACTCTTATATCTCAAACCACACATTAAACCATGTCTGTAATACTATAGATAAACCATTTAATCTATTTCTATTGTAAACAATTATCATGTAGAAATAAGATATAAGAATTGAATAAATAGGGTATTATAGATACCATATACTTGACTCATGTTTAAATTTGTAGAAACAAATTTAACCAAAATTGTTTCCAACTACATTCATGGTTTAATTCTTCATCTACATACACTTTGAATTTGCATTCTATGCAGATGATTAATCCCTTTCTTCCATCAATAATCTACTAAAAACAATTATGTATATTAGAAAGTATTAAATTAGAAGATACTCTACCAAAGATAAAATTCATTTTAATATAAATACAAAATGCTAAAATATACTTACCAAACACATAGATTGTACCTATTCATATCTCCAACTCTAGTAGCTAAAAGTATGCTAGCTTCCATATCTCGTGTTTTTAATCTGTCCAACTCATTGTCGACCAACCAGTTCCCACCCTACCTTATTCAGGGAGAAATTATTCGCTTGGAACCCATGAGATATAGATATCACAATCGTACCATATGAAGCAATATATTTAATTACCATTCAATTCCAAGAAGGAGAGTGTAATATTTGTACCACTCTCTCTTCATCTCAATACCACTCAATTCTATACCAAACCAGGAAGACAACCCATGGGATTAACTAATAATTTCTAAATATATTTCGATAACATTTCGTTACTCTCCATGTCACACGCTAAATCAAGGTGGATCCTTCTCTATTTATAGTGTTTGAGAGGAATTCCAGCCCATCCCTCATGCAAAAATAATTTTATTTATTTAAATCCAAAACTGTGGATTACTCATCACTCCCCTTTACGTGTCACCTTTACCATTTTTCCTAATTATTTATTTTCTTAATTACTAAATATTCACCCCACCCCATGTGTTAGTTTTATGTTATTTCAAATTATTGTTTTTTCATTATTCGATATTTCCATTTTTGTATTAAAATACTCTTAAAGTTAAATACCTTCCAAAAGTGGGTAAACTTAGAATTAATTAATTCATCTTAACCTAACTTAGATTTCCCAGTTGATTTATGCATATGAGTGGTATTTTCTACCGGGGAATAGGGATTCCACATCCCTATTGCATGACCCCTATAATTATTAGGATTCCACACCCTTTTTCCTATACTTAGGACTCAAGACTCTAATAGATTCAGGACTCCACACACTGATCTATTTTATAGATATAAGACTACTCGTCTTCATATTCCATGGAATTAGGACTTCACAACCTAACTCCCATGACTTCTCATCTATTTTGCATTGAAGCTCTGCGCTTCATATCAAGGTACTAGTTGTGAGCTCATACCCATTTGATGGTCCATTGGAAGGGTCTTTTCCTAATACCTGCACACAACATAAGATCATAAATCAAAATCATCAAGTAAAATTCATAATGAATTTAACTTAATTGCATTTTACCCAATTTTATCCATGACCTCCATGGTGATTTATGATCCGAGCATCCTTTTAAGCAAGTAACTAAATTCCTTTCCATCATTCTCATTACAATTTTAAGGATACATAATCATATAAAACATGTATCATAGATAATATCATAACCATAATCTATTCCACACAACAATGGTCATCCATATCACAATCATTTATCCCCGTCCATGTCATTAACTAGATGTAGAAAAGGAAACATTCATATAACATATACTTAATCAAAATCAGTGTGATACACATACATACATACATACATACATACATACATACATACATACATACATACATACATACATACATACATACATACATACATACATACATACATACATANATAACATATAAATATAACATATATAAACCATAAAAAATCGCCCTCCTTGGGTGTCACATAACTGTATTAAGAAGGGACACTACAAAGTTTATCAAAGAATTTAGTGGCATTTGTACACCTATTATTGACACCATCAACAAAGATAAACATCCATACTATTGGAGAACATAAATTGAAAGATATTTTCAAATGTTGAAGAAGAAGATTACCGAACACCCAATACTAAAAACCCGATTTTAATCAATCATTCCAGGTTTAGTGTGATTCTAGTGGGACATGTTATAATTTTGATGCTTATACAATATATTAAAACATTTAGCATCATAACATCATAACCATAAGCAAAGTACCACTAAAACAAAGGCAATCACAACCACAAAAATAACACATAGATTTATCCCAGGAAACCCTCGTGGGGGAGAAAATCCAACAAAAATTCCTCGATATAAAATTCGACTAAGTAGAGTGTGAGACCCTAAGAACAATACTACAAGACCTTTCCGTAATAGATTGCTTCTCTCTCTCTCTCTTGTGCAATTCTTGAGTGAGAAGTGTTTTCAAATGAGGGAGGCGCCTCAGATATTTCAATTCATAAGGTGAGTGACTCAATTACCTAACTAGGTCGTTTAGGTTCTCTAATTGGATCTGACCTGCCTAGGAAGACTCAAAATAACATTTATAAAATACTTTTGTGGGTCTTACTGCACCGATTTAGTACAAGGGAGGTTTTACCTCATGAATTTTACATGACCAATTACATCAAGGGAATCTCTGACCGAAGGAATAAAATATTAGAAGGGGGAATACGATAAAAGTACAATAGAATATATTTCAAAGTTACATTTCTTTCAATACTCCCTCTTAACAAGGAAGGTATTCTACATCATCATCAACAACAACAACAATTATACAACTCACTGGTGAATCTATATGGCATAGAAGTTTTTGTAACAACAACGCCATATTAAACATCATCTTCAACATGGAACATCATCATAGTGAAACATCATAATCATGGAGCATCATCATCATCATCACAGAACATCATTATCATGGATCATCATCATCAGAGAGCACCATCATCATGGAGCATGATAATCATAGAACATTGTCATCATGGATCATCATCATCATCATGAATCATCATGAGGCATGAACATCATCATCGGTATGTGAATACTGGAACATATTCATCATCTGGAACATCAATGTGAATACTAGGACATCGTCATCATCATCAACATGTGAGTATTGGGACATCATCATCTACAACATCAATATGTGAATGCTGGAACAACAACAACATCATTAGCACGTTAGTGCTAAAAACAACATCATTAACACATGATATCTAGATCATCATCTACATCATTAGCATGGAGATGTTGGAACATCATCATCATCATCATCAACACATAATGTTGAGACAACATCATCATCAATAACATAGAAATGTTGGAACAACATCATCACTAGCAACATAGAATGTTGAGACAAGATTGTCATCATCGACATAGAAATGCTAGAACAACATCATCATCATCATCAATAGCACATAGTTTTTTTATCACCACAAATTGGTGGGACCACATCATCATTCCCTCTGGAAATATGAAGCATAATCTCGGTGAGTACTCCAATAGATCCACTGGCCATTTTTTTTTCTAGATTACAAACCCTTTCACGCCAAACAAGACAATATATAAAAATGGATCTACCTAGGGACCAAAAAATCCTTTTTTGGATTACTAACCCTTTTGGGACAAACAATCCTATCCAGACAGGCTAATCACGCTAGGATCAAACATGCCTTATCTGGATTACTAAACCTTTCAGGTCAAACAAGCCTATCCAGACATACCCTACTTAGATTGAGATACCACGCCACTCCAACATGAAACCTACCACATCATCATCATCATCATTAACATCAATCCATGTTTCGAGGGAGGTCCTTTTGGACTACACCAACTTGTCATGAGACATAGGATTACTCAACACATTAACAACTTGTTATTGATCACTTGTTCTTCATAATTATTCTCTTGTACGTAGACAACTTCATCATACACATGTAATTGTATCATTCTTCTCTTGTACATCCGACACTTTATCATTCTTCTCTTGCAAATTCATCATTCTTCTCTTGTAGGTGATTGCATACGATCCTTCCTACAATCCAAATACAGTTGCGTGGTTAGAAAAAATTCATAATATTCAAAAAATATTGATAATGACAAATTCTTCTGCATAAATATATATGTCATATAGTCATGGAACTATTTTAGCCAATACAACATTCATTGATTTTCCATATACATACGGTAACTTTCTAGATGTCTTCCGTCTCTACCGAGACATTATTAAGAGCGTGCACTAATCCCATAAGCCACTTACCCATCACATTTTTATTAGTAGTATGTTGTTCAAATGAAAACACTCTAACATGCATAATACATTTCCTAAATTAAGGAACATGTCTATGTGCACAACCGAATAATATCATATAAGAAACTAAATATACATGAAATGACAATTCAAATACTTATCTTTTTTGTTTAGTAGGATCCCTCTTGATCTTGTCTTCTTGCAGGAATTATTGGAGTCTTGGACAATGTGCTCTACTTAATTGTCTAATTCTAAGGACATGTGCCTATCTCTTCCATTATTGGAAATAATGAGAAAGTATTATATACCATAGATCATATAGTACTATGTATAGGTGTTGAATCTATGTTCCCTACAAATGAATCCCTTCTTATCCAATGTTGAAATGGATAAGAGCACGATCTTTGTCTTCATCAGTAGAATTATTTTGGATCAAAGTGCATATTACTCATCACTTAAGTAATATTCCCTTGCTTTATTCTCAGATGGTTCTTCATGAAGGAAGATTCTGCATCAATGATGTCATATAATAGTTCCATTGACTCTAGTAGCATCAGAGTCTTCCTCATTTGCTTCACACAACTTTGGTTGTCACAATACACACAAGTTGTCATTAAAAGATCCTGCAAGTAGCTCCCAAAACCATATTTCCTCACAACTTGCTAAACAAGTTGCAATATAATTTGCCTCAATTGTAATCAATGATACGTTCATCTACTTCTTGTTGAATCAAGAAATCATGCCATACTCCAAGCTGAACTAGCAACTTGAAGTGTCTTTTTGTATATGGCACTACAATCTCAATCAGAGTCATCATATCCCTACAGAAAGATCTTTGGTCTACTTCATATCTGAGCCCATAATCAATTGTATTAATTTGTCACAGTAATCTAGGGACTAAAACATAGTCTCATCAAACATTAATAACAATAAGGCATGAAAATGGTGTAATAGTGCTACAAAATGAGTAGGTGCTCTGTATATTCACACAAAGAATGACTAATACAATACAATGATCATGCTGCAAGCATGAATGACAAAGCAAGTCGAATTCCCAAGGAGGTCATTTGAATTGAATGAGTGAGTCTAGCTTAACTGAATGTAAGCCATAGTCAACACTCAAGTTAACCACTAATCAAAACCCTAACTGACTCAACTGAGCCCTAATTGAAGTCGGAGTGCAATAAATGACTAAGTCTAACTGAAAGTAGCTCAGACACATGTCACTGCAAGCCAACCAACAAGTGGTAGCGCATCAATGACTCCAATGAACCCCGATGAGGTTAACTGAAGTGTAACTGACCATCAGAAGTGGTTGGAGGTGCGCCTATTGACTCCAGTTCATTAAATAATCATTAAATAATCAATTTAATGAAGGAAGGTGCCTTCACTGCTATGTTTAATTGATTGTAACCATTAGTTATCAATATGGGGCATTAATGACACTCAGATCATCCTTGCAATGCTCCAGTTAGCCTCCCCGAATGTAGGAGAAGGCTAAGTTAGCCTCCTTGAATGAAGGTAGGCATGGGTGTGCTCATGATAATGTCATCCAGTGCTCCTCTGATGTCAATTAAGTCAATAAAACTTAGGATAGTGGTTTAACTAGGACACATTGACCAAAATGAGTGTGTATGGTGGTAAATGTCTCCAAAACCCCCCCTTAAGCTATACTCGGGAGGAGTAGAAAACATAAAATGCATAAAAATGCTAGGGCCCCGAAAACTAAGGCCATAGGTCACCCTGTACAATACTGAAACTGAAACAATGCTAAAAAAAACTAAGTGAGGAAAAGAGGGAAAACCCAGTGGGAAACTCCCCCCTCAAGCTGAACATTGAAACTAGTCTTATCACCCTAATGAACTCACCCCCAATAGTGAACGGAGGTAAGTGAACTTATTTTTTGAAAATCTCTTGGTGAAGATGTCTGCAATCTGCTCATCAGTTAGGCAGTATTGCATAATGATGGTCCTGTCATGCACTAGCTCCCTGATATAGTGCATGTGGATCTCTACATGCTTGGTGCTCTTCCTGGTAACTGGATATATGGATATATTAATAGCACTTTGATTGTCACAAAAGAGGAAAGTTGAAAAATTACTACAAATATCAAACTCTGAAAGAATGCCTTGCAACCAAACTGCTTGGATGCAAGCATTAACCGCTCCTCGATACTCAGCCTCAGCTGAATATAATGCTATGGCAGCCTGCTTTTTGCTAGACCAGAAAATGGGGCCACCACCAAACATGAATACATATCTGAAATTAGACTTCTGATCAATAGAATCACCCACCCAATCAGAATCTGTGTATCCAACCAGCTCTAGCTCGGAGTCTGCATCATAGTGAATGTCGTAGGTCCTGGTTCCCTGAATATACTGGAGGATCCTCTTGTATTCCTTCCAATGAATATCATGAGGCTGCTGCATTTATATTTATACATCATTCATGACATAATAGATATCAGGCCAAGAATGTGTCAAGTACAAGAAGCTACCAATCAGGTGTCTATAAATTGTGCAGTCCATGGGAGGTGTGCTTTTTCCTTCTTCAAGGCCGATCCCTGAAAGGAAAGGGAATGGTGTAGGCCTACATTCAGCCATGTTAAACTTTAATAATAGGTCTTATATTTATTTGGACTGATTGACCATTATCCCATGAGAAATTTTCTCAATTTCGAGCCCCAAAAATTGTTTTAAGAGCCCCAAATCGCTCATTTCAAATGCATTGTGGAGAGGAGTTTTGATGGCTGAAATAGAAGCAAGTGTGCTACCTGCGATCAGTAATTCATCAAAATATAAAACAATAATAATCAAATTACAATCATAATTCTGTATATACACATTTGTATCTGATCTACACCTTTGTATTTTTTGCGAGAGAAGGAAGGCATCCGTCTTGGAATACCACTCTCTTGGGGCCTGTTTTAACCCGTATAGTGACTTCTTTATCTTGCAAACCAAAGATGGATCAGAGATGTATCCCTAAGGATACTTAATGTATATCTCCTCATTAATATATCCATGTAGAAAGGCTGACTTAACATCCATATGATGCGCTTACCAGTGCTTAGATGCTGAAATTGCCAAAACTAGGCGGATGGAGTCCATTTTTGCAAGCGGTGCAAAAGTCTCATGGTAGTCCACACCTTGGACCTAAGAGAAACATTTTTCCACCAGCCTTGCCATATATTTTCAGGTTCTTCCATAATCATCAACCTTGTTCTGAAACACCCACTTGCATTGAACCAATTTCCTTCTCGGAGGAAGAGAAACTAGCTCCCAAGTAGTGTTTTTCTAAAGAGAATTCATCTCTTCATCCATGGAAACTTGCCATCTCGGATCCTTTCGAGCATGTTAGTAGGATTTTGGGTCTAAAATAATCATCAAATAACAAGTTTAGGACAGTAAATTATTAATACAAGAGAGCACAATACCTGCTCTTTGGAAATCAGATCGGGTTCTCCTTGGATCATCCGGATTTCCAATGTTATCTCCTGCGGAGGAGAGTGTCTGTCGGGCCCATGTGGGAAGATGATTTTGTACTTCAGGTTCTCCAGAATATTATGTTTAATATACACTGATATCATAAATCAGGGTCATCACCCCCAATTTCATCATCCAAATATTAAGTAGAATAGGAAGGAAATTCAACAGTTTTCTCCTTCACTAGTTCTACCTCCTGAAGAGGCTCATCGAACTTGACACTCCGTTCGATGATGATATGTTTTGTTTTGATATCCAGAAACTTGAAACCCTTTTACTCATTAGGATACCCAATAAACAGACATTCTATGCTTTGCGGTTGCAAAGCCCTTCTTTTATCAAGTGGAATTCGGGCCCATGCAGTGGACCCAAACACCTGCAGGTTCGACACATCCAGCTTGTGTCCAAAGTATGATTCAAAATGGGTCTTCCATTTCATATATGAGTGCGGAACTCTATTCTGAATGTATGCTGCAGAATCCATGGCTTCAGCCCACAAATTTTCATCCAACTTCTTTGATTCCAGCATACAGGTGGTCATCTCCTTGAGACACCGATTCTTCCTTTCTGCTACACCGTTCTGCTGGGGAGTGTAGGGAATTGAATGTTGGACCTGAATACCACTTTGAGAGAATATGTGCAGAAACTCATTACTGACATATTCCCCACCATTATCATATCTCAATATCTTGATCTTAATCCCAGAGGCATTCTCGATCAAGGCCTTCAGTTCAGTGAATTTTTCACATACTTCAGACTTCTTTTTGAGAAACAAGACCCATGTGTACCTTGAAAAATCATCAATAAAATTCAGAAGATACCTTGATCCATTCATGGATGTGACAGGAATTGGACTGCTGATATCAGAATGTATCAGCCCCAAGATGCATGTAGCTCAGTTTGCCTTCCTCTGATCGAACTTGTGCTCAGGGTGCTTTCCAACCACACAACCCTTGCAAATTCTAGTGGTTGCCTTGATGACTGGGAGGCCTTCAAACAAGGATTTTTTCTGTAATTTATGCAAATATTTGAAATTTAGATGGGAAAACCTCTCATTCCATGACCTACCAACTTCATTTCCATGAGTTAGCAGTGCGGTGGGCTTTGCATCTGACACAAAGTGGGAAAACTCATAGGATTTTGCATGATGGTTTGCAAGGCCTTTAGAAACAAGTTTCCTGGATGCAATTTTCGTTATCTAAACATCATTCGAGCTGAAAGATACTCTCTTAGGAACTCCTATATGTGTCATATGATAGACACTAAGGAGATTTGATGCCAGAGATGGTACATACAAAACATTTGAAAAATAACCTTTCTCAAGATCAATCGTACCTTGTCCTTCTGAAATGATGGTGGAGTCATCTCCCATGTTGATGGGGATGGAAGCTCTAGAATCAATCAAGAGTGATTTGGAATTCGAAGTGCTTTCCATGAGGGCATGATCTCTCCTCCGAAAGCTTTCTGGAATATTGATGTCATTTCTCTCAAGGAGAGAGGTAGCTTCATCAAGATTCTTCTTCATGCAGGCATGTTTAGGGTGGAAGCCCTTCCCACAGTATGAACACTTGACTTTTTCCTTTCCATGGTTCCCTTTCCCTTTGTTCTTGTTTGAGCCAGAAGACTCATCATGCTGCTGGTTTTCAACTTTAGGCTTAGGAGCTTCGAATTTAGTTTTTGGATTCTTCTGCTGCTTTCCTTTACCCTTTATATATTTGGGCCCTGAGACATGGAGGGCTTGATCATGGGAGGATCTGATGATCCCCATCTAGAAAAGATTATCATATTCACTTGTTAGGGACTCAATGAAGGCATTGAGTGTAGGCATATTCCATCTAGGGGTTGTGATCTTCTCCACGTAGAATGTAGAGACAAAAATTGAATAATCAGCTCCAAGTTTTGAGAGTATGGTGAGGATGAGCTGATCATTCTCCTTCTCCACTTTGCATTGTTTCAACAGTAAGACAATGTGCTTGAACTTTGTGAAAAATTAATTCATTCAAGGTCTCAAAATTGGAAGGATGGAGAGACATCAATTCATTTTTGAGCTGTTAAACTTCCAAATCATCCTGCTTTCCATACAGGGTTTCCAATTTGTCCCAAATTTCCTTTGGAGTCTTCAATCCCGAAAGATGGAAAAGAAGATCCCAGGAAATAGAGAGGCACAAGAATCTGAATGCTTCATCATTCTTGTTTAAGAATCTGGTTTTGTTTGTCACAGAAGCAGGCTCTTCTTCAGTGTCCATAGTGACCCTATAGAGTCCTCTGGCACATAGCTAGATCTCCATATCTCCTTTCCATGAGTGGAAATTGAACGAAGTCAAAAGATCTACAGAAGAAGCCATCTGAATCTGCTAGAGAAAATGCTTTCACTTGTTAAAAACCTAAAAATCACAACAAAAAGGGCAATGTAAGGTTGGGCATCCTGCACATTTTAGGATTTAATCACACCTAGCATAGTAAATCAAGCAAGCTTTATCAACAAGTTCCTTACTTGGGGTATTAAGTGGTAAGCCTTGGCTTCTGGTGCAATGCTATATTTTTGAGCTATTGCTCAATTTTCATGCAAGATCTGTCAAAAACCTTGTTTTTGAGACATCTGAGCTTTTTCCTGCCGTGAGTTTTGATACCATATTAATTTGTCACAGTAATCTAGGGACTAAAGTACAGTCTCATCAAATATTAATAACAATAAGACATGAAAATGGTGTAATAGTGCTACAAAATGAGTAGCCACTCTGTATATTCACACAAAGGATGAGTAATACAATACAATGATCACGCTGCAAGAATGAATGACAAAGAAATTCAAATTCCCAAGGAGGTCATTCGAATTGAATGAGTGAGTCTAGCTTAATTGAATGTAAGCCACAGGAAACACTCATGTTAACCACTGATCAAAACCCTAATTGACTCAACTGAGCCCTAACTGAAGTTGGAGTGCAATAAATGATTGAGTCTAACTAAAAGTAGCTCAGACACATGTCACTACAAGCTAAACAACAAGTGTTAGCGCATCAATGACTCCAATGAACCCCAATGAGGTTAACTGAAGTTTAACTAACCATCAGAAGTGGTTGGAGGTGCCCCTGTTGACTCCAGTTCATTAAATAATCAATTTAATGAAGGAAGGCACCTTGACTGCTCTGTTTAACTGATTGTAACCATCAGTTAGCAATATGGGGAATTAATGACACTCAAATCACCCCCTGAGTGCTCCAGTTATCCTCCCCAAATGTAGGATAAGGCTAATTTATCCTCCTTGACTGAAGGTAGGTGTGGGTGTGCTCATGCTAATGTCATCCAATGCTCCTCTGATGTCAATTAAGTCAATAAAACTTAGAATAGTGGTTTAACTAGGCCAAATTGACCAAAATGAGTGTGTATGGTGGTAAATGCTTCCAACAAATTGTACCATTAATGTAACACACCATGTGCTTTTCCACAACCACATGAACACATATCAGCTCCACTATGTACTGGATCAAATTATTTAGTACAAAGCAAATATTCGGCCTCATGTTTGTCAAGTACGTTAATGAACCAATATTGTTCCCATAGACTATGGAATCAATTGTCTTTGAAGTAGTATTACATAAAAACTTAAATTTAGATTCCATCGGTGTAGATATATCCCAACCAGAGATGATTTTAAGGGCGAAACATAACCCAAGGGAGAAATTATAGGGGTCTCAAATATATAAGGGGTGAAATTTTAACATGAAATGTGTTTTTTTTAAATTTAATACATTATCCCTAAATTTATTTGACCCATATTAATGGGAATTTGGATCACAAAGGCCACAAAGGCCCCTGAAAGAAGAAAACGTGAATGTCGCCCTATCAAATATGGTTGAAATCAGGGAATTCACCCTACATTTTTGGTAGGAAGGCTGAGAAATATTGAAATCACCCAGTATTTCGAGTAATGAATCGATGGAATGTTGAGTTCTCCCTGATTTTTTAGTAATGGTGGGTGATACAACTTGTTTACCACTGATATATGGACTCTATAAGCTATTTCTCCCTTTATTTGAGGTTCGGAAGTCTCGCCAATATGGACCATCGGACCTTATCAGTTACCATACCCTTGATTTGAGGTTGGGAAGTCTAGTCGAGTCACAAATACGGACCTTCACAGTTAGCACACTCTCGATTTGAGGTTGTGAAGTCTCACTAGTATTAACCCTAGCCTTGAATTTTTCCTAAAATTTTTATTTTACCTTCCTTATTTGGTTGAATATCCCATCGATTTTCGTTAGTGGAGGTTTCTATGAATCTATAGTGGTTTCAACCCCCAATTGTTTTTGGGTAAAGTTTTTTCAACTCTGAATTGGTCTGTATCTGAGTAAAACATGGAGTCGTGCAACAATTTTATCCCTATATAATGCAACAAGACTCAATAGAAACCCACACGAAAAATCATCAGATCTTTCGTATTTGTATGAAGCTTGGTTTCTAACAGTGGTTTTCTATGCATTTCTTCAAATTTCATTGTAGTTTGAAGTCTTCACAAAGGTTAGTTTTCATAGAACCTGATAATTTGCAGTGATAATTATCATTATGTGTCTATAATTCAAGAATCAAATTTAAGTTTATCTTGAATTTCAAATTCAGATTAGCCAGTTTGTTGATAATTTTTTGAGTCCAATTCCGAATCATGTTTTTTTTCTTGTCAAAAGTATGAATTTAAAAGTATCAGTCTAAATAGGGTTTATAACTTTATAGCTAGTGAAACTTATCTATATAAATTCTCCAAGATTAAAAAAAAATAAGGATTAAGGCAAAATGCTAACCCAACTAGGAATAAAATTGTGTAATTGTTCAAACTTCAGTTTGGGCACTTGAGAGTTTTTGTGTCTTGTAATTTTTTAACGTTTTAGTTGTGTATTTAGGCTCAAAAAATCTTGAAGTTTAGGTTGAAGTTGTCTTCGAGAATTTGATCCATTTGTTGGATTTTATTGGGGCAGAATGAATCTAGATTTTGATATGGAGGCCAAAATCCAAGATCTTGTTCTTGGGATAAGTTAAAATAAAGTGGATGTTAAGGATATCCACAGGAATATTCATTTTATGAACTCTTAGATTAATGGCTTATTTGATGCTAGGCACTAGCCCATTTCCCATATCCCTAGGATATACATGCGTTTGGACAATGTGGAACAATCCATACATCAAATATTTATTCAAGTTACTGGTTTCGGATATCCATCTATATGATGTAGAAGACAATATTTAGGTCAAGAGGGATCAGTTGGATACTATTCAAAACACCATTGATAGGCATGATGATATTCTTGTGGTGAAATAGTCTTATACTTTTTATTTTTGGGGCTCAAAGGGAACTGAGGGATCCTTTGTTGGACAACATGTTGCTAAAATTAACATTTCAGTTTCGAGTGAGCAAGAGAATATTGAAGGAAACTCGGATGTCAATCTTAAAGAAAATTCTAGAGCACGGGTCATGAATAGTTTTAATATTTCCATCTAATTTTAGTGGATTATGTTCCTTTTCATCTACCAGTCTCAAGTTAGGTTGTTAGACTTATTTCTATAGTGGTCTGTGAATTTACTGAAACATCAGACAATTTTTTTTTATTTTACTACTGTAGTTGGGATATCTAGACTTTGCAGAAACCTGCTAAGTTCTCTTTTTGGAATTAATTATTGTATCTATTTTCGTTGTTGAATTCTTCAAATTTTATAAATATCAATTACTCATTTTTGTTAAAAAAAAATAATATGAATAAGACATTGAAAATTATCCTTATTTATAGAAAAAGAGAGGGGGTAAAGAATTTACATCTTTATATGTTATATGAAGTAGAAAAGTTGTGTCACGTTCGAACAAGGAACTTGTGTTGCATCTTCCTTCACAAATTAAATTTTAGTATTAGCCTTAGAAGATGAACTATGAATTTGAATCTAGAATTCATGTAGTTGGTTATTCTTCCAACTACCATGAAGAAACCCTCAATGTCTTAGAAATTGTTTACTTATATCATTGGTCTCCCTTTTCTTGTCTCAACTGTTGCTCAAGTCACTATTATGTTGTTCTTATGTTCAAAGGATGTTAAAAACTTGTGTCGACCATTTGTTCAATTTCTTGACTTTGGATGTTGTCCTTCCCTATTGCTAAGTTGTTGATTAATTCAAGTTTAGTGTTTACTTGTGCCAATATATAAGGTATTCATGACCTTGTTTCTAGTGGGTCTTATCTCATCAAATTCAAACCATTATTATGAGATATAAACTTAGAGTTGTTATCACCTAGGGGCTTACTTTCTTCATTGATGGGTTACACTATTCTCAACATACAATATTTAATATTTGGTTGATGACCGCAATGATTTATCCCATGTTCGATGCTAAGACATCTAGTCATAAAATCAAATTTGTGTTATACCTTGGGTTCCATTTTCATCATTGGTGGAATTCCTTTCTTTTTTCAATAGATTTCAGTATTGGTTGTTGTTGAGGGGCTCTTTTCATGTATTATTTGTATTTGGTGTAGGTGAAATATGTACTTGGTGGTGTGTTCATTCAAAATCTTGTTTGAGATGCTTAACTCAAATCATATTCCTGATATTTGTTGGTGTTGGTTGATGATGGATGATCTAATGCCCTTTTTCCAATGGATCTTATCCTATTGATGTCAACTCATTTCCTATGAGAGTGAGATTTAAATATCCACACAATACCTTGGGATATGTATTGAATACTTAGATTGTGTCTTGCAAGTTTTTAATGTTTTATCTATGTATTTAGTCCTGAAAAATCTTGGATTATTGACTGATTAGTTAATATGTTAGTGATAGAGTAAATAAATTATACCTTGGATGATATCTATATTTTGTTGTATTTTGTGTACAGAATCTATACCCATGGTGGAATGTTTATGCTAACCAATTGACAAAACTCAACAATAACGGTTTGTTATACTTGTGTTGGGGCCTTAACCTTTCAATATGACCTCCATCCTAATGCAAAATTAACTTGATATTATTCTAACCTGATCCTGACCAAAGTTTTGGGAAATAAGATGGAACTAAAAGGGAGAGGAAATCTTTTTTTCTTGGATTATTTGAATTTTTTTGTATCCAATTAAATAATTTTTCTTTTAGTATTATATAACTTCGTACAAGATATGTTGTTGTGGGTCTATTTTGGTTTTTCCTTTTGTGCTTTAGCTTGGAGAGGAAAGGCTTGTATGATATGTTCAATCTTGTATTATCTTAAGAGTCTAATACATATCATGTCCTTTGTATGTGGACATGCCATATATTGAAGTGTATTTTTCATTTAAGACAACTAAAAAGTTAGCCCTTTGTGATGGTTTTCTGTTTGTACTGATGTATTAGTCCCATCCATCATGGAAAGGGTCTTAGAAATCTCATTACTACATTGGTAGCTGGTGCCATATTTGATTAACCTTGTTCTCCTATAGTTGTAGGTGAGTGTGATTGTTGTTTGTAAACATATTTACTTGATGGTTCTTTTGATTTCTCCACTTTATTGCTTTTAAATTCTTCCACTTCCCTCTTAGCTACTCCACTAATGGTTGTAACATATACAATTCTATTAATATTTCAGAAGATATTATGTTTGAGAATTTATGCATTGCTCCAAAAGCTATAGTTAGTTCTTCTTCTGATGCATTATCCTATTTGTGAATGGTATTTGAAACTTTGTTCATACATTGACATATGGATATGAATTTGGTTCTTCGAGTTGTTCTTCTAGAAATTTAGATGAGGTTAAAGGTTGGTCATGTGCACCTGTGGTTTTCGTGTTTTCTGAAATTTTCCCATTGTCCTTTTCATGTTCTACATCCTTGTCCTATGTTATCGTATCAATTAGAAAATAACTGGCTCTTTTGTTGTAGAACTAGCTGAAGCTCTACTGGATTCTTTATCATGTTCTTCCACTACTGCTAAGTCTACTGTATTTGCATCGTCTCTTGTTGGGAGGGTATCAACATTTTTGGTTGTTGTAATGCTATATGGATTACTATACAATTCCTTATGCTATTGTTCTGAACCTTGACACAAGACTGTTTCATTTTTGTCAATATACTAAATATATATGGTTTCCGACACTTTTACAGTTTCAAAACCACTACTTTCAAGTTCTCCAAATTTTACATTGTCTATTACTTCATCAATATTTGGAATATCTATCTTTGTTATTAAATATTTTTCATGTGTTATGTTGCATTCTTCATGTGTCTCTTCCAATATCATTGTTTGTTTTTCTACCACTGCATCATCCTCTGTGTAGAAGGTCTCAACAAGTTTTGGTGCTGTATATATGGCATGAATTATGTTTTCTTCATAACATTTTATTTTAAAAATAGAGATGAAACACCTTTGTGTTTCTCAGCATCTGTGGTTTCATGGTTGCTTTCATTTTTAACATCCTTGCATTCAAATTCCATAATTTTTGCCACTTCTATTAAATTGAGAACATAGATCTGTAGACAAAAACACAACTCACATGATAGATCACACAATTTACTCAGTTATTGAATAATGAAACAGTGCAAAAATGGCTTGCAGCTGTGAATGATTTTCATTAATCAAAGAGTAATTAGATACATAATTACAATGAAGTACAATGGCTTTAATAAACACAAGCCATTCGAATCCACACGAGGAAGTTCGAATTGATTAGACTCTACTTGACTGTAGGTAACCAAGACCTTGTCTAAATCACTATCGGAGGACTCAGTAGTTAACTAACCTTGTCTAAACCATAACCGAAGTTCATCAGAGCTCTAAAACATAACTCAAGTGTTACATTCAATGTTGACTAAGGCTAACTGACTGTGGTAGGTGAGAAATGCACCCCACATGTGTGCAGTAAAGTAAACCTAGCGCTAACTGAATGTAGAGGACTAGAACTGAATGTAACTGACTCCTAACTTAGCTTGACCAGTCATTAACTAAAGTGAACTGACCTTGGTTGGTTTCGGCACTCCCAGTGGCTTCCTAAATTGTAGGGATTGGTCTAGGAGGCTCCTAAACTAATGCAATCAAGTGCAATTAGTGGCAGTGAGACTCAATTAGTGTTCCCAACACTTTGGTAACTGAAACATGTGCCCCAATTAGGTCAAGTTGACCCAATGGTGCTAATGACTATAAATATACTGGATGGACTCCCGATTTAGACATGACTCCCAATTTGGACATATGAACAAATTTGGACAAGGAAGGATTAATAATCCTAACACCCCCCCTGAATGCTAACTTGGACAAACTGTGGGCCTTGTTAACTAAGACCATAGGTCACCCATTACATCAAGTAAAGTAAAGTAACTGCTCAAAAACAAGGTGTTGGGGAAAAACCACATGGGAAAAAATCCCCCCCCTTCTAATTAAGCAGGTTAAATCAGGATCAATCTGGTTCTTCTGTGCACAGGTATCCTGGGGCATGGAATGTGAACCTCTCCATCATTATGCATGGAGGAATATTCCTCTTTGGAAGAAGAATGATATGCTCAACTAAATCAGAAATATAGACAGCTACCGGATGAAGAATGGACCCATGTAGAGCAACTGAAGTCAACTGAAAAGTGAGAAAAGGTTCTTGAGAATTAAAAGAATGTGAGGAACACTCAAGAAACTGATATGTTTCAGCCATGAACAGCAAACCATGAGTGGTAAGAACAGCCCCAAGTGTTAGGAGCAGGTGTCCAGGCGAATGCAGAAAATATTCCTCTTTACTAGTTCTGTGAGGAGATGAGCATGTGATCAATGGTAGAGAAGCACTGGGATTGTTGAGAGCGAATGCTTGAGTTCCATATTCTGATATAGCTTCTGAAATAGATAATGAATCACATAATAAAATATCAGTAACCTCATATGAGGAAACTAACACCAAATCCCCATCAGCAGTTTTGAAAAGAAAGTGCGGTACTTGATTTTTCACACCGGAATTGGTGAGAGCAGCTACAAGCATGAATGAAGGATTTTAGATTTTAAAATATGAACCAAATAATATCATATCAGAAATTAAATCAGATCTAAATAGGTTCAAAACAGATCCAAAATTGTGAAATGTAATCAAATCCCCAGCAGCAGTTTTGTAGGAGACTTGTGGTACTTGTTTCTTCACACCATTGATGAGAACAACTACAAGCGGTACTGAAAGATTATGAATTTGATATATTAAACCAAGAAATATCAGATCATATATAAATAATATCATATCAGATCCAATAAGGTTAATATCAGATTCAAATAAATGGTTAACCGAGACGGTGGATGCATAGCTTTCTTCTTCTTCAAAATTCTGAATTTTGGTGCATGCAATCCTGCAGGAATTTGCTGGAAAATATAGATCATGGGGAGCAAATGGATCACTCTGGTAATCCGATATTTCTTCAAAAATATCCAAGGTATCACATTTTTTCACACCAGCAGCAACATTAGAGGGAGAAAAATAAAATTTCTCTTCACTTTCGGAAGCAATTACTGGTAAAATTTGCACAGAATTTAAAGGAAAATCACCGATGAATGTTTGCATGGAAGTGCAGCAGAATTTTTGTTCAATATCAGAGATTTTAATTTCTTCTTCTGTTTCAGCAATATGAGAAGATGAGATATCAGAAATCTCATGAACTTCCAGAGCATCAGGAGAAGGAGTCACTGCATGGAGATTGTCTTCAATTCGAATTGACTATGTAGAAGCTTCTGCTTCTTCTTTATCTTGAACAACTTCATTAGAGAGAGTGGAGGCTGAGATTTTTGGATCAAGGATTCTTATGGTGCTGGATGTGCTCTCCAAAGTGCTATTATGATCCTCATAAATCATTCCAAAGGTTCTGTCCAATCGTGTCCAGAGTTCCTTCAAATCTTCAATAGATCTAATGAGGTAGCGCAAGCTAGGAGAAAGACTTGTTGCTATTGTTCCAAAAGCTCCATCACTTTTATTCAGCCAGTTAATCTTACTAAAACACTCTTTACTGAGTCCAATATACACCCAATAGAGACCTTGTCTCATCAGAGATGAAATCATTTCGAAGTTGTACTTGCAAAACAAAAAAATGATCCAGTAGCAGATCTGAGGAGGAGAAGTGCCTTGTCCACCGAGGCTCTGATACCATATTAAATTGAGCACATAGATCTGTAGACAAACACACAACTCACATGATATATCACACAATTTACTCAGTTATTGAAGAATGAAACAGTGCAAAAATGGCTTGCAGCTGTGAATGCTTTTCATTAATCAAAGAGTAATTACATAGATAATTACAATGAAGTATAATGGCTTTAATAACCACAAGAAATTCGAATCCACATGAGGAATTTTGAATTGATTAGAATCTACTTGACTGTAGGTAACCAAGACCTTGTCTAAATCACTATCGGAGGACTCAGTAGTTAACTAACCTTGTCTAAACCATAACCGGAGTTCATCGGAGCTCTAAAACAAAAATCAAGTGTTACATTCAGTGTTGACTAAGGTTAACTGACTGTGGTAGGTAAGAAATGTGCCGCACATGTGTGCAGTCAAGTAAACCAAGCGCTAACTGAATGTAGAGGACTAGAACTGAATGTAACTGACTCCTAACTTAGCTTGACCAGTCATTAACTGAAGTGAACTGACCTTGGTTGGTTTTGGCACTCCCAGTGGCTTCCTAAATTGTAGGGATTGGTCTAGGAGGCTCCTAAACTAATGCAATCAAGTGCAATTAGTGGCAGTGAGCCTCAATTAGTGTTCCCCACACTTTGGTAATTAAAAGATGTGCCCCAATTAGGTCAATTTGACCCAATGGTGCTAATGACTATAAATAGACTGGATGGACTCCCGATTTAGACATGACTCCCAATTTAGACATATGACCAAATTTGGACAAGGGGGGATTAATAATCCTAACAACTTTTGCTACTATGTTAGTAGCTAAGACATATTCCTTACGTATTGCATTGGTGGATAAAGTTATGCAAGTTTCTACTTGATGGAAATATGTCTGTGTTATTGTATGTGTTCCATTTATAGTGGCAAGTCTCTCAACAATTTATGTTACTCCATCAGTATATAGAGATGGATCTATTTCTTGAGATTATTCATGTATACCTGGAGGAGAGTGTGATTATTCCTTGTTGACACACATACATGCTGGTTGTGTATTTTTCAAATTGTTACTTTCAAGTTTTATGGATTCAACCCTTTCTACTCCACTGATAGATATAGAAACCTCTACTTTTGTGCTTTCTTCCCCTTCTACATTTTCATCCATATTCCTTTCACGTTCCAAACCATTAGC
Source organism: Pseudotsuga menziesii (assembly GCA_001517045.1). Classification (NCBI taxonomy): domain Eukaryota; kingdom Viridiplantae; phylum Streptophyta; class Pinopsida; order Pinales; family Pinaceae; genus Pseudotsuga; species Pseudotsuga menziesii. The sequence continues at coordinate 119,892 of LPNX011132721.1, forward strand.
CTCTATTGCTGTAATAGAGACTAGAGAATATTCCTCAGTACTCACATTAGCATCTGGATATCTATTGGATTTTGTTTGTTTTTCATTTGTTGTTATTGTCAATTCTGTTGTCAGTGCCTCATTTTCTATTGGAAACATCCCATCAACTTTTGTTATTGGAATAATAACTAGATTTATGTGTGATTCTTTTGTTTGATCATCCAATGATGGGTACGATAATGCTTCATCTTTTTCAAGGCTTCATCTTTATGGTTCTTTTAGATATTGAAAATCCATTATGTGTTCCATTCATAATGTCAAGGCTCTCAACAATTTTAGTTACTCCATCAAAACATAAGATTTTAAGAAATAACAAAAGAACTCAAAACATGAAAGCTCCAACATCAATTACAATATCCAAATGTGAACTACAGAAGAAAATAAAAAATATAGAAGCAAAAAGTTGATGAATTCATGTATGTTCTTTAGATTAGCAACTCATGATCATGAAGTCTCATGTTTCTCAAAATACATAATGACACACCCTAGGTTCATAGGGTTTACTAATATATTCTATTATATTCAGTGTTATAGGACTACATTATGATCACATAAATATGGGCCTTTAATAAAACCCATATATATTATAGGTACTCTGCCAAATTCATCCTCATCAATATAATTCACAGCTGTAGTGGTGTGTTTAACCTTGCACTTGCATTGGATGTACATTTCCTTATCCTTCTTGACCACTTATTGAGCCTTGTTTGTGACCAACATCAAACACTGTAGTGACGAGTTCTATCTTAATATTGATCATAATAGATAGTAGTTTTTCCTCCTTAGTGTGACTAGGATGGACATTTGGAATTAGAGAAATAACTTTGGTCATAGAATTGGGCATTGATAACTCTTTTCCTCGTATTGTCTATGAAAACTTTAGGCACTTGTTAACAACATGGAGCATCAAATAATCCTTTTTGCATGTCTACACTTACAAGAGGATTGTATATCAACATTTGTGCTTTCTTCCCTTTCTGCATTTTCATCCATATTCCTTTCATGTTCCAAACCCTCATCCTCTCTTTCCACAATAGAGAGTAGATCATATTCCTGTACTTCCTACCAAAAATATAGAGCGAACTCCCCGATTTAAAGCATATTTGACAAGGCAACATTTAAGTTTGCTTCTTTCACGAGCCTTCGTGGCCTTAGCGATCAAAATTCCCATTAATATGGGTCAAATAAACTAAGGTCTAATGTATTAAATTAAAAAAAAACACATTTCATATTAAAAATTCACCCCTTATATATTTGATACCCCTTTAATTTCACCCTTGGGCTATATTTCGCCCCTAAAAATCATCTCCGGGACTCCAATGGTCCATATTGGAGAGATTTCCCAACCTCAAATAAAGGGAGTACTAGCTAATAGGGTCCATATATTAGAAACAAACAAGTTGTATCACCCACCATTACTGGAAAATATGGGTGAACTCAACATTCCATGGCTTCATTACTCAAAATAATGGGTGATTTCAATATTTCCTGGCCTTCCTACAAAAAAAACGGGGTGAACTCCCTAATTTCAACCATATTTGATAGGGTGACATTAAAGTTTTCCTTTTTCACAGGCCTTCATGGCCTTGGTGATCCAAATTTCCATTAATATGGGTTAAATAAATTTAGCGTTAACATATTAAATTTAGAAAAACACATTTTATATTAAAAACTCGCCCCTTATATATTTGAGACCCCTCTAATTTCTCCCTTGGGATAATATTCACCCCTAAAATAATCTTTGATAGAAACCTTTGTATTCTAAACCAAAACCACTCCCTGTTTTGAAAAGTCAGTCCAATTCAGATACTGAAATATTAAAAGAAAGCGGTTGTAATCCTTCAGATGTTAAGGATTTCAAAGCTTCACTTGAAATTTTTTCAAAAAATCCTTCATCAAACCCTAAGGTATCTCGATTCAGTCCATTTGATAACAAAATGTCATTATTAGAAAATAAAAAACTCCAAATATTCTTCGTTGGATCCTCGTCCATTGAACTATATACCCTTATTTGTCAGATTGGAGGATGTTGTCTCATAAAAATAAGCTTATTTACATGTTTCATCTAGGGAACTTAGAGCTTTGAATCCCCATGTTACTATTATCTAATGACCTTCCTCTCTCTCAATATTAGGGGTTTGGGTAGGTATGAAAGGGTTAGGGCTTTATCCAAGCTTTTCTTAGATACTAACCCTAATTTTATTCTCTTACAAGAAACTATGTGCTCTGCCTATTTAGACATTGAAACAATTGTAAACATCTTGTTAGGTTGGTAAATGTTGGTTGTTAGTGCTTCAGGTTTGTTGGGAGCAATCCACTCTTGATGGAATCCTAGGGTAGCTCATATGAAGTCTTTCAAAACCAATTGGGGAATTTTTTTGGAAGGGAAACTGGGGTTTATTGATCTATATTTGATAATTCATAATGTTTATGCTCCTTAAAAAAATAGATATTGTTTTTGGGAATATTTATCATCCTCGAGCTTGTTAAGTTTTAAAAATATTATTTTGGTAGGAGATCTCAATTTCACCTTGTCCCCAGCTGAGATATGGGTTCATAATGCTAAACTAGATATCTTGGCACTCTATTTTAAAATATTATGGAAAGGTTTGATTTAGTAGATATCTCCCCACTAGTGCTGGAACCAATGTGGTCCAATGGTAGAAGTGGGAAGGATGGAATTCTCAAGAGACTGGACAGATTTTTTGTTAAGACTTCTTTGATTCAGAGCTTTCACAGACATAGAACTTGGGTGAGGGTGAATAAATTCTTTGATCATTGGACCATTTTCTTGCAATTTGATGGATCTTCCCCTAAGAAAAATTTCCCTTTTAAGTCCAATATCTCTTTGCTTGAAAATGAGGCTTTATGTACTTGTGTTCATGATACTTGGTTATCCTATAAAATTGATGAGCTTGTCAATCCCGTGGATCATTTGGTATTTAAGATAAAATATCTTAAAGAATCAGTCACAAGTTGGATCAAAGATAAGAAATCAAATGACTGGGAAGACTTCTCTTACCTTGAGGGTTAGATCATAAACTTATATAAAAATAATATCAATTTCTCTATTTATGAAGAATATCTTTTACTAACCAAATAATTTGAAAATAAAAAAATATTTGATCTTGAAACAAGAAGAAAAACATTGGATACTTAAATGCGGAGCTATTTGGATCAATCTGGGAGACAACAATACTAGGTTTTTTTCACTTGTTTTCCTCAAATAGGAGAAATTTAAACTCTTTCTGGGACTTAGATAATGAAAATGGAAATCTTGTGAAAGGTCAGGATCATCTTCAAAGTTTGGCTAAAAATTATTTTGAAAATATTTTCAAGAGGGATGGGCAAAATTCACTTGAAGCTCATCTTAAAACTATCATATTATATCCTTCCTTTTTCAATGAAGATGATAACCTCCTTGTGCAAGGCCAAGTGTCTCTCAAGGAAATACAGGAAGCATTACAGCAGTTCAAAAAAGAAATAATTCTAGGCCCTGATGGGTGGACTATTGAAATCTTTCTACATTTCTTTGATATAATGGGAAAAAGAGTTGCTTGATCTAGTTGAACTCTGTAGAATTGAAGAATGTGTTTCTGGAGCTTTAAACTCCACCTTCATCACTTTGGTTCCTAAATGCAATAAATCAGTTAGTTTTGTTGATTTTCATTCGATATCTCTTTGCAACTTGATCTATAAGATTATTTCAAAAATTATTGCAAATAGAATTAAGCCAATTTTATCTAAGGTTGTTTTTTGTGAGCAGTTAGGATTTCTTCATGACAGACAAATTTTAGAAGCCATAGGGATAACTCAGGAGGCTTTCCATTCTATCAAGAAAAGGAAATTGAAGGCCCTCCTCCTCACAATGGATTTGGAAAAATCCTTTGAGAAATTTGATTGGGATTTTCTGAGGTTAGTTATCATTCAACTTGGATTTCCTTTGTCGGTTTTCAAGTGGATATTGGCATTTGCCACATTTTAGCAATTTGCAGTATTGGTCAATGGTGCTCCATCAACTTTATTTAAAAGTGGAAGAGGACTTAGACAGGATTTTCCACTTTCTCGCCTTCTTTTTCTCATTGTTACTGAAGGATTAAGTATACTTGTCCATGATGTTAAGGAAAAAGGTACCGTGAAAGGAATCAAACTCTATAAGGATCTCTCTATTACACATTTGATTTTTGCAGATGATGTTCTGATGTTTGGTATGGATTTATTCGATGAATGGAGGTGTTATAAAGAGATCATCAATTTATTCTATAAATATTTTGGAATGTCTATCAGCACCCAAAAAAACAATTTTTTTCCACAACAAATTGGATAAGACTTCTTTAGTTGATATCACTTCTATCCTTCCATATAAAACTTGTGATATAGAATATGGTTTTCATTATCCAGGCTACTTTCTGAAACCGAATGACTACAAAGTTCAAGACTGGCATTGGTTTCTAGAGAAGTTTGACAAAGAATAAAAAATTAGACTTTTAGATTCCTATTTATTGGTGGATGTCATGTCCCCACATTTTGAACACTAGAAGTGTTGACCTCTCCTTACACCTTAGGAGTCAAAAGATGCATGAAATAATTAACCTAGGAAATTTTATGAAAATCTTACTTAAGAGGCATGTACTTGGTTGTATTAATTGACATTATTAATTATTATGCAATTAATTATATGGAAAATAAGTTTCCATGTCAAGAGGGCACACTTGGGAAAGCCAACTTGCCAAGGAGGAAAATAGAAACTGTCATAGGACTAACAAAAGGCAATAAAAAATAGTCAGACACAAAAGAGGTAACTCTGGGTAAAGGAAGGGCGTAGGTTTCCATTTTGGATACTTGGTCACAAAAGATAAATTTTAGGAAAATTTTTCATATGGAAAAAAAAAATGGACCAAAGGAGGGTGCAATTTCCATTTTGAGGTTTAGTCACAGAAGGAGGAAAGGCAAAAAAGTTGTCATAGGAAAAAGAAGGAAACTATAGGCCTAAGGAGGGCACAGTTTATAAATGGGATGGAATATAATGACATGGAAACATATCAATGACACATAAATGCTAATTTATCAAGGAGGGCACACCATGTGGCTAGGGCTAGGGTTTTACCAAGGGAAACTTTCTTAGCAGGTGATTGACTTATCGAACAAGTCACTAGAGTTTTATTTAAATAAAGTGGGAGCTAAATTATTGATATTTTTGTTTATTTATTATACTTATTTTGATGAAAATAAGGCTTCCTTACTGATTTTTGTGCCTCAATATCTTGGGAGATGCACCCCAAGGTTCTAATTCCCCTTGTTCTCTCCTTTCCCCTTCTATCTTATTGCAGGTGACTTGAGCTAAGAAGGATACAATAAATTAAATATAGAATTATATATCTGATTCCCACTCATTCTGATATGTATATTACAGTAATATTATGTCCCATATAGCTTCCATCATTAAATGCTCATGAGAAGTGAATTTTGTGCCCATCTAGTGGGGTATTTGATTGTATAATTTAATGGGAGTAAAATAATATCCATGGAAGGAGTTTTAAAGGTTATGATATGATTAATTATGATATATTAACCTATTTAAAACTTCATTATAAGGTCATATTTCATTCTGGTATGAAATTCATGAATTTATGTACCCCCTTGCTAGTTGACTAGGCAAATTTAACTAGTCTTACATTTTTATTAATTATGAGAGACCTATGCATAAAAATGTAATTCTGAAAGTTGATTTAGGTATTTAACTAACCCATATATACAACCCAACCCTCAGACAAATATTTCATTGATTCCATACATTTTTTGGGAAACCTTCTTTATCTAGGGTTTCCCTGGGCCAAAACTACCAATTTTTCCCAAATATTCCCAAACAACTACAAATCACTCACGATATGTCCTTGACTGTCTGAAAATTAATTTAATACTTTATACCAGCCATACCATACCTATTTTCCTTTCCCAAGCCCCTGGTTGTTGTATTTAAAAAAGTATTCCTAGTTGCACGGTTGGGTGACCCAGAAGCATGGGAGTAGGTTTCAACGGGGGTGATTCCAAAACCTAAATGGTCCCTGATTTAAATGTGTTATGGAATATAATTTATCAGTCCTAAATTTTCCTTTATTTCTCCCAATATATTGCTTCCCTATTTGCAAAATTATCGGCCACTTTCCCTTATTTTCCTAGTTTCAAGAGTTATCCGATTAAGTGCAAATTTGATATAATATTTTGGTTAAAATTAAATCAAATATAATATTATGATTTGATTATAGATCAGGTATATTAATAAGGTATCATAACTCTTTCCTTGTCTCATCCCATGAAAATAAGGCTCTTTGTTAAATAACATTTCCAATCACTAAATCAAGTTGCAGCCATGAGGCTCCTACCAATGATTGAAGAAGAACTTGAGTAGTATGAAGAAGAAGGATATGAAGAGACATCATGCAATACCTCAGGTATATGTAGTAGGAATGATTTTGATTATTTCTATATCCCAGCTTATTATGAATCCATTTTGCAGAAATCTACAAGTGTCAATGGCCAAATGTTCAATGGAAGGAACTCTAAGGAATCCTTCTAGTATTCCATGGAATACTATGCTTTAAAAGAAGAGAAAAGGGAGGTATTATATTTTTTATAGTACTTCACTCTTGAGATACATAAGTTATTTGGAGATCCCTACTATGGGACAAACATGAAAAGGATTGCACACATGGTTGATGAAGTGTGCAAGGAAGTGGAGACTAGATGGTTGCCACCAGGAGCCAAAAGAGAAGGAAAAAAATGAAGATTCATCAAATACATATGATTTTCCAAGAAGTAAGAGAATGTTTGGTTTTTATTCAAAAATAAATTCCAGTGACCATCAATATGAATAAGCCTCAAGTTCCTTGAAGAAGAAGGGAAATGAACTACAGACAGAGATCCATGAGGTGAAGTGCAAATCACCACAAGGTGGTTGCATAAGAGAAGAGGTTGAAGATGAATACACTTCAAGCTTATTGGTGGGTGATATCCATATCAATACTCAAGATATGGGATCATGTATGGGTGGATAGACATATTTTGTATCAGATCCAAAATAATATTACAAATCAGAGTTACAGTCACCTTGGGAGCGTCATAAGGAAGAAGAGGACAAGGCCACACATCTTGGGTGTGAACCAGAGAATTTGGTGGAGGATACGGCTCTTATTTTCATAGCATCCATGTTTACTTATATCCATATTATTCTTGGGAGGATGAAACGAGTTCACTTTCCTATGAGGACTGCAAAATGAAGTACAATGGTGAGGGAAAAGAATTCACTCCTAGTTTCTCTGGTGGTGAACACAAAATTCGTGCAAATAAGGGTGATGTTTTCAATGATGATAAGGGATATTTTGGATCAGATACAAAATAAGAACATATATCATATCTGAAATCATTAATTGAACTTCCTGATGAAGTGGAAAACAAGCCCCCACGAGTTGGGTATGAACTAGAAAATTCGAAGGAAAAAATATGATGCAAAGGGATGCACATAGTTCATATTTTTGTACTCTATTGCAGCATGATGAAGATGAAATGCCAAGGAATTAGGTGATTTATTATTTTTTTAAATATCACATGCCATTACAATCTTCAAAGATACTCACCACTTCACATCCTGGAAGTGATTTTGCAGAAAATTCAAAGGCTGACTTGTATGCTGAGAATGAGTTTAGTGTTGTGGATCCATGCCACAAGAAAAATGGTCTTATATGTCAGTTGTTAGAAGAAGAAATCTTAGTGGAGGATATTATTTGTGAGCCACATAATTTGATTGGATCACTAAAGTAGGATAGAGATAATCTTAGGGTATTCATGAACAATCTTGTTGACATCAATGCCTTGGTGGCACGATGTTGTTGGAAAAATTCTGGAGGAGAGATGGAAGAAGAATCCTTTCTGGAAGAGTGCATAGCACTTAAAGAAGGAATGTCCAAGATGAGGGAGATATATATGAACTTAATATCTGATAGAGATCATCTCCTCATGGTGGTTGAAATGTACCATTGTGCATTAAATAAGGAAACAAAATATTCTGAAAGGATCCATAGTAAATGAGAAGCTACATCTGATTCCTTGAAGAGAACCCAAGAAGCCCTTCAAGAGTCAAGGTTGCAGAATGATCAACTTCAAACAGATTTGAATGTACCACACCCCCCATATTTCATTAAAAAGAATAATGCGCACTTGGTAGGAACTACTTTGGATGTGATGAAAGGACCTCATGTGGAGGAAAACCATGAGGAAGTAGCATATTTACAGAGGCTTGTGAAAATCTATGTGGAAGAAAATATTATCCAAGAAATCATTAAGATTGAGAGGAAGGATTAAGTGCTCTTATCTGAGAAATATGGATGATCAAATTCCATCTGGATCAACAAATAAAATTCCTTATTCATCCATTGATTAGGTGGATAGAGACACTTTTGGAGGTAAACAATTTAATTTCTGCAATGAATTTTTGTTGTGACTAACATTTTCTTGACATGGGGGAAGCCACAAAAATGTATTTTTGAGCCATCATATACATCCAGTACATATGCACAGGAGGTGCATTTTTATTTGTATGTTCTTGAAGGATTTGAGAGAAAAAAATGGATACCAAGCACTTTCAATTTTCCACAGAGATTTGTAGATGCCCCTTGGTGAAAGATGTATAGTTTTGGAGAAGACACAAGATGGTACAAATTATGAACCAGTCAAAGGATTCATGGATTTCCCCACTTTTATGGTGGATGATTATTACCAATGTTTCAAATTAGTTCATGACTTTCCATCTTCTACACCTTTTACAACAACTACAACACATGAGAATGATAGCTAGGTGAAGGGATTTTTTCTTTTGGTGCAGAGTAAGGAGCATGAGGATCCCACACTCATCCATGGGTATTTGTTAAGAGAACCACCCAATCCTCAGCAACATCAAATGCATCAATTTCCTATCTTTGATTCCTCCATTCATCATTGTGATTGCATGACTAGTGGGAGACAATTGAGCCATTGGGATTGTGCACACGAAAAAGAAATAAGATTCCCATATGGACCTGATAGTTGGAGTATTTGTTCATACATGGAAGGAATGGGTAGGTACTTGTTGGATTTATTCACCTTGGAGGGTGTACCTTTTTGTTACACCATGGGATTTTCAGAAGACACATCCTACATCTTCTGTGAGCAACATGGGGATCTATGGTTGTTGGAGGATTCCTATAATTGTTTTGGGACATGGGATGCACACCTATGTCATTAACATAATTGTGAGATCCAGTGATGGTGTGCATCAAGCACATAAACAATTTTATGCTCGGTGGGCAAGTCTCACATATTCCCAAATTTGCATTGGGAGTTTTCACTTTTCATTGTGGTGGTATGATTTCCACATCATGATTTTCATCTTCTATGATGATAAAATTATGTTGTTGTTACTGATGTTTAGTAGGGGGAAGATAATACCATGGGACCATGGAATTCTTTGGAATGAAAGATCTCCAAAGGGGGAAACAACATTTAGATCTTTGCAGAGGATGAAGTGGGATCCATGTTTTCTACTTAGTTACCATAGTTGGGTTGAAAATTTAGATGGAAAAAAGTGGTCATTAGAGAAATGCTATGATCATAATGGTGCAACAGAAACATGGTGGAAAATTTTTGCAGGACTTTGGGGTGCTTCTTCTTTAAGACAAGCAGACTTGGGAGGGGAGGATTGTCATGTCCCCACATTTTGAACACCAGAAGTGTTGACCTTTCTTAACACCTAGGGGGTCAAAAGATGCATTAAATAATTAACGTAGGAGATTTTATTAAATGTTACTTAGGAGGCATGTGCTTGGCTATATTAATTGTCAAATTATTAATTATTATGCAATTAATTATGTGTAAAATAAGTTTCCATGTCAAGAGAGTGCACTTCGGCAAGCCAAGTTGCCAAGGAGGGAAATAGAAAGTGTCATAGGACTGACATGAAAAGCCAAGGAAAAGCAACCAGACAAAAAAGACGAAACTCTAGGCTAAGGAAGGGTGTAGTTTCCATTTTGGACACTCAGCCACAAAAGCTAAATTTCACAAAAATATTTCATAAGGAAAAGAAACAACAACGGACCAAAGGAGGGCGCAATTTGCATTTTGAGGTTCAGTCACAAAAGCAAGAAACACATAAACGTTTTCATAGGAAAAAGTAGGAAATTTTTTGCCCAAGGAGGGCATAGTTTCTAAATGGGATCGAATATTATGACATGGAAACATATCAATGAAACCTACATGCTAATTTCTGAAGGAGGGCGCACCATGTGGCTAGGGTTAGGGTTTTACCAAGGGAAACTTGCTCAGCAGGTGATTGGCTTTCCCAAAAAGTCATCAGAGGTTTATTTAAAGATAGTGGGAGCTCCATTATTGAGCTTTTGGGTTGTTGATTATTCTGATATTGATGAAGCTAAGGCGTACTTACTTATTTTTTTCATCATTCTCTTAGGAGATGTGCTCCAAGGTTCTCATTCCCCTTCTTCTCTCTTTTCCCCTTCTATCTTATTGCAGGGGCCTTGATATAAGGAGGATCCAATCAAGTTCAACTCAACTTATGTATCTTATTCCCACTCATTCTGGTATGTATATGACAATAATATTTTGTCCCATAGAGATGCCATGATTAAATTCTCATATTAAGTGATTTTTGTGCCCATTTAGTGTGGTATTTGACTGTATAATGTAATGGGAGTAAACTAATGTATAAAAAGGGATTTTTAAAGGTTTTTATATGATTAATGATGACATATTAATTCATTATCAAATATTATTTCATTCTGGTATGAAATTCATGAATTTATGTACACCCTTGCTAGTTGAGTATCAAAATTTAACTAGTCTTACAATTTTCTTAATTATGAGATATTTATGCATCCAAATGTAACAAAGAAAGTTGAAGTAGGTATTTAAATGACCCCACTATACATACCAACCATTAGACATATATTTACTTGATCTCTTACATTGTTTGGGAAGTCTTCTTTATGTATGGTTTCCCTGAGCCAAAACTGCCAGTTTTTCCCAAATATTCCCAAACAACCCCAGATCACTCCGAATATGTTCATGACTATCTAAAAATTCATTTAATACTTTTTAGCATTCAGAAAACGCCTTTTTACCTTTCCCAAGCCTATGTTTGTGGGATTTGAAAAACTCTTCCTAGTTCAATGGTTGGGTGACACATAAGCATGGGAGTAGGTTTCGATGGAGCTGATTCCGAAACCTAAATTGTCACATGCCCCAATTTGAAAAACAATTTTATGTTATTGAGGGAAATTATGTTATATTTTATGCTAAAGTTTGTAATTAATGACCAAGTGGGGTCAAGGATAATTTAATGAAATGCATAATAGTTTATTAATAAATAAATAAAAGATGAGACAACGGCTTAGGGAAGCTGTTAAATGAGTGTTTACTGGTCACTTGGTGGAGGATACTAGGTTGATATCATGTTGACAAGTGGCAGCATCCTCAAACTACTTCTAGTTGTTCCAGGTGGCTCATTAAGTAAAAACTGACCGAAAAGACCTAGGCATGCTAATAAAACTTCCCATTGAAGACAACTGAGGATGCTCATTCTGGATTTGTCATCATTATGAGTGAATGAAGTACACATGAGAAACTCAATGCAGAGGACTAGCTGAAGTGAGTTTGAGGGGATAAGTGCGAAATATTAAACTTGTGCAGCTATTCTAAGTTGAAGTTCATACTGTTGTAAGCAAGGATGAGTTATTGCTGAATATTCAGTCGAGTTGCAGAGGATCTCAATATTACATCTCTCACCTAGTACTCTACCAGGAGGACCAGGAGACAGGCTCGGAGGTCCTGAGAAATTGCAGGCTAAGCTTTTCTCAAGGAGTTGGTTGGGAGGAACAAGATCCTTAAGCTGTTGTCACCTCATCTATTTGACAGGTTCTACTTTTTTAGGTTTAATTATTATTTTATCTACTGTTTCAAAAAAGGATTAAGAGTTTATCAAGATTAGTACATTGTTATTTTATTATGGTTAATGAAGAAGAAAGAACATTTGTTTTATTGAGAAAGTTAGAAATTATTAGATTATGATTTTAAAATAGAGATATTGCTAAGTAAAAGATGGATAGAAAAATTACCAAACTATATTTTTCCATGCCTTTTACAAGGCAGTACTCTAGTGCAGTAGCTATGCTCGGTTTAGATAAGTAGATTTTCATTAACTATGAATGAAAATGTAAATATTTACTTCTATACTTTTATGTAAGTTATTTACAGAAATATAGTTGCACTTGTAATATCTATTGAAAGTATCTACAATATCTAGACATAGGAAAGAATAAATTTATATAATAAACACCAATACGTATAATATTTATAAAATTAAAATCAGTAGAAACACATAATATAAATTCAATAAATAAATTTTAAATAAATAAGTATAAGAACAATGAAATATCTACTTAGGGTTTAACCTTGTTCTTAATATCTTAGATTACTTAACCATCTATTCAGGCTTATAATTAAACTAGGTTTACTCTAAGCATAGGTATTAATACTGCAAACCTCAAGGAAACATCTAGGGTTTGCAAGAGATAGGATTCATCCCTAGGAAATAAATTATACATTTTATTTCATAATACAAAAACCTAGTAGAGCTTTTCCAAATTTAATAACAACAATAAATAATTTTACTTAAAGCAAAATAATTACAGAGCTAAGATTATTACTGAAAACAAAGTAATTTTAGAGCTATAGATTATTCAATTCTAATCTTTAAAGAGAAACATAATATCTTATTTATCTAGTAACACTGTACAAAATAAATAACAAATTTACCATAAAACCTTTTACACCTAAATTAAAATAATGCTGTAAACAACACTAACCTGTAACGAATCTGAACAAGCATAGTGGCCTTTTATATTAGCTGTCAAGGCTTTAAAGCCTACCAAAATGAATTCTTCAAGTCTAAACAAAAGTCATAAAAAACAAAAATATTACAATTATAAATTACTGCAGTGAAAACCCTTCATCTGGTTAAAGAAATACTAAAAGTACTGTCATATCTATTTCTGTAAAAAGAACCAACTTAAATCTTCAAGAAACCACCCAATGGTTGGAAAATACTGTCACGGCCTAGATTCGAGTATTAAAATCAAATAACATTTACATCTTTCCAGGATGTGAAGGCTCAACAAAAACCATTAAGTCGCGGCTGCAGTAGCCTAAACATTTCCATACAATAGCCTCTACAACTTTAAAATTTTATAAAAACAAAGAAAAATCAAATAATTTTTTACTGTGGCTGAGCCATCAACTACCACAGTGATTCTCCTATTCCTTCCACCATAATTTAAGTATAGGTAAAAACCCTTAGATATCATCAGGGCTTACTAGGTGAATGCGTTGCTGAAGATTTAGGAAAGTTTAGTATCCAGCTTCAAATCCAAGCCTAGAGAGACCTGCATATCATAACTATGTTAGTATCTTTTTAAAAACCGTAATGAAAATGCTATAATTATTAAACTATAAACATTTACAGGTCGTTACCTGGTAATACTCATATTGGAGAAGTCGTGGAAGCGAAGCCACTGGAGCCCAACTCGACGGAACCTCAAAGAAAGAAGCCCATGAACTATTTATGCATAGAGTGTAGCGAAACCTTGAACCACGATTTGAAGGGAATGAACACCATGAAAGGGGAGTAAACTAACAAGAGGCAGAAGCAACTCCTCACTTAAATACTTCTGTCCACCGTGCACTATGAACAAACACCCACAGTTACTCAAGACGATGGTGAAAGCTAGCCTCAACGCACAAGTGCCTCATCAATAGTCAACAAGCCTCAAAACCCAAGTATACTATCACCCTGCACAAGCTCACAGAGATTTGGAGGACGATGTTTTTATCTTGGAGGTAATACAGAACCATGGCAGCCATGAGCTCTCAACTCGTCCACTCCGCAACTGAAGAAAACCCTCACAATGCGAAAATAGGGCTAGGACAGTTTCATAAGTCAACATAACCTAATTTCTAAATCACCTCCATGTGTCCCCAATAATTTCACACTCATGGGTTTGAAACCATAGTCGAGTTTCAATCTGTAGCAATCATTTAGGTATCAATTCAAATAAACATTTCGATGATATTTTATCATTGTTAATAACGTTTTTATGCTTGGTTGTATTGATACCTAGTTTTTAAACCATAGGATAAAAGAAATAGTATTTCTTTTAAATTGTTATTGTCTACTAGACAAGTTATGGTAATTACTTTCTAACTACGTTTGTAGAATATAAATAAAAGAGCTATATTCATAATAGTAAAACATTATTGGAAGAAACAATTTATTCATCCCTGGAAGTGATTAACATAAATCTTGTATATTGAGAGTATTTTGCATAACTATAGTGCACTAATTACAATATCTTCTCTAGTAATTATGATAGCAACAATATCTCAAGGGAATTACAATTTATAACAATTGCATTTGAAAGTGTAGTTATAGCTAGGTGGGTATACTTGGGAACATGGTGAAAAGACAACAAGATTACTAAAGTGTAATTTTAAAGTTTGAAGATGAACTCATTTAAATATAAATGAAACATTGGACCAATTTTTGCACACAATGCGTAGTTGGGAAATCAAGCAGGTGCAACCTATCTACTCTTTGATATGAGTCTCAATTGTAAATCAATGACTAATTGTGGAGAAAGCAGTTTAAGAGTTAAAATAGATAATCTATCTATTAAGAAAACAACTAATTATAGAAACCCTGAAGTAAGGGTAAATTTTTGTAATACTTTTAAACAAGTATGATGACATTATTGAAAAACAGAGCTCATAGAAAACTAAGCTTTATAAACAAGAAAACTAAGTAATAGTTTAACATCATAGAGTATTTTAATTTACATAAGAATTCAATTGAGTACGAGTAAAACCAAAACTCCAATTGCTATTATGATAAATACGTAAATTTAGGCAGTTACAAGCAAAACATTTCTTTTCCTTACAAAAACCTTAGATCATAAATACTTATGAGCATAAGTAGGAGCATTCTTTAAAGAAGTTCTCAATCAACTCATTTTGAAGAAGGCTAAGCATTTAGTTGAAAACTACTTGATGACTTATTTGGCTCCATTTTTGTAGTAAACTAAATATTTATCTAAGCCATCCTTACACAGTTTTGTTTTATCATCATTATGCAGTTTGACGATTTTTAGCTATGTCAACGTTACCTCTTACAAGGACAGGCTGCAAATAAACATTTTAAATACTAGCATTTTATCTTATGCTAGTGAAGTATCTTTCTTGATATGGATATTTTATTGGAACAAAATGCTTACCTGTTAGAACCTGTAAAAGAACCATCATTTCCATTGTGTTAGCTGTAAGCTAAGTAAGCCTTGATCACACCTAAGAGTTCTCCCTACTTGACAGAAAAAGACAATAACACACTTAACATTAGTTAAGATGCAGAATTCTTTTCTACTTTCTAAAAAATACAACTGCTATGTTTTACAGTACTTACATAGTATTTAAGATAAGCCAATAATTTATACAAAACCAAACAAAAGAATTCATATTTGTTATTCTTTTAAAATTGTTTGAATATCCGCTAACAGTTAATGGTTCATTGGCAATGACACTTGGCATTTTATGTTACATGAAAAGTTTTAAATTTTTATGAATTTTTGAGTTATTACATAAATGGTCTCTGATTTAAATTTGTTAGGGAATATAATTTATCATTCCTAAATTTTCCTTGATTTCTCCCAACATACCACTTCCCTATTTGCAAAAGTATCAGCCACTTTCCCTTATTTACCTAGTTTCAAGAGTTCTCTGATTAAGTGAAAATTTCATATAATATTTTGGTTAAAATTACATCAAATATAATATTCTGATCTGATTACATATCAGGGATATTATAGTGGAACTCTTACACTTATCAAGGTTGTTCCCACAAGTATTCTTGTTTACTGGTTTTCTCTTCTCCAAGTCCCTTCTTTTATTATCAATCATTTAAGAAGATACATCTTCATTTTTTTATGGACAAGGGGCTCAAAAAATGGTAAAATTATTATGATTGGTTGGGAGAAACTCTCTTTGCCTAAAGAGTGGGGAGGATGGGGCATTAAAATTCCTTTTTGGTTCAATACTACATGATGAATGAAAATATTTTGGAGGGTATTGACAAGAAATACTCTCTGGTCAACCATTTTGAAAGGAAAGTATTTAAAGATGAATATTTTTTACTGGATTAGGAAGCCTCCAAAGGTCTACGGGAACATTTCTCCAATATGGAAGGGATTTTTAAAATTCTATAACATTAGTTTAAATCTCTCCTAGAAAGTTGGGAATGGTAGGAATATTATGGTTGGTATTGACCCTATTATCAGTCTAGGAGAAGATTATAAGCTCTCTTCTCACATTTTAAATTATATGGATGATATTGGATACACAACTATGGACCATATTAGAATACCTATTTGGAAAAACAGAGATTGTTCTGACTGGCTTACAACTAAATATTTGGGTATTATTCATAATTCAACATTTGAATGGGAGGAATATATTAAAAATTGAATATGACAGGCTATAAACTCTCTATGGAAGAGGATTCATTGATTTGGACAACAAACCCACAAACTGGGAACATCTCTGCTAAGACTGCTTATCAAGATATTGTTCTGAAAACTTTCCCTTTAACTATACATAAATGGTGCTATAAGCTTATCTGGAAATGGATGATTCCTTTAAAATTTAAGTGTTTTTTGTGGCAGGATTTAAAAAACCATGTGAAGACCTGGCACAGTTTGATGAAAAAAGGATGGCAGGGTCCTATCTTATGCATTCTTTGCAAGCAGGATTCTGAATCTACAGATCATTTACTTAATAATTGTGAGTTTTATCTCGTTATCTAGACAAATATTTGTCTTTTTTCTAAATATTCCCCAAGTCTGGAAGGGGGAGAACTTTGATAATTGTCTCTTCCATTGGTATAGCTCTAGAAAAAAATACCATATTCTTCCTATCATAATTTCCTGGTAAATTTGGAGGGTGATAAATATTTTTTTATTCGAAGAGCATCATCTGAATATTGATGTTGAGATTACAACATCAAGAATATTCATTCTCCAGTATTGTGAGTAATATCAAGATAGTAGACTTGTGAGTAATATCAAGTCCTACAAATATCCTCATATGATTGAGGTGATGATGCTGTAAAGCTTGTGATTAATATCAAGCCGAGTCTTGTGAGTAATATAAATACAATAAAACGTGTGTGTAATATCAAGTAAATTCTTGTGAGTAATATCAAGATAGTATATTTGTGAGTAATATCAAGTCAGTGAAACTTGTGTGTAATATAAAGTAAAGTCTTGTGAGTAATATCAAGACAGTAGACTTGTGAGTAATATCAAGTTCTACAAATATCTTCATGTTGCGAGGTGGATTACTTTACCATGTAAAGTAGATACGCTATGTGTTGTATGGCTAGTCATGGTCATCAGGTGCCACAAGTATCCTTTAGGGATTAGCTACCCCTAGAGTGATTTACTTTAGCGTGTGACTATATGACCCGGGGAAATACAAATGATCATAGGTTCGAAAACGATCTTATGAGTATGATATGATTAATTAATGAAAGCACATATGGACCATGAAGAGATATTTAATATAATCACAGAGATAGAGAGATAATTCGAATTGCATATGTTGCCACCAAGTAAACTCGAATTGATTAGAAATCATTTGAGTATTAGTTATAGTAAAAAAGTTCAGTTAATTAAGGAATCAATTCCTTAATTTATGCAAGTGATTATTGGAAATAAACACTGATGGAGATGCACTAGTTCTGTTCAATTGCATTCAGTTCTGTTCAGTTACATTCAGTTGCATGTAGTTCCATTAAGTTTAGCTCAATTAACAACTCATTTAGAGTTAGTTAATTAATGGAAGGTGCATATCTTCTTGTGGGAGATAATTATGGAGTGCCAGCTTGGCACCAGATCAATGTGGGGTGCATGATTGAATATGGATCAGTGTTCCAAGTGTTACCAAAATTATCGATGCATGCAACTATTCTATTTTGGTTGTAAAACCTAATTTGACTTGTTATTAAAGTGCTCTGCACTTGGAAAGTTAGATACATTGTTCTATTTTGATCTCCTCTCTCTTGTTCTTCAATGAAATCAATCTACTATTGTGTTGTAATCATTCTCTTCTATTAATCAATCATACTCTAAGATCGTTTGTTAGGTTTTTCATCCTCTGAATCAGTGGAGGGTTCTCCCATGGTATATCCTATGTTCTATGGTTTGATTTATATCTTTGAATTATTAATGTGATTTATATACACTGTTATTATGGATTAAAGTTTTAATGTTAAATTATCTTCATATTTTTCTCAATCACTAACATGATGTCAGAACAAGGGCGTGAAAGAGCTTAGTTTTGTGCAAACACTCTAAGCCTCCGCAAATATTGAAGCATTGAGCAAGAGCGTGAAGAAATTCATTCTATATCCATCCTACCAGAAGATGGACTCGAAAGAACATACAACTTCAATACATGGAAGAAGAGGGTGTTCAATATGCTAGAAGAGCATGATCTATAATATTTTCTGACTCTTGTGATCGAAGATCCCACTATAAATGTATGAAGGACAAATTACAAAAGAATTGAAGCAAAGGAAAAGCAAATTATATATGACTCCATGAAGGAGAACTTGATGTCAGTTCTCACACCATTGAAGACAACAAAGGAGTGTTTTGAGATACTCATAAATCTATGAGAAGAAGGCCCCTACTCAAAAGAGGGATTTTAAGAACAAGTTGTGCAACATGAATATGGAGAAGGATGAAACTGTGGAATCATTCTTCACAAATATTTCACAAGTGAAGGATCAATTAGCAAGCATCGGTGTGAAGATGGATGATGATGATATTCTTCAAACCACCATTGATGGGATCCCTACCTCATTTGAGACCTTTCTTGTTGTGCTAAATGGAAAAGAAGAGTAGCCCAACTTTGAAGAATATGGCATGACTACATTCAAGAATAAGGGTGCATCCATAACAAAGTAGTGCACACTAAAGAAGAGAATCGAGCTCTCATGGCTAGGAATAAGAAAGGGAGGAAGCCTTTCATTCCCAAGAAATACTTTCATACAAAGAAGAAAGATATTACAAATAACTTTGAAAAATCAAAGTTTAAATGCTTCTACTGTGGAAATAACGTTCACTTTGCAAGAGAGTGCAATAAAAAGAAGAAGGATGAAGGAAAGGTTCATTCCTCCACTGCCGTAGAAGAAACTATGCATAATATTACACTCGAAGACAAAGAGACTATAGGATAGTATTATCTTGTCTCTGCATTGTCCGTATCCATCATCACAGGAGAAGATGCATGGATGATCAACAGTGGTGCTTCCAAGCACATGTCAGGGCAAAAGGCTGCACTCTCCAACCTAAAGGAGAAACAATTCTCATGCATGGTGGAATTGGGAGACAATTCTACATATTCAATCCAAGGATTTGGATCCACATCCTTCCAGTTAAATTCAAAAGACACACTTCATATGGATGACATTTTATATGTACCTGGATTGAAGAAAAATATACTCTCTGTTTATGTCCCTGAAGATAAAGGCTTCTGTGTGATTTCCATGGAGAATCAATCATACTTATGGCTGAAGAACCAAAACCTTGATACTGTTGTTATTTTTGGAGTTCGAGAATGAGGACTTTACAAGGTCCCAGGAAAGTTTATTTCATCCATGGTACATCATACCATCATCCCATGTGAGCTTTGGCATAGGAGACTCAGACATCTCCACTTCATAGAACTTCCTGGTTTACAACAGATGGTGAAAGGTATGCCTAGTTTCAATTTTGTTCACTATCTGTCGAGGTTGTCCTTTAAGAAATAATGTTAAAACTAAATTTCCTAGAATCCATACTAGATCTAAAGGCATCCTTTACTTAGTACATTCATATGTGTGTGGAACATGTCTACCCCTTCCCTCTATGGGTCCCTTTACTATGTTTTATTCATTAATGATTTCTCCCATAATGCCTGGATTTTCATCATGAAAGCCAAAAGTGAAACCTTATGTAAATTCAAAGAATTTAAATCCTTGGTAGAAAACCAAACAAGTAGGAATATCCATGCCCTAAGTTCTGATAATGGAGGAGAGTTTGAATCAAATTCCTTTAATGAGTTTTGTAGTGATGCATGGATATGTAAACAATTAACAACTCCTTAAAACCCACAAGAAAATGGGGTTGCACAGAGAAAGAATAGAATTGTTTTTGAGGCTACAAAATCCATGTTACATGATCAAGATTATTTTGATTATTTATGGGAAGAAGCTACTAGTACAGCAGTGCACATTCAAAACAGAAGTCTGCATGTAGTTCTTGATGAGAAACCATCCAAAGAGGTGTTCACTGGTGAAAAACTAGACATATCACATCTTCGGATTTTTGGATGTCCTTTGTATATTCACATTCCAAAAGAAAAGAGAACCAAAATGGAACTTTCTAGAAAGAAGGGAACTTTTGTTGGCTACAGTGAGACCTCCAAAGCATTCAGAATTTATGTACCAGGTGAGACCCATGTTGAGGTAAGTTGGGATGTGAATTTCCATGAGGAGGAAACATTCAAGTGGTCAAAAGAGCTTGAATGTGATATAGATATAGAGGATACTAAGCTTCCTACTTCGGAAAATCATGAGAATGATTCTTCCCCTTCTTAGATTCAGAGGGAGAATGCAGCAAAGCCTACAAAGTTACATGTCATTAATGAACCAGTTGAATTGGTTAATGAACCTCCTACAAAGAAAAGGGAAACACGGTGCCATGATATATTGAGATATGCTGAGAATCATGGAGCACCAATAGGAACTTCCATAAAGCGCATGCATCCTGATAGATATCCAGGATATGTTGCATTGATGAGAAACATCAATGACTCTGAGCCTTCATCATATGAAGAAGCTGCAGAGAAACAAGTATGGAAATATTCTATGACGGAGGAGTATCATTTTATTTTGAAGAATGATGTTTGGGATATTGTTCCCAGACTTGAGAGGAAGTAAGTTGTTAATTCCATATGGATTAACAAGATAAATCATGATGCAGATGGAAGTGTGGACAAGTTCAAAGCCATATTTGTTTCCTGAGGCTTCTCTCAGAAGGAGGGCATTGATTATGAGCAGATTTTTCTTTAGTGGCTAGGTATACTACTATCAGATCTATTATTTAACTTACATCAGTACGAGGCTGGAAGCTTCACCAGATGGATGTGAAGACTTCCTTCATCAATGGCGAGGTTGAGGAAGAAGTTTACATTGAGCATCCTGATGGTTTTGTGATACATGGGAAGGAATCCCATGTGTTCAAGTTGAAGACATCCCTATATGGGTTAAAAAAATCTCCTTGAGCTTGGTACACCAGAATAGACAGTTACCTTCAAAAACTGGGTTTCTTGAAAAGTGATGCAGATTCCAACTTGTACTTCAAAGTAGTGGAGAACCAGCCTCTGATACTATTTCTATATGTTGACGATATTTTCCTCACTGGAGAGGAAAAACTGATTGCTGAGTGTAAGAGGTAGCTTACCTCAGAGTTTGAGATGAAAGACTTAAGACATATGCAATACTTCCTAGGCCTTTAAATTTTGTAGAGGAATGATGAGATATTTCTATTTCAACGTAAGTACATAGTGGAAATCTTACGTAGATTTGGCATCGTGGATTGTAAATCCATAAACACTCTGATGGATTCCAATTTGAGGAAACTTCATGAGATTGAGACTGGATTGGACCTAGTGGACCCCACATTATACAAATAGTTGATTGGCTTGTTGATGTACTCGATGCATTCAAGGCCAGATATTTTCTATGTAGTTAGCATCTTGAGTCAGTTCATGATTGATATTAAACACAGAAATTGGGTTGTAGATAAGCACATATTTATGTACCTCTGCAGTACAATTGCTTATGGACTCAGTATGCCTCCAATGGAGGAGTTTTATTGCTTGGATATACTCATTCTGATTGGGGTGGAAGCATTGTTGATCAGAAGAGCACTTCCGGATACTATTTCAGCTTGGGTTCTTCTATGATTTCTTGGAGTAGTAGAAAGCATGGCTTAGTTTCCCAAAGCACAACAGAGGCTGAGTACATTGCTACTTGTATTGCTTGCAAAGAAGCAGTGTGGCTAAGAAAGCTACTTGGAGGATTCCTCAGTGTAAAGCTATAACCTACAGTGATCAGGTGTGACAACCAAAGTTGTATAAATATTTCTGAGAATCCTATGTTTCATGACAAGTTAAAACACATAGAAATGAAGGATCACTTCATTCGGGTCATGGTCTAGGTAGGTATGGTAAAAATTCAGTGTAAATCTACCGAGGAGCAGATTGCAAATGTGATGAAAAATCCTCTATCTCTAACGAAGTTTAGACACTTCTGAGATAATCTTGGTATGGAAGAGAATGTTTTCCTTGCTGAGAGGGAGTGTTGAGATTATAACATCATGAGTCATTCTCCAGTCTTGTGAGTTATATCAAGATAGTAGGCTTGCGAGTAATATGAATTCCTACAAATATCCTCATATGATTGAGGTGGTGATGTTGTAAATCTTGTGACTAATATCAAGACAGTAAAACTTGTGTGTAATATCAAGTAAAGTCTTGTGAGTAATATCAAAACAGTAGAATTGTGAGTAATATCAAGTCAATCAAACTTGTGTGTAATATCAAGTAAAGTCTTGTGAGTAATATCAAGACACTGGACTTGTGAGTAATATCAAGTTCTACAAATATCCTCATGTTGTGAGGTGGAGTACTTTACTATGTAAAGTAGATACACTATGTGATGTATGGTTATTCATGGTCATCAGGTGCTACAAGTATCCTTTAGGGATTAGCTACCCCTAGAGTGATTTACTTTAGCATGTGACTATATGACCCGGGTCAATACATATGATCATAGGTTGAAAAACGATCTTATGAGTATAATATGATTAATCAATGAAAACACATATAAACCATGCATAGATATTTAATATAAGCACATAGATAGAGAGACAATTCGAATTGCATATGTTTCCACCAAGTAAAATCAAATTGATTAGATATCAGTTGAGTATTAGTTATGGTAAACAAGTTCAGCTAATTAAGGAATCAAATCCTTAATTTATGCCAGTGATTATTGGAAATAAACACTAATGGAGATGCACTAGTTATGTTCAGTTACATTCACTTCTTTTCAGTTACATTGAGTTGCATGTACTTCCATTCATTTCAGCTCAGTTAACAACTTAGTTAGAGTTAGTTAATTAATGGAAGGCACAAATCTTCTTGTGGGAGATAATTATGGAGTTCCAGCTTGGCACAAGATCAATGTGGGGTGCATGATTGAAGATGGATCAGTGTTATAAGTGTTAACAAAATTACTGATACATACAACTATTCTATTTTGGTTGTAAAACCTAATTTGACTTGTTATTAAAGTGCTATGCACTTGGCAAGTTAGATACAATGTTCCACAGTTATCTCCTCTCTCTGGTGCTCTCAGTGAAAGCAACTTGTTATTGTGTTGTAATCATTCTCTGTTACTAATCAATCATACTCTAATATTGTTTGCTGGGTTTTTCTTCCTCCAAATCAGTGGAGGGTTTTCCCAAGGTATATCCTGTGTTCTATGGTTTGGTTTATATGTTTGAATTATTGATGTGATTTATATGCATTGTTATTATGAATTAAAGTTTTAAAGTTCAATTATATTCATATTTTTCTCAATCACTAACAATTGATAGCATATGTAATCATATTTAACAATTGAATGTGGAATACAATTATCAGCCTATTGTAGATTCTAGGCCCGGGTTTTTGAGGAATTTACAGTTTAATGGTGATGTTGGTTTTTTTGATGTGGAAGCTTACTGTGTTGTGGGGGTCTCTTTTAATCAATAGTCTTCATTTCTTCAAACTCAAACTTTATTGCAGAACCAATACAAATATCAAAACCGAGCTTCTAGCCCTCTAGTGTCTTTGCAAAGTTGCTACATTTTTTGGTATTGTGTGCCTTCATTTTTTTGGTTATTGAAGGGTCACCATCAAATGGGCATTATGTGAATATAATCTTAAAGTCCTCTCACTTACTCCTTGGTGTTCTAGAATTCCGAAAAAGTTGAAAATTTTTTGTAGCATAAACTTTGATCACATTTTCAAAGAACATAATGAATTGGCATACAGGTGTTCTTTTTTTGGAAGGAAGTAGAAAATTTGTTGATCAATTCGGACACCATAAATATTTTTGAAATTTAACCTTTCTTATCTGAATATTGGTTTGTGAATATCACTCAATTGGACTCGATATCATTTTTTCTTGTTTGTTTCACAATACTATATCTTGAAAGCTATTTTTTTATTTATTTAAATATAAATAACAAAAGTATATTTTTTTTCAATGATACAAAAATGAAACTACATTACATTAATAAAGTATATAAGGGATCAATTCATTAATTACAATGTAAAGTTAAAAAATATATATATATATATTTATATAACATTTAATTGTTTTTAATTGGTTGATAACCTTAAGGTATGGCAATGAAATATTATATTTATATAACATTCAATTGTTTTATTTATTTTTAAGTTGGAGAAAATTATATTAATCTACAAAAAGAGTGTAACAAAGTACTTGTTATGGGCCTGTCTTCAAGTCACTCTACACAAAACTGAAACAAAACGTAGATAGATAAGCAAAATGAGCATTCAAAATAAAAGGACTTAGGATTCGACAATAATGCAAGGCTAGTACTAATTTTC
This sequence comes from Pseudotsuga menziesii, assembly GCA_001517045.1. NCBI lineage: Eukaryota > Viridiplantae > Streptophyta > Pinopsida > Pinales > Pinaceae > Pseudotsuga > Pseudotsuga menziesii. The sequence continues at coordinate 144,807 of LPNX011132721.1, forward strand.
TTCATAAACCGAAAGAACAAGCTGCTAATCCGGAGGCGAACAGATTCAATGTACATTTCATCCCATTATTTCCATGAATTCAGAGCACGACTCCGACTATATATATTCGTCGGTTATTCGTATAGTTGTGTTTGATGTGACAGAGAGCCGATGTTCCGATGAATTCAATGTATAATTCATCCCATTATTTCCATGAATTCAGAGCACGAATCAGACTATATATATCTATCGGTTATTTGTGTGACAGACAGTCGATATTCCAACGAAGTAAATGTACAATTAATCCCATTATTTCCAGGAATTCAGAGCACAGCTCCAACTTATATACATATCCAATATTCCACCAAAATTTCAGTTGCGTCCAAATCCAGAAAGAAAGATTCTTCATGCATCAGACTCGTTTCACGTTCTACACTTTCTTGGGAGCGCGCCGCATAATGTTCTGTCACCCATGAATCCCCAGTACTTCACGCACCAAAACTCTCTATTTATATGGGGCACTCTGTGCAACACTGCATTGTCTCGATTGAATCCTCTGATATTTAGGTTTTCAGGATTAAGAAGAGAGGGCCTGCTAACGATGGAGACTGGCACAGTATGGAAAGTTCTACTGTTCGCGTTGGCAGTGCAGGCGGCAGCGATGGGGTTTGCAGACGCTGACATCTCGTGCTCGTCGGTGATCTCTGATCTGTACCCTTGCCTTTCCTATGTCACAGGGAACGATGCTAACCCCACGGCAGCATGCTGCAACGGCGTTAAGTCTCTCAACACAGCCACCCAGACTAGTCCGGACAGAAAAGCAGCCTGCAAGTGCATCAAATCTGCCGCTGCTTCCTACCACTACAATTCCGCCAAGGCCGACAAGATACCGGCTCTCTGTGGCGTGAACATTGGCATTCCCATCAGCCCTTCTACAAACTGTGACGCGTACTAATTATTTACATTCCATCTCTTAATGTTTTATCAATAATTATTGCTTTCTTGTTTTTTAATGGTCGATTCAGATGCCTGTCTTCAGCTGAAAACGTGTATGGTTTTGTTAACAGGATCCACTGAGTCGAGCAACAGAGGAGGGAAAGACTACGAGCGGAATAAAGTTCTATAAATAAAGATCTGTGTTATAATTCAGACTACTATGGTAGCAGTTCAAAGTTTGGACTGTATATATATTTGACTTTACTAATAAAAATAAGAGATATCTCCACATACATAGTTGGGCATTTGTTAATAGATCCATAAATCCTTGTTATTTCAATTTTTTTTATATTTAATATATTTAATTGTTACACCAAGATTAATATGATAAGAGAAATAACAACTTTTCAAGAGTATATTTAAGAGTTTGTATGTCTGATATATCAATAACTTGCGACTGCAGTAGAGGTGAGCCTTTATCATACGGGTGAGTCTTGTCACAAAAGGCCAATGAGCAACCTTCACTAGCAATTGCTCCTAGAAGGTGCAATAATAGGCGGATAGGTTGTTGTTGGAGAGGAAGAAAAGCCAAAAAAAACTAAAAACGAGTTTGTAAATAGACTACAAGTTTTGCACCGAAGGGAAATGAAGGGTCAACTACAAGTTTTGCACTGAAGGGAAATGAAGGGTCAACTGTAAAAAACAAGTTTTGCAGCGTTGGGAAATGAAGGGCCAATTGTAAGAAGGTGTATCACGATAAAATAAATAGTTACATGAATATTCACATCACAAATAAACAACCACTTTCCCATGGAGACCATTCGTGGAAAGTAGGATATGTTGGTTTTCTTGTTTTTTTATTTAAATCACTCACTTGGTGTGCAATTTATCACCTTAACCCAATGAATTACTCACTTTGGAGGTAAGCAAGCTCTGAACCTCAACAAATTGATAGCATGGTAATTAAGCTCAAAGTTTATGTTTTATAATTGTCTCTTGTTGACTTGGTTTATCATTATTTCACCCTACCTTACAATTGTCTCTTGTTTCCTTGGTTCATCACTATTTCACCTTATAGCTTTTCATTTACTTGAAAACAAGCCATCTAGATCTATTTAGGGGTTATTGCAACAAAAAGTGATCTAGATCCATAGGATTTTGGTAAGGGTGGAAATATAACCCCTTATAAAACCCTAACAAGTAATTTCAAGTGACATGGTTTTCCTTAAATAAATATTCCCTAAAACATTCTACTATCAAATTTGAGGTCAAATTAAATAACCTTGTTTTTTCTTAAATATGAAGTGATTTCAACTTACATGGTTTTACTTGAATAACTCTACCCTTAAAAACTAGGCTACAAAAATGAGATTGATTTATGTTAATAAGAGCCATAAGGTTGCAATGTCCTTGCTACATGATAAATTGGGATTTGTAAATAGATACATTGATCTTGAAGGGATCTAAGCTAGAATTGTTGCTCAATCCACCATAAATTCATACATGAAGAGACCATGCCCCTCACAAAGTTAAGCACAATCAACTAATATCTAAAGTAGCACAAATCATGCTCTGTCATTAGATCAACATTAATTATAACCAAATAGATTTTTCCCTGATTACTTGTATGCTTTCTGAAATTGAACGTTTTAAAGGAAATGGCATATCTCACATGCGTTGTTTCTTTTAAAAAAAATATTATTTATGTTCATTTTTGCATATGTCCATGGAAACCATCCATTTGGGAGTTTTGTACCCTAGACCTATATAGTTTCTTGAAAATAAGATGTATAAAACAATGAATTAACATCAAATAACAATAGTTCAAAGATGCGTTTTAACCAACCATATACAACCACTTCACTTGTGCTAGTTGTGTCAAGTTTCAAGATTTTGAACACACATGATATTGAGATATTGTTTTCCTCATCCTCATCTAAAATGTAGATCTCAAATCAAATTTTATGCAGATTAATAGTAGCTAAAAACCATGTTGGTTTAGAGACATGAGAGTGATATCACAACTTTCATGACCAAGTTCAAAACTCTAAAGATTGTGTTATAGTTCTCCAAAAATGTAATGTAATGTACGGATTAAGGATCCATATCGAAATGCTCACCCAAAGGTTCTATATTGTAATGTGTGTGTTATGGTGCAACCATGGTAAATACCAATTCTAGTACTTGCTCAATATTCTAAATCTAATCAATTTGTGAGTGTGAGAGTGTGCACAAGTCTATAACACAAGTTATTAAGCCCTAAATGTTGGTCACATTATCCCTATAGTGTGGCACTTTACCCCCTGTATGGTGGTGTATTACATATTTTGATGTAGGCTTGGGTTTATTAGTTGTTATTGCACACATGTCTCCTATATATAGGAAGGAGATACTTTCATGTTAGTGGGCATTGTATATTGTATTGTCTTGGGTACACAGTACATTTTGGAAGGAGGTTCCTACCTCGAACATGATTAATATTCATCTATTTTCTTCATTATTAAGGCATCAATTACTTTCTTCTTCTCTATTTCTGCTATTTTTGTACTATTTTTGGGACTTTGTTGCATAACACAAGTGCACGTGGATATAGTGAACCAATCCTAACGCACTAAGATAAAAGAAACATGCACAAAAAACTCCATTCATTGATAACTTTTAATTTACAAGTAACCTTCGCAAAAACCTTTGTGACCATTAGTAGAGGATTTTATAAAGGTGATTTCAATAATTTTGGTCAATCTTGGATGAGTATTTTTTTTTAATCCATACAACTAATTGAAAACAATAGTCATTGTCATAGAATGAGACTAATAACAAAGAAAAAATGAGGAATTAAAAAAAATGAAAAATAAAGAATTGTCTTTAGTAACCATTGACCAAACATTAAGTAAAACTCATAATTGAAAGTGTGACCTCTCAACCATTCCTATGATTACACTTCAACATCAACATTTCTATTTTACTAATAAACTACAACTTTAAAAAATGATAAAAGTATAGTCATTATGAAGAACATGAACAAAATTAAATCATTCATTGAGAGTAGCAAGGTGTTTTACAACCCAATATGGGGAAGACTTCATTTACTCTCTTGTGGAACCATGTTTCTATAGTGTTTTGACAAGTTTCTATCTTTAGATAGCTTGCATTTAACATTAAGTACCAAAAATTCAATCTAATGCCTTCTCGTCATGGCTTCTTATACATCTTCAAGGAGGATGTTGTGCACAAGGCCAACCTTATGTTGACCCTCTCACTTCTTTTCAGCCATGATCAACCATGATTTGGATTTGGATGTCATAAGTATATATAGATAGAAGTGTGGTGACATAATATGGTAAATAAATAATTTGATACTCTCCATGTCATAGATAAATAAATAATGTTATATTTTATTACTTTCACCTAAAACTAAAAAAATATGATAGATAAAATGCATAAATAATATATATATGAATTTCAATTTTATTTATTTATTCAAATTTCAGAAGATTGAAAATAAGTCTATAAAATAGAGTTTTATACATGTGATGAAAACCATTTATAAGGGTGATAAACATTTAATTAGTTATAGTTATAGTTATAAAACTATTAAATGGAATGATAAAAATATTTAGATTAATTATTTAAAAATGTGTGATAAATTTTGTTTTTTGTATTTTTTTTAACCTCAAGCGGCATTGTGATAAGTTAAAAACAAAAATTAATTAATAATTGTGTTATTTAATTTATTATATATAATCTTTTTAACTATTTAAAATCTTTAAAATTTAAAAGAAAAAAGAAAATTAATGATTATTGTAAAATAAAATGAGAAAGTCTTAATCTCAATACAAATTTAATGTAAAAACTAAATAAATATAAAGAAGAAAAAAGGGAAAAAAATACTATTATGGAACAAAATTGTAATATAAATTTTTGAAACAGTTTTTTTTTGAAAAGAAAATAGAAATATGTAAGAAAAGAAAACAATATTAATGTAAATTACAATTATAATGATAATGCATCCATATCATAAAGTATCATTTTTGTGCCTAAAATGTAAGAAAAATGCAACAAAATGATCATATCTATGTAACTCATGTGGAAAATATGGAACACTATATCATTGAGAATGATATCCATTGTTTAAATTTAGGTAAATGTAAAGAAAAATCTTAAAAATATTGATAACCTTTAATAGGACTAATATGAGTAATTGTCCCTCGACATTTCTAGTTTTGAGAAGAATACTAGAGGTTTTAAGTCAAGAATCAAATGTCCATCATGAGGCACAATTCTTTGGGTCACAACACATTATTGATTGATATATCCGAGCTTGTTCACTGTACTTGTTCTTTGCAACATTAGCAAATATATTTTATTCCACCTCTTGCTAAGATTGCATGGTTCTATTTTCACGACAATAATCACGATTATGCTCAATTGTGTCAATATTGACTTGGGCCATTTGTCATGGTTGACTGATCTTACAACTCCATTATATATTTTTCGACATTTGATGGCAGTGGGTATTGGTTGGCTATAATATTTTCTTGCAAAAGACGATGGTTCAAAAAATATTGTCATAAGACTTTGCAATTTCTTTGTGAATCCAATGGTTCTGAAAACTTCAAGTGAAAGCATATGTCGTCACTGGCTTCTCTTTTATTTTTTCCTATTAACCAAAAACACATGAGCATATGCTATTAAGTAGCATTACAAAGAAAAAAAACTCTTACATATATCCGTTACATAACATATAAGAATCATAGCATATAAGAAGCATAGGGTGATCATTTTCAAAGTGTAAGGTGGCTGGTTTCTTTCCTTCTACTAGGTAATGTTCTCCCCATAAGGTGACATCCATCCTATAGCCTGACATGTCCTTTATATGAATTTTTTTGTGTTATATTTTTTTATCCATATTTTTAATATATAGGGGAGGTAGGGGATGTCTTTGCGGGAATACCAATGATGTCAACAATGGAGTTTACATCGGATGATTTCATTTCTTTGATTGACTTGAAGTTGAATTGCATCTCGAAAAGCAAATACTTTCCAATGGGAAATGTTGAACCATGGAGCTTAGTTGTAAGAAGATCTCACAATCATTATTCAAATGGATATACATCTTATTTGTCGATTTGGGAGTACCTTCGGTAATGAGGTAGAAACTACTAAGCAAGATTTGATCATAAACGATGTCATTGGGAGCCAAAAGGGAAAAAAATAGAAGTAGATGCAATGGAATGAAAATACATAGTAGTAAAACACATGTCATGAATAACTTGAGTGGTTTCCTTTGAATAGTCTAAATGGTGATCCAATTAAATTTATTATGAAGCTAGTGATACCAATAAAACTTCTTGCTTAAGTGTGTGAGATAAACTGAGTTAACCAACTAACACAAACTTTATGAGTTTGTTAACTAACAAAAAAATTACAAATGAACCCAATTTTTTTTTATAAATAGACCCCAAAAAATAATAGCTAAGCACTTAAGCATGTAATTTTCATAAAACACTAGCATAGATGCATCTTAACAATCAAGCAGTGAGAGGGATCAAACCCTTGAGGTGAAAACCCCTTTTAAAATCCTAAACTTGAGGAAAGGTTTGCATCTCATCCACATTAATAATTCTAGGGAGGCCACCCGTAGTCTTTAGACATAGAAATTCAACCAACTGAGCTACCCCTAGGGGCTAAATTAAGGTTGTTGGTCCCATGGTTTTAAAAAAAATAGTAAATTTTACTTTTTTACTATTAAATGTACTTAATTAATTAGTTAATACCTATCAATGTTAATTATTATTATTATTATTATTAAATTATCATTTTATTTGCATTACTATACAATTATATTAATACTTAATTAGCATTTAATTTAATGTACTTTATTCATTTAATATTATTATTATTATTTTAATTGTAAAAATTAGCATTATTTTATTATCAATTAAGATTAATTTATAATTTAAATATTATTTTTACTCTACAACCACATCTACAATTATAGTATATATTACCTTTGTGTTTGACGATGAAAATGTTTACTCTTTAAACGAGTTATATAAGTTATAAAGAAACCATATTAAATGATATATATTGATTATAATTAATTAATTAAACTTAAGTAATTTATTATTAATTCTTTTATGATTTTTAATTATAATTATTTTAAATCTTAATTTTTAAATATTAACCTTTAACATTTTTATAAATATACAATTATTTATTTCTTTCAAATATATTTTATTAAACCGTTCTCAAAACCATAAAACACTCGCTCTTCACAATATATCAAAACAAATTTAACCATTTTAACCATAAAACACTAGCTCTTCACAATATATCAAAACAAATTTAACCAATTTTTGAGTGCTATGGTTGGCTTAGCAATACATCCTATGGAATTTAACCCTTTTTCCAATGGTAAATTTTGCCAACCAATGTGAAACAAATTAAAAATCATTTTTAAACATTTGTGGTACTTTTGCACAAGGCTTACTACATAAGTTTAAGTTTAGTATACTTATGAGGTTTTGAAATTTGTTGGCTATATTTATTTTGAAATTCCGTGAAGAACAAACCTCTACATAAGTCTATTTTAATAATGGTTGATTGCATTGTGGAGAATTGAGATGTCCATTTTAATAGCCATTGATTTTGTTATACTTGAGAACACCTCAATAAGATTGTGTTGTAATACTTTAATACAAATAAATGAATTGGAGTTCTAACAACAACTATATGCATACTACTATAGAAATTAAAAATTAAATCATTATGGGTATCAATGAACATGTATGAATTAACTATATCTTCAGGATTTCATTCAAGCTTCAAAATCAATTCTAAAGCAATATTATGCAATACTCTTGACTATAAATACTATATACACTTAACAACAATATTATGCTATCCAAATTGGTATTACAAATTACTCTACAAAATATATATATACATATATGTTACAAGGGAATTGGAATTGGTTAAGAACAAAGACTATGCTGCATGTAGCTTAAAGAAAAAGACTAATCTATATGTAACTCGTAAATAGTTAACGTTCTTTATCCTACCATGACATTCTGTTGTATCTTATGCCATTCTGTTGTATCTTATTCCACATCGTTTAACTTATGTGATAACAAGCTCATTGAATTTATGCTGAGATAATCTCTTCACACAAATTTCGAAGAACGTCACACAGATTCCATAGAGGAAAAATATTTATGGCGATACTCGGTGTGTATCATCCACATTTAATAGATTTAACGACAACAGTCACAACCTTGATGATTCAGTGTGTTAACTATTTGTAAATATCCGAGTCATCCGCAAAATGTTCAGTATTTAGCAAATATTTGTACAAAACAATTATACTAAACCAACTCAAATATATCTAAGGGAAGAGAGAAATCATATGAATGTACACAACCAAATAAAGTCAGTGAAACTCAAAATTAATTACAATGAATCTCCTGAAGAGGAGAATTACAAGGAAAATTACAGAGGTAAGTTTGACACTCTGAATTTCTAAAGGATCCATAGTAGTGGACAATTATCTATTTTATAAATTAAAAATTGTACAAGACAAGACCCTGTCGAATAACTGACATGATTACATTTATTTTCATCCTTGTTTTCCAAAGTGAGAGATTATAGTATACCAGTAAAAGGCGAGCACATGCACGAATTGGTGGCAGGTACTCCCTTCAGTTTTTGGTTATTGAAGGGTGACCATCAAATGGGCATTATGTGAATATAATCTTAAAGTCCTCTCACTTACTCCTCTGTGTTCTAGAATTCCGAAAAAGTTGAAAACTTTTGTAGCATAAACTTTCATCACATTTTCAAAGAACATAATGAATTGGCATATAGGTGTTCTTTTTTGGGAGGAAGTCCTCCAAAATTTGTTGATCAATTCGGGCACCATAAATCTTTTTGAAGTTTAACCTTTCTGTAGTCTCTGAATATTGGTCTGTGATTATCACTCAATTCAAGATGTTTTTTGTCTATTGGACTCCATATCATTTTTTCCTGCTTGTTTCACAATACTATATCTTGAAAGCTATGTACTTTTTTATTTAAGTATGAATAACAAAAGTATATTTTTTTTTTTCAGATGATAAAAAAATAAAACTATATTACATTAATAAAGTATATAAAGGATCAATTCATTAATTACAATGTAAAGTTTTTTTTTTTAAATATTATATTTATATAACATTTAATTGTTTTTAATTGGTTGATAATCTTAAGGTATGACACTGAAATATTATATTTATATAACATTTAATTGTTTTATTTATTTTTAAGTTGGAGAAAATTATATTAATCTATAAAAAGAGTATATACATAGAGTATGGGACATGATATTATAACAAAGTACTTGTTATGGGCCTGTCTTTGGAAAGGAAAACCAAGTCACTCTAGACAAAACTGAAACAGAACATAGATAGATAAGCAAAATGAGCATTCAAAATAATAGGAGTTAGGATTCGACAATAAAGCAAGGCTAGTACTAATTTTCTTCATAAACCGAAAGAACAAGCTGCTAATCCGGAGGCGAAGAGATTCAATGTACATTTCATCCCATTATTTCCATGAATTCAGAGCACGACTCCGACTATAAATATTCGTCTGTTATTCGTATAGTTGTGTTTGATGTGACAGAGAGCCAATGTTCCGATGAATACAATGTATAATTCATCCCATTATTTCCAGGAATTCAGAGCACGAATCAGACTATATATATCCATCGGTTATTTGTGTGACAGACAGTCGATATTCCAACTAAGTAAATGTATAATTAATCCCATTATTTCCAGGAATTCAGAGCACGGCTGCAACTTATATACATATCCAATATTCCACCAAAATTTCAGTTGCGTCCAAATCCAGAAAGAAAGATTCTTCATGCATCAGACTCGTTTCACGTTCTACACTTTCTTGGGAGCGTGCCACATAGTATTCTGTCACCCATGAATCCCCAGTACTTCACGCACCAAAACTCCCTATTTATATGGGGCACTCTGTGCAACACTGCATTGTCTCGATTGAATCCTCTGATATTTAGGTTTCAGGATTAAGAAGAGAGGGCCTGCTAACGATGGAGACGGGCGCAGTATGGAAAATTCTACTGTTCGCGTTGGCAGTGCAGGCGGCAGCGATGGGCCTTGCAGAAGCTGACATCTCGTGCTCGTCGGTGATCTCTGATCTGTACCCTTGCCTTTCCTATGTCACAGGGAACGATGCTAACCCCACGGCGGCATGCTGCAACGGCGTTAAGTCTCTCAACACAGCCGCCCAGACTACTCCGGACAGAAAAGCAGCCTGCAAGTGCATCAAATCTGCCGCTGCTTCCTCCCATTATAACTCCGCCAAGGCCGACAAGATACCGGCTCTCTGTGGCGTAAACATTGGCATTCCCATCAGCCCTTCTACAAACTGTGACGCGTACCAATTATTTACATTCCATCTCTTAATGTTTTATCAATAATTATTGCTTTCTTGTTTTTTTAATGGTCAATTCAAATGCCTATCTAAACGTGTATGGTTTTGTTAACAGGATCCACTGAGTCGAACAACAGAGAAGGGCCAGATTGCGAACGGAATAAAGTTCTATAAATAAAGATCTGTGTTATAATTCAGACTACTATGGTAGCAGTTCAAAGTTTGGACTGTATATATATTTGACTTTACTAATAAAAATAAGAGATATCTCCACATACATAGTTGGGCTTTTGTAAATAGATCCATAGATCCTTGTTATTTCAAATTATCTTCTTTGTCATATTTAATAGTTACACTCACATGAATATGAATATGATAAAGATGGCTTACAAAAAGCTAATGAGCAATCTTACCCTAAATTTTGAACCTTTGACCTCCAATATGATAAAGATGTGATAAATAAATATGATTACCATTTTCTTCATCTAAGTCTTTTTAAATAATAAATTTGATTCATTAAATATTTAAATATTTGATAGATACAAAATTACCATATATCTATATTAATTATCTTAATATTTATATTTCATAAATTAAAAAAATGTTTTTCTATATAAATACTATTTAATTAAAAAATATTTCTACCTATTTTATTTGCTGCACTTGACATATTGTTTTATAAATACTATTTACATAATACTTTATTGAATTAAAAACAATAAATACTATTTACATAATAATTTTAAATAATTTATTGAATTAATTTTTAGAAGAAATTCATATTAAATTTTGTATTTACACTAAACATATTTTGTGTTATAAATGCTATTTATATAATAAATTATTGAATTTATTTAAAAATATATATATTAAATTTTGGTTTTAATCATTTAAAGGAAAGCCTCACCACATAAAACATAAGATATTAAAATTGTAAGTGTGTTTTTATATATTCACTATCAAATAGAAAAGTGTGATTGATAGATCGGGATTAATAATAAATTATTAATAATTTATTATCAAACTCATTTATACAAGTGATTAATAATTTATTCTTAAGTATGCAATGTATAATACTAATATAGATTCATTTAATTCTCGTTCTACAAAGGGCTGAAAGGGATCAATTCTGCAAACCTTTCAGTACTAAACTCCAACACACATCTCTCTCATCACTATGCTACAACATGTTCATGCATGCATTCTTATTTTTAAACTTTCTCCCATCCAAGCTCCTCTCTGTTGCACAACAAAATAATAAGCATTCTTATTTTAATTTTTAATTTTTATTTGTAAATTTTTTTAATTTAATTTAATTTTTATGAGACAAAGGATGTAAAAATGCAATGGGCCTTCTGAGACAACAAGAATGACAAACCTAACACTAAAATCATAAATTCAATCAACCAAAACAATTAAACACTTTAAAAACACATAGATCAAATTATATCATAATAAAATCAAATCTAAACAAATATTTAAAAATTTAAGTTTGCAATCCAATCAAATATTACACATCTAACATTATAAATAATCTTATATCATCCCACGAAGCACCATCTCTCTGTTTAATAATTCAAAATTACTCATTAGATCATTGTTAGCATTGCCTAGAGCATCCTTAGTTTTGGTTTAGGTATTGACACCATGCCATCAACTAAGTTGTATGTTTGCTATTGTGATTTTCATGTTTCTATTGCTACGCTAAAGTATTGTTTATATGTTTTTATTTTTATTCTACAATTTTTTTACAGTCATGGTGAGAAGGAATTATGTTCCTCATATAAGGAGAAGACCAATTACAAAGGGTTCCCAACTACAACACGTTTTCTTAGATGAAAAAATAATCCATGGTATTATTAAAGAGAATTTAAATACAAATGTTGAAGAGCATCACGAGGAAAAGGTTAAACTTATAAAGGTGGTGCTCAGTTATCAACCAATGTGCAAAATGCAAGTTCAACCAAGAAAATGAATGCTATTAGAGGTTGGACAAAACAAGATATGTTGATATCAATTGATGATGTTGAGAATTCAATGGATATTTGGTGAGATCTACTAGGAGAAAAAAATTGAATTACACCAACATCATTACATTATTGACTTAATGGTCTCACACAAATAAAGAAGAAAGGGATTCATACCATGTTAACTAAGAAAAAAGAGATTGAAGTTGTTTCTCAATGCAAGGAGATGGTTGAATTGGGCCATGGGATAGAGTTGTTAAAACTAAATGCTTGCTCAAATATGTCAATGGAGAACAAATCTAATCAATTATGGATAAATTGAGAAATTATCATGGGAAATTATCAAGAAATGTCATTAATAGCTTGTATTATAAGCAACAAAGGGCTTGGATAGCCACAAATATTTCAATTTATTACTTGGGGTTTTGACCAAGTTCTATGCCACTATGTTCAATGCTTATGGGAAACATTTCTATATTCTATATGGAACTATGATTAAATTGGCTTATAAGATGGAGGGAACTGTAGCAAGTGGGTACCACAAACAAAGGAATAAGGAATGTGCAAAAAATTATTCCCGAGGGGAGCAGGTGGATGAATCTTTTTTGTAAATTGTAAATGCAATTAATCTTTCAACACCTAGATTTTATCTATTTAAGTTAAAGGATCAACTAAAGAAACATATTAAAAATTGTGAGCCAAAAACATGTATGGCTACACATCCCAATACACAAATTACTAAGTACTTTTCTATGAATTGGTTTTATCACTTTGTTGCAAATGTACCTAGTATAGAAACTCTAATTTTTTATGGCTATGTGATCCACATAGATTTATTAACTAACGAGGATTTATATAAGATGGGAACATACTTGCCAACTTTGAATGCACACACTACTCATAGGTTGCAACCCCTTCCTATGCATGTGTTTGGACCTTTTAAGAGTTGCTTCAAGAGAAAGAGAGCACGTTGGATGGTATAGAACCCATACATAGAAGTGAAAATGTTTTAAATATTATAACTTTATAGTAGAGATTTTAAAAAGGCTATTGCACCCTTAAATATCAAGGCTATATTTAAGGAAACTAGAATCTAGACACTAGATTATGATGTTATTGTTAATTATATGGGTTGTATCTTAGGTACATTGAACGAACATGCAAATGCTATAGTGAACATGTTGAACATCTCCCAAGGATATTGTCATTCATTAGGAGACAATGTTGAACATGTTAGTTCTAATCAATATGATGATGAAGCAAATGAATAAAATATGGATGTTATTGCATCACATGACCCACATATATATTCTACATAATATATTCAAAATGATAATGATAAATTAAAAATGATTGAGCATTGCTAAGCAATGGGAGTCCAAAGTGACTATATGACATTAGAAATCCAAATAAACTAGACTAATTGGAAAAATCCATGGTGACTATGAAAACAAATGTTGTTTCTAGGATTGATAATAAAGCCTTAACATGCCTTCAATGCCAACACTTTTGTTCAACAATAATGAAACTTTCCATTATTATGTGGATAAGAAAAATGGAAAAACAAATCAAGAAGACAATGAAGAAGAATCCAAACTCCTAAAATGATCTTCATATTTAGAGAAGTATTAGAAAAGTACTACAATTCCTAAAGATGTAAGAGGAGAGAGTGGAAAAGGAAACATGAAGAGGGTGATTATATTTCCTTTAAGTAGGAGCTCACAAATACTAATTTTAGATGATTAGATCTCACTTTGGTTTGAGGCAAAGAAAAAAATAAGATGTTTAGGAGATTATTAAATTAAAACACAAGAAGAAGGAACTTGTAGTCAAGAAAATGAAAGCAAGGATTGTTGTAGTAAAATAAAGAAAGTAGGAAATGAGAGAAAAAAAAAGCAACAAAAACAATTAGCAACGGTGAAAAATAACAATAAAATGCATGGAATAAAATTCAACGAGAGAAGGAGAGGGGGAGGATCTTTCCAAGGAAACAAATGAGCTTGGGGATATTTTTCCCCAATTCACTCCATCAATGGTAGAGAATATGTGGTTCTTCAAAAAAAAATATTATTCTTCATTATCATGTTGTTAAAACACCTTCCCCCTCTCTTCCTATTAGTTTATATGCCAATCAAGTATGTTATTTTTCAATACCTCAATTTCCTTTGGTGTTATCAAGTAGAAGTCATAACTATAGTTTAGTTATTCCTCCATTCATGCAAGTAACATAATGTAATCAAGCAAATATTGGAAAATCAACTCTGGATCAAGTAGATAGAATAAACTCAACAAAGTACAAGAATGATTGTAGTCATCCTCTTCATGCATGATGCTTTTTTTTGTTTATCCTAACCATATGGAATGCTGATTTTCTTACACAATCATTTTTTTGGGTTCCTCTATTTTTTCTTTCGATATAAGATGAATTTTTTATTATTATGTTTTTGGACCCAATTCAAAATATCATTTCATAATTAAATCATAGGCCCTACTTTGCTCTTCAATTTGAGAGGTCCATTATATTAAGATAATGACAATACCAAAAATTGTCTAGTTTCTACATCTAGCTTTCTATATAAATACTAAACTATAATTGAAAAACCTCATAAATGCAACTAAAATAGTATATATACCAAAATATCAACTATTTATATGTACTTTATAGATAATTATAACATATCACAATTAACTAAATATAAAGTCAATTCAACATAATAAAATATTTGCATACATTAACTTAATTACATAGACAATTCAACATAATAAAATATTTACATACATTAACTAATTTTAGAGACAATTTATAGCATAGCAAATTTCTATAGAATAGAATAATTCCATACACAATTAATCAATGCATAATTACATTTTATTAAGTGTTATGATTGTTGGTTAATAAATAGGCCAGCAAACCCTTGTAATTGTAAAATTAAGGAAAGAGAATAGAACAAGATGCTAAAGTGTTATGATTGTTGGCCAATTAAATAGGTCAGCCAGCCATCTCTGTAATTCTAAATTAAGGGAACATAATATCTAACGTTTTATTATTGTTAATTTTATTTATTAACATTATAGATAAACATCGAAAATTCAAAGCTGATAAAAAAACTTAAGCGAAAACAGAAGTGAAAGTGTGAAAAAAGAGAACTTGTGTAGCAATTTTTTATTTGCTCCTCAAAGGAGAGCACAACCACCACCAGAACATGATCAGAATGTACTTACAAAGAATTCAATGTAAGATGGCAATACTAAGTTGATATCCTCAATTTAAATTCAATAATAATAATAATTTGCAATTAAATCAAATGCATGTACGTAGAAGTATCAGAGTATTACTTCACTAACTCAACTCCAACAATTTTCATTCCCATGCTACATTGATCATTAGAATTATCGTAAGAGGGGCCGTGATCATAATACATACAATATATTTGTAAAACGTGGTTGTTTTTAACAAATATTTTATTTTGGTATTTTGAACATGACACTCACTAGGGAAACTTGTTTTCACTATAAAGAGAAGCTTAAATTAGCACAACTACAAGTAAATTGACCAACAAACTTGGATATTCCTAGTTATAGAAAAACATTAACTAATACTCAGTTAACTGAAGTTTATTATTTACATATTAATCAATAGGCATTTAAGCATAAAAACATACCACTTCCATAAAATGAATATGGGTTATACACAACATTTTTCATTCTCATGCTACATTGATCATTAGAATTATTGTAGGAGAGCTTGTAATCACACTACATACACTAGTAACAACCATAGTAATAAGATTAATATGTTCAGAATATGCGGAAACGGATATATTTGACACATTGATAACGTTTCTTTTTTAAAAATGTTTTTACTAATATGTTAACTTGTTGTCTATCGGTGTTCACTAATTGTTCTCATGATGCTAACTTCCAAATGGAAAGTTTATTGGGTGGTGCATGGTTTCACTGCAATGAAGTTTGACTTCTCAAAGTAAGAGATGGTGTCTTTGGAGTACAAGTACACATTCATCTAATAGTTTTTTATTACCATGTTTTAATTACCAAGTTCATTTAAATTTGATTTAATAGTTCTATGACAATTGTAGATAACCATTGGTTATCTAATAGTTAATCAAATAGCTATGTAATATAACTCGGATTAGAGTTGAAGTTAAGCTAATAGTTGTATCATCAATGGAGTTCAACTAATAGTTGTATAGATAAAAATCGAATAGTTGAAGCTGAAGTTTAATTTTTCCAACGGTCGCGGATTAAGTAAGCTATTTTTGACTTTTTTGAAATTGTTAAGTTCGAATTTTGGACGACGCTCATAGAATTAATCTGAACAATACATTTTCCTCATCCTTGTCCATAGATGAAAAAGCATAGATGGTATTCCACCCCAGATTTCTAAGATATATATGCCTATCGACATAAAGATATAAATGCCTATCAGTGTAACTAGTTAGATTCCCAACTTCAAGATGGAGGATTTTAGTAGGAGTTTGGAGGAGTTTATTAGTAGTTCAAACGATTTTATTAGGAAATCGACTGTTACACGACTACACATTATCTAGACTCCTAAATGCCAAATGTACTTCAACTAAGCCTTAAGTGATTAGAGTTGAAGTTAAGCTAAATAGTTGGAGAATCATTAGAGTTAAGCTAATAGTTGTATCTAATACTTAAGCTAATAATTATCCAATATAACCATGATTAGAGTTGAAGTTAAGCTAATAGTTGTAGAATCATTGGAGTCAACCTAATAGTTTTATCTAATAGTTAATTTAAAAGTTAATATATCACCAATTGCACTTCAAATAAAAGTCATGATTGGAGTTGAACTTAAGATAATAGTTATGTCGATAGACGTTTTTATTTGATATTTGGGGTGGATGACAGCTTATGCATTTTCATCTGCGATGAGGATGAGACAAGTGTACTGTCGAGATTGATTCTATGGAAATCATTGAAAATTCGAAATAAACAATTATAACAAAAAAAAGAATATAAAAAATCACTCGTACTTGATGAATGGATAAATTGTAGCGATGCATGGATAACTCATAGTTGATGAATGGACAACCAACAATTCATTACAAATAGCTAGAATAATGTGAGATAACAAAAAAAGAATATAAAAAGTAACTGATAGTTGATAAATGGATAACAAGAAGAATGTCGGTGATAACATCTATTTAGGCATGGATAACTCAAAGTTGAACCCGTTTAACTAGAAGAATATGAGGAATAAAAAAAAATCCAAACTGTCTTCCATTCCATCACTATCTCTCAACCATTTGATCCTTATCGATGTGATCCAACCACAAACTATTTTGGTGTGCTAGATGTATCATCAATGGATTTAAGATCATAGTTGTATATATTAATTGAATAGTTGTATATAACAATCCAATAGTTTAAGTTTAAGTTTAGGTTTTCCAACTATCACGAATTGTAATTATCAGATGTTAACTAAGTTTTTTTTTAAATTATTAATTATGAATTTTGGTCGACAACCATAGAATTAATCTAGACAGTACACTTGTCTCATTATTGTCCATAGATGAAAAAACATAAATGGTATTCCATCCCAAAATTCTAAGATATAAACGCCTATCGACGTAAATATATTTATAAAATGTGATTGGTTATAACAAATACCCTATTTTGTATTTTAGTATTTTCAACATGACATTGGGTTAAAGGGAAAAAAAATTTCTATAAAAAGAAGTTAGAAATAATGTAAGATGGATGGTGATCACAATACATAGAATTTATTTGTAAAATGTGGTTAGTTCTAAAAAAGACCCTATTTTGGTATTTACAACATGACATTGAGTTAAGGGGAAACTTATTTTCACTATAAGAACTGGAATTTATTTTTACAATAAGGAATGGATTAAAAATTTGAAGTGTTAAAAGAGAGAATGGTGATATTCCAGTGTCTCATGTAATTAATCTCAACATAATCATAAAAAAAAAATATTTTTTTTGTATGTTTCTCCACAACGTCCTTCGATTTCAAATACTCATTATTCACTTTTCCTTTGTTAAAATAATAAGGAGAAATTAAATCACTTTTCAATATAGGAATCCTTTAACCCCTTTGATTGGGGAGGATAGACTTATACAAATATATACCAAGAATATACATACATCTAACAATAAAATACAAATATACCAAGTCAGACAAGGATATACATACCTATTTCATATTACAAGCATATACATATTAGTAGTTTTTTACCAGCATGCTAGAAAATCCATAAACTCAGATGCAATCAAATCCAACCCACAGGTATAATTACAAACAATTTCCAAGCTATTACAAACATATCAGACCTAGATTTGGTTCATATTTAGTTGTTTAGGGTTAGGAGACTTTTTTACTTGCATGCTAGCAAATCCATAAACTCCCATGCAATCAAACCCATAAACGAATAGGTTGAATTACACATTTCATATGACAAATCACAAAATTCAATGAAAACTAGAAGCCAACATGTAATAAAGTTACCCAACCCACAAGTCTCGTTATAAAAAATTTCCAAGATATTACAAATGTATACCAACTTATTACAATCATAACATATATGGATTCCAAATTGTTACTGCTTATGGTCAAAGGGTTTTTTTTATAGCATTCTAGGAATCCATAATCCCACATGAAATCCAACCCATAAACACACAAGTTGAATTACACATTTCATAGATCAAATCATAACATGACATGAAACCAATAAACACACATCCAATCAATGATAATTCAAAAACCAACATGCAATTAAAGACAAGCCATCAACCCATAGGTTGAATTAACCTATTGGATAATCAAAGGTTAAATTATCCAAGCGATTGTAGCTACTCGTATGTCAAAGTACCCATTTGTAGGATCCAAAATAACCCAATTCTACTATCCAGGAAAACCCATAACAATGCATTTCATTTACAAAACAATTACTCGCATTGATTACAAATAACTACACACATCTAGAAATGACCTACTAGATAATAGATTTCCTTGAAGAATTGTATGTGTTGCTAAACACGCTAGAGATGCATAGGATGGTAAGAGTGAAATCATACCAAATAAGGTTTTATATGGACAATTCTTTTGAACCTCGAATTCCATATTTTACAACTACACAATGAAACCCACAAATATTTACTTGTCACAAATGACACAAAATTTGAATTAGGGTACACTTTGGAAAATTCAATAGACACAGTAGGATTCAACCAACAAAAATCAAATGGAAGAGACAAACTAAAACAACATGGTTTCCTTTCCCTCTTCAAGTGTTCACTCTGTGAACCTATGACATAGCACGCATGTTCGTAGGATATTAAATAATACCACTAATTTAACTATATATTAAGGATTTGATCGAAAACATAATTTTTGAGCCCCCCTCCCAATTCACCATTACATTTTTAAAAATCCCTATTTTCACTAGATACCCTTGGTATCCACCTTTTCCATGACAATTTTAATACCCCATTTTATTTTTATTCTCATTGTGGTGGCATGAAAGATATCTTATAGCCCTGGGAAAATTGCAAGGTCAAATATGAAATATCAATTAGACACAAGTAAACTTCATTCATAATCATTCCAATGAACTTCAAATCACATTCAATCACAAATCATAGTGATTAAAACATCACTTTATCTCCAAACACAATTGAATTCACACCACCTTCACACTGTATCAAACTTACACAAAAATAAACATAAAGTACCTATTCAAACCCCTAAATACCCTATTAAACCACCAATATTGATAATTATAAACCCTCCTGATATCTACATATTTTCAATATATTAAAAAACATGTTTCCCCTTGTATACTAGGAAATATAGTGTTTCCATATTTGAGAGTACTAAATCTCACAATATGAACTCGCATGCTATATTGTTTCCTACTTATTTAAACCCCCTTGCTCTTCATATAAAACACCACTAAGCTTCACCGTTATGCATCTTGGACCAATAAAAGCATGACTCCAACAAATAAAAAAATGAACAGTGCAAAAGTCAAACAAATTTTTTACCTTTTCCTACAAAATAAACAACTCCACTACTAGCATCATGTGCATCTTTTATCTAGTTGATGAAATCTCACATACATTCTGATGATGGAACCTATAAAGAACCCAGAGTAGCATATCAAGCCCCTAAAACCCAATCTGCAAGCCAAAAAAATATGCAAACATTTTCTCCAAGTGACAAAAGGTTGGAGGATAGAAACAACACTCACAAAACACTATGTACATGCAACATGAACAACATCAAACCAAATGGTCACAATTGACAAGAGGGTGCACCACCATTGGGATTACATATATCTAGCTCAGGGGGGTAGGAGACTACTCCTCTATTGGGAACATAAAATAATACAAAGGCTATGTATTTAGCTTAGGAAATGACTCAAACATGCAAAACATATGAGGAACTAAATCATAGATTTAAAACCCTAATGACCCTAAAATGATAAAGAAGACACGTGGTTGTTTTCGTACACCATGTCAACTCTTCCACATGGCCAATTGGAGCAAAAAAAAAAGGTGCACCATTATGAATGTCCCTCCCCTATCTCTAGTTTAGAAGAAGGTGACATAATTCTCTATATAAACTATACACTCATAAAATGTGACTATAACTATGTCATACAATGTCAAATCTACTACTACATCATATTTTCCATAAGGAGGAGGTTATGCCAATATGCATAGATGATATTTATCTTTCTTGGTAAAAAAATATGCCCTTACATAGAATGCCTATTTATCTATTTTGAGCAAATTTAAATAATTCAAATATTCAATATTAATTATAGGGGAGATAAGTACAAACTAACTAGTCCTTTCCTTGATATTAAATTTATGGTTTGGATATGGTTCATGTAATTATAAAAGATATTGATATGGTACATCCTGAGTGGGCCTCATGTTTAAGAACATATATTTCCTCATAGGAGGTCAAAGTTTCAAATTCAAAGGGAGTAGGCTAATATTGTACACCTCTGTAGACTTTAGCAGTTAAATCATTGTGTAGAGGGGGTCCTTTGTCCCAAAAACAAGGGTGTCTCATACACCAAATTGTTGTTTCTTGGTTGTGACATTATTATTATTATTATTATTATTATTATTATTAGAGTGACCCTTGTCAAAGAATAACTTTTTATTTTGTTGCTTCATTTTTTGTCATCTTTAAGTTGTTGAAAAATTATTTAATTAACAATATATCTATTTATGACGCCTTGTACCTTTGGTTTTAAAACAAAAACCTTATCCTATATATTTAAAAAATAAAATAAAATAAATTTATTTCAATTTCAAATAGTAACTTAACTATCGGGACATGTAAGTCTTACATTTTTTTCACCTCGAAAAAAAGCGTTTTCTTGATATTCAAAGCATGAATCAAATAATTTTACAATCTCTTAACTTTCCACATAGTCTTCATACATAATAGTCATCAAAAACTATAACTAAAATTAACTTCCAATATGCATATCCTTTCCTTCATTACTTCCTTTCCACCAAAAAGTTAATAGCCCTCTAAACTTATATGTAACAACTCAAAATAAACATATATCTAAGCAAATGAACTTGACAATTCTACATAAACCACATTATTCTATAGCTATAGTGTTGTTGTTTGTAGCGTCGCGTAGTCTCATGCTCAAGTGGGCTCGAAGAAGTAATAACATTTCATTATATTTTTTATATTAAATGGGTAAGTTAGACCCAAGAAATATGGAAGGGTTAAACATCAAACACGTATAAATAGAAGTGACTCACTTATTTGGACATCCAATTCTTACTCACGAGTCAATTGATCTTGCTGTGTAAAACCTATGCTTGAGTATTTGTTTGAGCTTTATGGGTTATCGGGTGATGGGTTAATAGTTGAATCTATGTGGCGTTGGTATGGTTTCTCCTTATGATGCTCCTTCCGGGGTTTTTGCGGGGCTTAGTCGATTTCTGGTCTTCTGATGGATGAGTTATGTGACAGTGGAATTGGTATAGGAGTTTCTGGTGCTTTTTCTTGTTCTTCAGGTTTTTTCTTGGTTGTATAGCAGGCCCTCCTGTTGTGGCTGTCTGTGCTTGTTGACAGTTTATATTTACTGTCGTGATTTGGTGAAGGTTTGTGTTCATAGTCTTATCTGTGATATTGATCGGTGTTGGTTTATCATGATTCCTGAATTGGGTTGAGGGACCTGACCTATCGTTTTTCGCTATGTCACTCCGTGCGATGAAGACTCTGGCACGTACTCCGCCAGGGTGCATGCATTGTGTCAAGCAGGTGTCGGGTGTGGTGAACAGGGTTTCTGAATCCTATTTGCCTTCTCTGTGTTATCTAGGAGACTTGAAATCAGATTTGGGTTTGGATTCCTTAGTTACTCCTGTAACTGATAGGTTTAAGCCTTCTGCAGATTGTTTGGATTTGGATGGATGTAACAAGTCAGATCCTGCATTGCATCAATTGAGTCCTTTACCTGTTTACCCTACTACTCCATTGGGACATATGACATGCTCCAGGCAGGGTTCTGGTAAGGATTCACATCTATCTATGATATATTCTCCTTCGCGGGATCAATGTATGGAGTATGGGTGTCAGGTTTCCTCGTGTTTGGTTGAGGGTTTTAAGAGAGATGGGCCTGTCGATTGTGGGAGCGGTCTTCCAGCTGACTTATCAGATCCTGTGGGGTTACCATCTATGTTCTCTGATGTGGCTGATAATGGTTCGGTTCCCTGTCAGGTAGATGTTCTTTCTGATCTGAATAACAACCCATTGGACATGCCACTTATTGATCATAACCCTGTGGGAATTGGGAGTAG
Organism: Pseudotsuga menziesii; assembly: GCA_001517045.1. NCBI lineage: Eukaryota > Viridiplantae > Streptophyta > Pinopsida > Pinales > Pinaceae > Pseudotsuga > Pseudotsuga menziesii. Next base: position 167,972 of record LPNX011132721.1, read on the forward strand.
TTTATTAACTGGGAACTTACTATCCTCTCTGAGACTAGGGACCCATTCGGACTCACTGGTTAATTTGCAGATCGATTTAAGGGTGCCAATGTTTTCTATCCTTTAGAAACATCTAATCTAGCCGAACCTAGAGAATGTTCATTGGTAAGTCCTAAGGCAGGTGGAATGGATCTAGGTGAAGGACTAAATCCAGATTTGGGACATTTCTCTAAGCCTGTTTTTATCCAGGGTTCTATTAGATCGCAGGCTTCTGATTCTTATCCAGTGTTTGATTCACCTTCTTTTAGGAAAGGGAATCCTAAGGCCATTAAGAGGCATCCAAAACCTATCAAGAAGATCAGCCCTGTCTTAATGACATTGGGGGAAGATATCCATCTAAATGATATCGTTCTTACCAATGCTCTGACATTGGTTGGGAGGTTTGGAAGGAGAAATTTCAATACTGAGTCTCTGCGTAGGTGGGCTGCTACGGCTTGGTCTGAAAGCATCAGGAACTGCCCTCAGATTTTTATGCTACCAAGGGGATGGATAGCTTTTAAATTCTCTTCTGGGGCTGATGCTGACAAGATTCTGGCAGGTGTATGGAGATGGGATAAAGATGGACTCCTCCTCAAACGTTGGTCTCCTCTTTTTGATCCGAGGAAGGAAAGATATGATAAAGTTCCTATTTGGGTTAAACTTCCAAACTTACCATTTGAATTCTGGTCCTCTGATTTCTTCAAACTTGTTGGTAATACCTTGGGAACCCATTTGGAAACTGATTTTACTTATTTGACTTCTGGGGTTTGTTGCATAGGCCGGGTTCTGGTCCTGTTAGACTATCATTTGGGCTTACCTCCTGAACTGGTTATTAATAAGGGTAATAATTATTTTCATCATCCTTTGGATTACTTGGGTATTCCTTTCAGATGCTATCGTTGTCATGGGCTTGGACATTTGGCAAATATGTGTCCACTATCATTTAAAAAATCTTCCAAAGTTTGGAGAGTAAAAAATGAAAGGAATCAGTCCATTTCTAAGGCCGGTCCACCTGTTTCTGTAAATTTGGTTGTACCTGTTTCTTCTGAGTCTGATTCATTAGACATTCTTAAAGAAGGTATTCAGCCTGCCTCAAAGAGTGGTCCATCTGCTAAAATTCTTGATCTGCACACTGGCTCTACTGAGCCTATCTCATTAGCCATCCATGACTCTTTAGCCAATCTTACTTCTTTTAGCATTTTTAATTCAATGGATTCTTCAGGAAACTTTCAAAATATATCCTCGTCCACTTCTATCTCCTCCCTAAAAGACCTGGGGTTTGTATCTCCATGTAAGGCTTCTCTTGTTGCTAGCAAGGGCTATTTTCTACGTTCCTGCTCGAAATCAGTTCAGGAGTCACTGCGATCTATTAAGGATAAACCTGGGTATCCATCAGTAGATAAGGA